>CM056381.1:63545285-63992266 GCA_029718625.1 Synaphobranchus kaupii | reverse complement strand
CGTACGGTTGGCCCGAGAAATCTATTGAGAAGCCGCCGTTCCTGTCAGCGGGATTCCAGTTTCAGAATGTTTCGCGTTTGTGTGTTATGATGCCGTGAGAGGACGGCGATCGGGAGGAATTTTCACCTGCGCCTCGCGAAATTCCGAAGGTGTAAAACGAAGCGGATGAGAGGTCAATGGTGACAGACGGCCCCCCTTTGCACGAAATGACCCCCCTCAGGACCTGAACAGCCCCTCACCCCACCCCTCCCCATTTGGATAGGCCTTGGATTTAGTGCAGAGAAGTTTTAATTGCCTCTATAAACACGTTTCCCAGCAGCACATCCTCACAGTGGCAACTGCTACCCGCCCAATGAGCTGTCTGTTGCAGTTTCCCACGTAACACCTACAGTAAGACAACAGGAGGCCTGAGGGGAGGCTTGTGCAGGCATGTGTTTTGAGGGTTTTTTTTTTCTTTTTTTTTTACCAAGGAGCTCCTACAGAATTGGTCTGACCACATGAGATGACATCACAGAGCACGTTGCCACGACGCCATTGCCATCTGCAAGGGCTCGGCTGTTCCTGCGTAATAGGGAATGGGAGCGGGATTTTTGCCAATGGAACAGGTTTTATAGTCATTCAGAACTTTCCATCAAGTGATACGGCCAGGAATGCCACATCAATATTATTTCTTGCATGAGTAACTAACAGAACACAATAACATAAAAATAACAAAGTTGAAACATCATAAAAGTTCTTTGAACTTAAAAACATTATATAAATGAATATGTGTTGTTGCTATTACTTTGCTCTTGAAAAACAGGTGCAATGCTGAGTACAGTTTAAAACAGAAATGGTGCAAGGCTGGAATATCATTAATTAACCCTCAAATGCTACTGCCCCCCAGTGACACAGGGCGAATGTAGATACAAGCACATAGCAAATGAGACAACTGCAAAATCTAAAGTACAGAAAGTTGGACAAGTTTGAATGTTTAAGTTAACCTCTCTCTTTAATACCCTCAACTAATTAACGCTCGAACATTGTCGCGAGCCAGTTTTCTCGAAACGTGCACTGTGAGCAGACCAACCCCTGAACCGGCCTCAAACCACGGGGAATCTCAAACCATTCAAACCACTGGGAATCTTCCCTTTCGGGCCGACGGTGGCAGCCATTTTAACGGCCTCTCTGCGCTCCAATCGCATAGGCTCCAGCCATCTGGTATTGGTCACTTACAGGCAGAGTCTGCACTGAGTTTATTCCTGTGTCTGGTTATTATGGAAGTCATTTGCTTCCTTCACACTCACACAAACTGTATGTATATTTAGTATGCCTGTACACAAGGATATGCATACATACACTTATATAAAGTAAGTGTAAATAATATAACATTAGGCTACATATCATGTCATTTACCCTTGATAGAACTGATGCGTTTATGTTTTAAATCCCCCCAAAATTAGGAATGTATTTTGTACAGTATCAACATATACACACTTTCGTGTATATGTCTAAATAATGCATGTAGCATTCAATAACATGTTTATAAAACAGTGTGGAGAGGGAGTCGACTGTGTACTGCAGGAAAACTGTGTGGAATTTGACTTGGAAAGCTGTGTGTGGAGGAGGACGGGTGGGTGAAGCAGGAGCAGTAGAGCTGTGTGTTGACTATGAGCCTGATTTACTAAGACCTTTAGCGTGTGCAAAGCCATATAGCACACGCAAAACCAACAACATGACCAATGATTGGTCATGGTATTTGTTTTGCGCCAATCATTGGTTGTGTTATTAGTTTTCCGTGTGCTAAAAGGTTTTGCCCACACTAGAGATCTTAGTAAATCAGGCCCTGTGTGTAGCAGAAGAGCTGTGTGAAGAGTAGGATCAGGAGACCTGTGTTGACAATGATTAGTCGAGTGGTGTGTGGTGCTTGGGGCTCAGCAGATTGCAGTTGCGACGACTCACTCTACTTTTGCCTTTTTCTGGCCATTTGAAGAGCTGACGACAACAGCGTGTGAACAACGCAATCAGCTTCACACTTCTATCCAACAGCTTCACACTTCTATCCATCAGCACACTTCCTCCTCATCAGTGCTTGTGTTCTGTGCCATTCCTAAACTGCCATTTAATTCCCAAGACTGCAATTCAGTCCAACGCCAACTGTCAAACTTTACCCAGAAAGCCAAGCCATTGTGATTATGGTGCTTTGTGAGAAAGTGTGGAAGGAGAGAGAAGTTGACGTTGAATGCCTGTCATGTACTTAGGCCAGGCGACAAGTTCCTGTGCACTTCTCCGGTATGTTATTGAAGTGCGGTGTGCTTGCTCCCTTTGAGGTGACTGTCTTTTGCGTGGCATTGGATGATTAAGTCAGGGAGAGATCGTCTGCCTGCTGGTTTAGAATCAGACTGACACAACCCCCCCCCCCCCCCCCCCCATCTCTTTCTCTTTCTCTTTCTCTCCCTCTGTTATTGTACCTCACTCTCACATTTCTTTTCCTCCTCTCTTTGCCACCCTTTCTCTCTTCTCTCTTTCAAGGCTGAAGTCCCTCGGTTTCCAAGATAAAAGTACACAGCATGCCGTGGGTAAAAATCTCTCAACGATAGCTGAATCTACTGTTCCAACATTGAACTCCGTCCTGTAAGCCATTATTCACCCCACCAGCTGTGTCTCTATGTGCGTTTGTGTACACTCCTTGGACACCAAAAGGTGGTTGTGCGTTAAAGCGGACGTCCGTGAACCCAGTTAAATGTTACCGAATGAAGCAGGAGATTAAGCAGTGGAGGTTTAAAGATAGCACCCTTGGCACTCCTGGTATTGACAGTGTGTATCTGTGATATGGCTGTGTGTTATGTAGAGAGACCCTTTTATTGAACTGTCCCTTGTAATTGCAGCGTTGCTGTGTTTTTAGGGGAAGTGCCATAAAGCAATGCGCGCGGCTCGGGCTGGCAGCGCCTGACACCGTTATCGTTATAGTTTAATACTTAAGGTTACTTATTACTGTTGTGCACGCCAATGATTGATAGTGTGCCCCCCTCCCCCAAAAAAAATCATACTGACTGCGCCTGGTGTTTGAAATCGTATTTACCTTTTAGGGTTGTTTTAACGCACTTGTTTCAAGTTGGAAAATGCACTAATGTACGTCGCTCTGGATAAGAGCGTCTGCCAAATGACTAAAATGTAAAAAATGTAAATATCGTGGAGCCGCGTCACACGCTGGCCTTTACAGCTCGGGCAGAATGGGTGGGGATCCTGAGTGAGAACGGCAGTGGCGGCGGCTTTTAGACCCCGTGAAACGATCTCGCGTTGGGCCCCGCCACACCAGACCACCCCGTCCCTGCACAATTGCCGTGAGGGCCCCCGGTCAGTCAGGGCCTGTTGGTTTCGTCCCAACTCCCCCACCACGCTGCACCCATGGAGCGCGGCACGGGAAGCCAGTTTGGCACAAACGCATCGAACCAAAACGCCGTGGACGGCGCGTTACTGTCGTTCGTCTGTCGTCCTCCTGTTAGCCTAGCGCTGTTGGCCAATTTACTTTTTACCCCGTTCTATTCATCCCGCCTTTTCTTTGCTCGTCCAGGTTTTTCAGGTAACTGGCTTAGATGGGCTGAGTGGCCTGTTTTCATCGTTATGTATTATTATGTTGTCATGTTCCATATTCCAAAATACTGGGATGCAAGGCAGTCTCCTTGGCCTTGACCGAATACGACCCCTGTTCCCTGTCCACTGTCCCATGTCCACTCAGACCCCTGTCTACTATGTGCCCTGTCCCCTCACTTTGCAAGCAGTGTGTGAAAGAAATCCTGCAAAACTCTTTCCAAACTAGTGAAGAAGTAGTTTCCTAATATTTTGTACATTTTATGTTTCTTTATTGAGAATATCGATCAGTTTACATATGACGATGTTCACAAAATGTAGATTATGAATGAATATTGAATTAACAAAAATAAAAAGAGTAGTTTGTAATATAACCCACTCTTGTACCATAGATATGCATATACACTCTATGTCTTTTATGTTTTTACTTCCCGGTTACTTACAGAAATTGTCGGATGAGTGCACAGTTCTGCAGACGAGTGTGCTCCTAAATTCCCTCAACAAAACCCTGGAAATAAGGGGTTCATCCTGGTATGTTAAGTGCCCCCATTTGTGAGAAAAAGTCACCCACTCAAAAGCCTTTTGACGAAGTTGACTCCGACCCCGTCTACACGTATATGGATATTTCTAAAAACGTAGTATTTTCTCTGCGGTTTGGCCTCCCGTCCACACGGAAAACGAGTTTTAGGTCGCTGAAAACGGAGCTTTTGGAAAACACCTTCCAGGGTGGAGATTTTTTAAAACTATGTTCTACATGTATTCGTGTGTACGGTTGAAACGGAGTTTTTGGAAAACGCTGACATCATGCCTTCAATTTGCGCGTGGCAAATGTTGTTATATGTCAATTTTCCAAGAGACACAGACCATTAGAATAGTTATTTTCTTATTTTAGTGAACTCATTATTTTTTTCTGACTATATTTTCTCATTGATACCATCTTTTATCAACGTATCACACAAAAAAAACACACACACAAAAAAACTGTTGTTTTAGAAAATCTTGCACAGAATTACGTTATAGACTTGTTGCTTGTCATTTTCGTGGATGGTTTTATGTCTCCCCGATACACGACTACTTTACAACCAAAGCCTACATGGGCTCTTGTACTCAAAAAATTGTATTTACGGTGAAATTAATGCAAAGAATTTAGTTTTTTGCGTTGTCGTGTGGACGGAGATATTTTCTAAAATGGTGTGGTCTGGACGGGAATTATTTTTTTAAACGGAAGGGGAAAAAATGCGTTTTTAGAAATATCCGTGTACGTGTGGACGAGGCCTCAAATATACGCCCCCAAAGGGGTTAGGGGATTGTATTCGGTCACGGCCCTTGTCTCTCCCTGCAGGATGCTCCCATGCAGTCAGTTCATCAAACTGGCTCGTCCGTCATCTGCTACACGTGCAGCCAGCACCATCACGCCCGAGGCAGACCGCGGACGCCCTTTTGACCAGAGGAGGGGCTGTTGCGCAACGAGGGCCTGATTTACTAAGACCTTTTTAGCGTGTGCAAAACCTCTTGGCACACCCAAAAACCAATTACATGACAAATCATTGGTCATGGTATTTGTTTTGCACCAATCAATAGTAGTGTTATTAGTTTTGCGTGGGCTAAATGTTTTTTGCACCCGCTAAAGGTCTTAGTAAATCAGGCCGTGAGTCGGGAAGTGCCGAATCAAGCCCTCCCTCTCCTGCGGGCGGCACTTTGGCCAATCGTCCGTTTTCCTTTGAACGGAAACGCATTTGACAGCCTCCACTTTCAGCTGTGTAATCAAGAGCTTTGATCAGGAGTTCAGTCTGATTAATGGCCTTTGAGCTTTTCAAGCATTTGAGCTGGTCATCGAGCTTGACTGAGGCAATCAATGTTTCTTTAAATTCTTGTTGAATTGAGTTTGAACCAGCCATCTTTCCTCAGAAAAGCCATTACTCACCTTTCCCATATTGTTTAAAGCCGTGTGCAAGCATTCTTTCCTGCCAGATCTCCTTACTTTTTGTCCAGTTAGTTAGTCGAGTGGATTTACAAGTGTGGATGGCTTATCATTCATTGCAGCAAACGTTTTGAGTGTAGGCCACGGATGCAGCATGCTTTTTCGCGATTTTTCTTGCAGAAATATTAGGAAATGTTCAATTGAGTAAATTAATGGGCAGATAGTGAAATTGAAAGTGGACGTTTGAGAAGGAACTGACCCTATGACTGCATTCTCTCAGACTTTTACCCTGATATATTGCACATTATTTGATTGCTTATCCTGGTAAGTTGAGAGAGAGAATAATAATTGAAAAGCGATGTTAATAATGACCTGTAAATGGAAATACAATTTATTAAAGTGAGCACTTGATAATAGCCTTGAAATGCAAATGTCAGCATTATTCTCCCATACTTATTTAACCAGGTCAGAGTGTATGAGCATAGGAAATTATAAAATGGTATGAAGTCTGAATTCTCTGAGACTGAAGGCAGGGTGCTGTGTGCACGCCACTGCTCCGCTTACGTTCTGTGCCTGATGCACGCCACTGGCCGTCACTCCAGCACAGGGGGACAGGAAATGGCGAACCGCGTTTTTATTAAGTGTATCTGTGGGACAGCCATTCTACGATCACGTGACTCCTGCACCCAGATTTCAGGTCTGTGTTTATGGGTAGAAGCTGGTCATAAGCTATTTTGCGGTATTTGTACAAAACACAGTTACAGCCAATCCACTCAAACCAAGTTGAATGTTGTCCTGTCTAGTGTATGTAAAATGTATTGTACATACTGTACTTCTTTGTAAAAAATACTATTTTAGCCTAACTAACAAGATGAACGAAATGTATTCAATTCTTAAGTGGGTCTTGGATGTGGGAAGTTTGGGAACCCATCGTGCATAACCCCTACCCCAGAACTACATGTTCGCTCAACGCTCCAACAGTAAGCAGGATACGTCACCCGTAGGCTGCTGTCGTCTGTGGGAATCGCGTTCTGATCTAATTTGAGTCATGTTTTTGGGATGTGGACCTTTCCGTTCTGGTTTCTGCGACCCCCCCCCCTCCCCCCCCCCAGGACTCCCGAACATTTTCCATATTTTCCTTTAATCCGGCTGTCCCTTGCTGTTTGGAATTCCCATGACATTCTCGGGATGCTTTGAAGGAGCTTGGGGGGCGAGTTCAGACAAGTTGACCAAGTTGACTCCTGCCATCTACAGTCATTCATTTTCTTATTCCTCCCCACCCTGCATTATTAAGCAAGTGGGTTGCATTTTGTACGTTAGATTGTAA
Organism: Synaphobranchus kaupii; assembly: GCA_029718625.1. NCBI lineage: Eukaryota > Metazoa > Chordata > Actinopteri > Anguilliformes > Synaphobranchidae > Synaphobranchus > Synaphobranchus kaupii. The sequence goes on along the minus strand of CM056381.1, from coordinate 63,985,448 downwards.
TACACGGGAGCCGATCACATTCCATAAAGGAATCCATTGTGCCAACCTGGAAGTGAGCCTGTTATGATCAGGTCTCAGGTTTGTAAAGCCACCGGTGATAATCATTATCCAACAATGTGGCTTAGACGTGAACGTGTAAATCCATTTCAGATGAATGACCCGGGCGAAAAGGTTTGTTTTTATTGACGCAGTAACCCAGCTCATTTGCTGCTGTTAAACTCTCCCCGAGGGGACATGGCACAGTACAGTAAGTACATAAGGACAGATAGCAAGTCGCCGGGGGCTTGGTGCTTGTCCGATACAACACATTCCTTTGGACCTGTTGTGTGGAGACTAGAGGGATTTAAATAACATTTGTTGTCTTGTCTTGTCTTGTCGTCGTCTCCTCCCCCTCCAGGCAAGCCCTGCCCTGTGGGCTGAGCACTAGGCATGGTAGGTCAGACCAAAGCCACGCCCAGGACCCAGAATTTAACAACCGCCAACATGAGTGACGTCATGGAGAACCTGAACACCCGCGACCTGGACTTGGAGGACGATGAGGTGGACTGCGAGGACAACCACACGGGTACGCGGGGGAAGCTCGGGCCGCGATGGCCGTCATGCTCAGGGGCAGGCTAAGGTGCTGGTTGAACCCCTGCACGGGTGGGGGAATGCACCCCAGATCGGGTTACAGTCCCTGAATGAATGGCAGCGGCGACTTCAGCGTGCGCAGGCACGCGTCAGGGAACCCGCTCAAATGCACACAATCCTGGATGTCTGGGTGACGTAGCCTGCCGAGCACCGTCCCCATGCTCATTGCGAGCCGCGACGTTGGTGATTCGAATCGTCTCTCTCCCTCTCTCTCGCTTCCATTCTTCCTGGCTCTCTACCCTGTGCTGTCCAACTGTCCAAATCTGAAAAGCCCCTAAAATATATACAGCGGGGGGTTGAAAAAGTATTCACCCCTTAGACTTTTTAATAAAATTTTAATTTAACTTTTATTTTGCTGTGTATGAACATTCGATAAAAATGTATTTAACACAAACAACTCTACGATGTCAATGTGAAAAGTAAAATCTTCAATTTGTTCCAAATTATTTATATGTATAAAATATAAAAAATGTAATTATAAAAACAAGGGGGCTGAATACTTAAGGAATCGATTGTTTTCGGTTTTACATTTATAAATTGTAGATTTTATTTTGTAGAGTTGAATACCAGGAAAAAATCCAGATTAAATATATTTTTATCAAATGTTCGTACACAGCAAAATATGAAAAAAGTCTAAGGGGGCTGAATACTTTTTCAAACCACTGTATATAGGGCAAGCCTATTTAAAAATATTACACAACCCCCCCCCCCCCCCCACACACACACACACACACACACGCACACACTAACATGTACACAACCAACCGACTGTTCCTTGCCCTCCGTTACAGGCGACTCTCGGATCCCGTTTACCGCCGTGTACAACACCATGGGCTTCAAGGAATCGGAGGCCCTGGTCTTCCTGAGCACCATCCCCATCACTGCCAAAATCCTGGACGTGGAGCGCTTCAACTCTGCCCAGGACCGCTTCAATATAACCACTCAGAGGAGTGTGTCAAAGGTCAGGGGTGGCCGAGAGACATCGGGAGAACTGCTGTCATTTAAAACAGGCTAACTTTATGAATAAACGACTCCAGGGAAAGATCTGGTTCTGACATGTTCAGCATTCGTAAAATCATTTTAGTTTGGCAGGTGCTTGAGATGGCCGACTAAAACAATTCCCTGGGTTTGCTTAAAAATTCTGGCGGAAAAAATTATCACAACCTCAGCGCAGTGTAGAGGAGGATTGTAAAGCATGGATACTTTTTTACAGAACCGCCACGGGTTGCACAGCCATACTACTACAGGTTAGTTCAAACCTGTGTGTCCCAGCCACAGAAAAACACATAGGTGTCCCAACTAGTCAGATTCCCCTGAAAACACAATAATGTGGTAGTTTTGCATTAGAACGTGCGCATTGGCCTGCTGACAAGAAATATGTGTGGCTTCATTGTGAACTGCGGGAAACCCCAGAGAACCGGCAGCACCTGATCGGAATGTTTCGCTCCCCCCTCAGACGCTCCCAGCTGTCTTCAAGATCGAGATGAGACATGGGAACTTCACCTGGGTGGTGAAGAGAAAGGAGAAGCACTTCCTGGAACTCCACCGGGAACTGCTGCGCTACAAAACCTTCCTGCGGATCCCCCTGCCCTCGCGCAGGTGAGCCACGCCCCCACCCCACCCCACCCTCCCTCCCTCCCTCCCTCTCCCTCCCTCCCTCCCTCTCTCCCTCCCCATGGGGATGTGGGCCCCAGTGCACCTGTGCTTCTTCTGGGGGGAAAAGCGTCTGGTTGGCCATTGCCAGTTTGTCTGTCAGGGATGGATACTGTACGTGCACATTAGAAAGTTTCCCTGGGTTTATTATAAAATCTGCATTGACTTTTTCTGGAAAAAGGTTGTAATTGCTATGTTGTAGATAATCTCGCTCACCCCTCTTCTGTCCGTCTGTATATTTTTTCTACAATCCCTCTTTTCCCCCATTCTGTTGGCTACCCTTTCTCTATTTTCCACCCTCTACCTTTGTCTCTTCGTTCTTCCTTCTGCTCCCCACCCAAGCTCCCTCCACCCTCTCTCCCCCACCCTCTTCTGCCTCTCTCTCTCTCTCTGTCTCTCTCAAAATGTTGTGTTTTTCTTTTTTCTTTTCTTTTTTCTGGTTTCTTCATTTGGTTTTGTGTGTTTTTGGTTTTTCTCCAAAGTATTGAGGCTATTTTTGTCTGTTAAATCACTGATGTTCTGATTGTGGGAGCATGTTTTAAAAAAAAAAATATTTTAGTAGACCTTCCTCCCCCGAGTGACTAAAATGTCTCTCTCTCTCTCTCTCTCTCTCTCACTCTCACTCTCACTCACTCTCTCCCTCCCTCCTCAGCCACACAGTGAGGAGGAAGAGCATAAAGAGGAGTGAGGTGAGGGCGATGCCCAGCCTGCCTCGGGGAGGAGTGGATGAGCTGGTCAGAGAGGAGCAAGTGTCCAGCAGAAGGGTCAGTCACTGCAAGGCCGCATCCTGTGACCTTAAAATTCTGCTCCAGTTCAATCTCAAAACCTTATCTTCACCGTCAATCATTCTGTTTCCTGTTTAATGTTTTGCAGAGATGGCATGTCCACTGCTAATCTACTAATCTAGTCCAATACCCCAATGAGAAGCCTACTCAAACATCAACCCACCAATCACTGCTCTAGAATAAATCCACTAATCAAACACTAGTCCAGGGCCGAGTTCAGGAGTGAGGAGTCTACCAATACACCAATCAGACACCTATCAGATCTTAAAATCCATCACACCTTGGAACTTCCTTACAGTCTCTTCTGTCATTCATCAGTCTTAAACAAACATGCATTTTTTTTTTGTCCATTTCCAGAAACAACTAGAGGACTACTTGAATAACCTTCTAAAAATGTCCATATACAGGAAGTACCATGCTACAGTAAGTAATATTTTTCATTTCAACCAGCATGTGTCTGAATAAATATAAATCAGTCAAATATTAAATAGTGATTAGCACATATTGAATAATCTGTAACAAGCTCTCTGTGCAGAGATCAGTATTCTAAATGAGGCACTGCTCTTGGGGAAATTACATTGTGAAGCATAATTCACACTCCCTCGTGCTAGTACTGAAGTAGTCTTCATAATTCACTTATCAAGGGCGTCTTAATTACCTCTCCAGACTGCTAAATAGCTTCCTTGTATTTTCGTCTGCATTTACGCAGACAAACGTGTGGAGGATAAACTGTGATCAGTGGTCATAAGTAATTGTCCCTTTCATTCATTCAGATGGAGTTTATAGATGTGAGCCAACTTTCCTTCATCCACGATTTGGGACCGAAAGGCCTGTAAGAAGCATATTCTGTTTCTTATGTTATTTTTTTGTGTTTCTTTTTTGTGTATACATTGGCAAGTTACTTTTTGTCCTGCTTGTTGGCTTAACCCTCATATTATGTTGACATTTTATGACGCCTTTTATGTTTGGTGTCAAATTTACCCCAAAAGTTTAAACTGACAGAAAAGTATAGTAATAGAAAGATTTTTCCGCTTTCTTTCACCTTTTGTGTGTCTTCCAATTGCCTACCCTTTTATCCCTAAATATTAAAAATCTGTGATGAAACATCTCATTCTAGAGCCTGAGGTAAGTGAAAGATTGTCAAGTTTAAAACCTGTATGGAAAATTGCCACCAAAATCACCCACACCTATTTTTTGCATGTTTACTATATAATCAAAACAAATTTGGAAAAGTTATATAGTGTGAATATGAAAAAATAAGGATAACTGGTTTTTAAGAGATGTCAAACATCAGGTCAAATTGACCCAGAACATAATATCAGGGTTAAGAGGAATATTTCAGGCCTTTCTTAGTAAATACTGAAGAAGAGTCCAGAGGGACAGTTTGTTGATCTGTCAGAAAATGTAATTTTAAGTTCAGATTTTCAAAAAGTTATGTGAAATTTCAAGCTCAAAATTTGATTATGATTATGATTGTTTAAATTATCGTTTTTAAATGACTGCTTAGGGCCAATTAGTGCTACATTTGTTTATTGGCTATTTGTATGTTTTTTATGAAGAGACCGGTCTATATGTGGAACTCTACAGTGCCACCATGTGTTTTGATTGGGCCAGTGCTGTTTGGCGGGCATCTTGAAGTGACTGTCTATGTGTACAAAAATTTGCGTTTATGATGTCAATGCCTTTGGGATTTATATGCAGTTTTGTGAAAAGCCACATCCATTGAAAGTTCATTGACTTATTGCAGCAATGTTGAAAGCCAGTTTGTTGAAAACCATACTGTGTCTGTCTCTTTTTCAGGGAAGGCATGATCTACAAGCGGTCGGGCGGTCATCGCATCCCAGGAATGAACTGCTGCGGTCACAGCCAAGTCTGCTACCGCTGGTCCAAACGGTCAGTCTTGTTCCGCCTCCTGCCTGCCTTACGGTCGTGGCTGTGAGCTCCCTTAGCTTCAGTTCTCACTGGAGGGTGGAGCTGAGAAGGGGCGGGGCGAGGGGCGTGTGTGGTTTGACTAACGGACACAGTCGTGAATTCCCATTGCCTCAGTTCTCTCTGGAGGGTGAAGATGGGGGTTGGGGGTGGGGGGGCAGGGGGGTGTGGTTTGACTGCCAGTACACCCTGGCATTGAGTTGGAGGGAACATCTGTTATCTTCCTTCAAGCAGGCACACACACACACACCACCATCCTTAAACACTGTTATTAACGTCTCTCCGGAGCCTGCCACAAGTTTCAAAGCTTTGCCAATTCACCCTGCTCTATTCTTTCTGTCTTAAATAACAGTGGAAACCCTGCTATTAGAGTAAATTGACTTTGAAAAAGTAACGTATACTGAAGTACAAAATCCTTAAATTCAAGGGATATATTTTAAAAATAGGATGCATGGGTTTTTTTCTAGAGACGTTAGGGCACATGTATAGGCACAGGATAAATGCAGAAGGGGCATTTCGGGACTTCCCAGGAATATCTTGACTTTTAAAAACGTATTTCCTTCAATTTATTTAGTCCTTATATAACCTGTTTTATGAGTAACATAAGCATACAAAAGCAGTGTAATACTAAGGAATAGGCTTTCCAATTCAATCACATTACAATAGAGGATGAATTTAACACAGATTATTACTGCCAGCTAATGTAAAGGATTTTTATCTATATTTTGGGAAGAGGAGCTTGAAGGAGCATGGAGGGTGATATTCCTTGTTTTCTGACATATCTCTATACTGACACCCTGCACCTTTTAAAAAGTCATCAGTTACTCCCACTTGGAAATATCTTTCAATTTAAATAAAGCTGCAATATATTGTGAAAGATTTTTCCAAAATACAAGCATAAATGTGGACATTGGTACAATACTATCTCACATATTAACATTTTGTGTATTTTCTGGGGTTTTATTGATCTATTGATCTATTTCATCTATTGATACACTTTTGTTTTTTGTCCACGAGGCAACTGTGATGATGAATGGCTGGTCTGGTTCGGATGCGTTTGTCTATTTATTATGTTATGATTTATGATTCACGAGGACACTGTGCGTGATCACGTTGAGTGACCCTGTGGCCCTCTCCCTTTACAGGTGGCTGATACTCAAAGACTCTTTTCTGCTTTACATGAAGCCCGACACAGGGGCCATTTCCTTCGTCCTCCTGGTCGATAAAGAGTTCACCATCAAAATGGACTCCAAATCCACAGAGACCAAACACGGCATTCGAATTGACAGCCTCTCCAGGTACGCCCACGTCCACTGGTTCACGTTTTCTCACAGGTCACAGTGCTGGACTGAATATGATCTTAGAAGGTTTCTTTTTGTTGAAGTCAGTAGCTCTTTATTGTCTATTATTGCACAGGCATTGTCTGTCTACATTTGCATAACAACCACAATACAATACAATAACATATATATTACGAAAAAACTGTTATAAAAGGCAAGGCAGTCTGTATATGATCGTAATCATTAACTATTTCACTGTATCTCATTCAACCCTATCCAAAACGTCTAAGGCTGCTATGTGTGCAAAGTCTGCATGATTATTTTACAGACTACTGGGGTTGTCTGTTCATTGAACATAAATCAATTTAATCCTCCATAACTGTTGATTTCAATTATCAAAGTAATCACATGATTTCAAAGGGTACGCTATCTATCTTCCCCAGAGTTCTGCTCAAATAATTTAAAAACAACAATAGGAAATTGCTCCAAGAAAAATGTGTTCTGTTCAACAGAGCACTATTCACTGCAAGCCTATACCCCTAGAGAACAACTTAACGTGAATTAGGTTGATCGAACATCATTGAATCTCCACCCTGCACTGAACTGCTAGGGACCCCTGCAACGCCGATGTGTGTCTCTGCTCCAATGCATGATTTTTACAGCAACCTGATGTAGGCATTTTTACATGGATAATTTCACAAGATCTGATTAGTGGATGATATGGAGAAATCTGTTTATGGGGATGACATGGAGGGATATGTTTTTTTCTTGGGCAATATGCATGCATAGTTCTGATTTGAAAGAGGAAAGGAGAAAGACAACTTCAGAAGGCTTTCCTGTCAGAAGCCTTCACCTCACTAGTCTGAAAGCCTTAAAATGTCCCCGGTCTTTGTCCCGCAGAGCACTTGTGCTGAAGTGCTCCAGTTACCGGCACGCCCGCTGGTGGGGGCAGGCCATTGAGGACTTTGTGCGGAAACATGGGAAGGCCTTCCTCCGTGACCACCGTTTTGGTTCCTTTGCCCGCGAACAGGAGAACATCCCGGCCAAATGGTAACCACGCCGATTATTGTCCTTCCAATTCAACCACCCTCCAATTTTCATCAATGCCATGATGAGTTCTACATGTGTTTCCATGGCAGCAGTGTATTTTACAGTCATTATTCTTTATATGCTATAAAAATACACATTGAATGTTTTTCATTTTGAAACTTTGGCTGTTGTTGGGAGGAAGGAAGACGTGGGTAGTTAGTCAAAAAAATGTTTCTTTGAAGTGTCAAAAATGTTTAATGCTTGTCAAAGTTTCTAAAGAACAATATAGGCGTCGGGTCCAAAACTATGATTAACTTTCCTAAATTGGCTCATCGGATGCTTCCTTTATAGGAAGTGCTATGGTATCTTCTAGCGCAGAACGTTGGAATTTTTTCTGTGCTTTATGCACCCATCCAAAGACCCGTCCTTTCATTTTGCCAGCATTAGGAATCGATTGCTAATGATTGTAAAGTTCCTCTTCGATGGGACGAAAATAAGTGTGACGATTGAATGCTGTTCAAAGGCCACATGTTAAGAACACGTTTTTTAACTTCTTTTTCCACAGGTATGTTAATGGGAGGTACTTCATGGAGGATGTTGCGAACGCTCTGGAAGAAGCCAGAGAGGAAATCTTCATCACAGACTGGTGGTACGTAACAGTATTACGATCACAGCCTCAAGAGACAATGATTCACTGCACTCGCGCTGCTTTCACACCACATTCACAAAGGTCATTTTCTTGAGCCTTCCCCTCTGTCTGGTGCGTTTTAAAAAAACAACACAAATATTTAATATTTCATATTTGATTTAATACTCAAGCCTGACCAACTCATTCTGTGTTATTCATAAATTTGCTACATATAAATACAACAGTGTCGTTGCATTGCTAGCCTCTCAATAGGAAAACAGCTGTGTGTATATTAAACAGGGCAGCGTCCAAAAGCTAGTCTCGTACTCAGGCCCTGACGCCAAAAATAGAGACAAGGCTTCTTTTGTTAGTTTCTCTCTGCTTGTAGGTGTTTAAAAACGGTACTTTCTCACAAGCTCTGCGTGGCTCAGCTTAACCACGTTGCCAGGAAACCAAACCTGCAAAGGAATGAAAGTTTAATCACCTTCACGTTCCTAATTTAGGCAGGAAACTCCACGATGAAAAAAAGTATAAATGTACAGTTGTCAGGACGAAACTTATTTATAATGTAATACATTTATTAAAACATTTAGAATTGAACAACTTTTATTTTTTTTACTGTGCAATATAGAGTAAAATTACAATGGAATGAAAGGCATATAGTATTTATAAGAAGTTGATTGTATGACAGCTGCAATACTTACTAATTTTTCAGTGCTTTCAATGATAATTAGATATTTTCCTCATATTTACATTGTCATATTTTACAGTGCACAGACCTTTTACTCATAAACAGGTGCTTTGACTCCTTTCTGAAAGGCCAAGGTGCAGCGCAGTGCAGTGTCCAAAGCAATCCTTCGCCTGATTGGTGGAGAGACTCATTACCAGCCACTCCCTTGTGGGGTTAAACCTTTTAACAAACTCACAGGGTTCTGTTGAAGGGAATGTGCATGCTATTGTCAAAGATAAACTTCCAACGAGAGGGTGCAGTATATAAACCTGTAAAACTTCTGCATTATGAATTTGCCAAAAGGTGGTATTGATTTCAAAAGGAAACTGAGCGGTGTTCGTTTGGAAAGGCGGGTTGAATGAATGGCTCCTCTGGGAAGACGATACGTTTTTCTTTTGTGAATGATACAGCAGGAGGGCCGTACATCACCTGAGGAAAGCGGATGTAATAGCACTCACCTGCAGTCACCTGTAACTGGAGCCAGGCATAAAGAGTGATGGCAGAGCTTAGGTTCCGTAAGACTCATCATCGATAGAGCGACAAGGAGCTGTCAATCACCAACGCTTTTGTAAACATCAAAAAGTTTAGCTCTCCTCAGAAAACCACAATGATTGGCTAAAATGAGTGTGTCACTGACATCATATGGTACAACCACTAATTTTTAGTTTCATGGAGCCTCCTTTTCTTTGCAATTACTAGGTGTCAGAAATGTGAAAGTAAAAAGCAGGAGAACGAGAATGATTACCTCATCGGGTGATGTCATGGGTGATGTTCGCTCTTTCAGGCTGAGCCCGGAGATCTTCATGAAGCGGCCTGTTGTCGAGGGCAACCGCTGGCGCCTGGACTGCATTCTCAAACGCAAGGCGGTGAGTAGCCCCACCCGGTCAGCGCTTGAAAGAGCCAAAAAAGTTTAGGGTGTGCTGACTGGGCAGTGATCTACGCTTTACCGCTTTTCTTCTGTTGAGGGAGGCTAAAACCGTTATTGTTCCATTTCACTGGCTACAGCCAGAACAGTGACTCATGGTGTCAATGAATGCTGGTGTCTATCCAGGTTGTGATGAATGCCTGCCTTCAGTTTAGTCATTGAACCATCACCAGGAATGTTAGCGTGATGAGGTGACTTTGGTAAGATCATGGAACTACCTCTGAACATTTGAACTGCAGTGGAAAGGCGGATATTGAGGATGTGCGTTTATGTGTACGTGGATTGTGCATTGTGTGGGTAGTTGTAATTGTGGTGGCTGAGATGGAGTACCTTTCTTTACCCACATTGAAGCGAATGAGTAACGTTGCTTTCGTACTTTTTTTACTTTGTATTTTGCTTTTTCTTGTTCAGAAAACATAATAGATGACAATACATTTACCTTACTTGTGGGGTGAATGTTTCTCACTCACACATGCAGCTATCTTTTGGCACGGTCTTTGTCTGTACATAGGCCAGGAAGGGTGGTTCATGAGCAGAAAGGGCTGCTCCTTGGTCTCGTAATGGGCTGTTCCTTCAGCACCTCAGGTGTTTTTTGGTTACCTGGGAGAGCTGCAGGACTCCCGGATGGCGTCCTCCTCACATGGTAGCATGAAACATGACTAGATGATGCCAATTTTGTTGAATAGCACACATTTATTGAATGGTTCAACATAAGATTATGGAGAGTGAGTCTGAGGCTTCATTGATTTTTCTCGGACGTGCGGAGGCGCTTGTGAATTCAGCGGAAACCTGGGGGAAGCCATGCGCTCGATTGATAAAGTGGTCATGAACATAGAGAGTGAGGCTAGGGGAGTGAGGCGGACCTGAAACGTATCGAAGAAAGCTTTAAGATTGTACAGACAATAATGCAGCTCACAAGCATAAAATGTTAAGGTATTCTCACCGTGAATAATAAAACTATCTCAGTGCAAATGCCGTGTCTTGTCTAGTCAGCAAAAACACGGATAGGAAGTCTGCGAGTTCTGATAAATGTAACAAGGGTTTGTGTGTGTGAGTGGCGGGGGAGGTGGTCAAGAGAATGGGAAACTGCTTGTAAACAGAGGTATAATGATATGAATGTGCAAAAGTTCAGTAGTTTTTTGAACTCTTTTTTTTTTTGCCTATTGTAGCAACAAGGTGTACGTGTCTATGTGATGCTGTACAAGGAGGTGGAGTTGGCCTTGGGTATCAACAGTGAATACAGCAAGAGAACGCTAATGCATCTTCACCCAAACATTAAGGTACTTGCCTTTCCTTACCAGCGATGAGTGAGTGAGCGAGGCGAGCGAGCCAACGGTATATGGATCTGACACATTCTCCTCTTCCGCTGAGCGCCCATGCATGTGTGCATGGGTGTGTGATCATATCTGTATGCATTTATGTGCATGTGTGTGGATTGCCCCTGTCTAATTTGTTCACCTGTCAGGTGATGAGACACCCTGACCACGTCTCCTCCACCGTCTACCTGTGGGCGCACCACGAGAAAATCATCGTCATTGACCAGTCCGTGGCCTTCGTGGGCGGGATTGACTTGGCGTACGGCCGGTGGGATGACAGGGAGCATCGCCTGACCGATGTGGGCAGTGTCACTCGCTCTGTTGCCATGGCAAGTGAGCAGGTAAAAACAAGCTCTTTATCACCTTCTTTCCCCTCCCCCCATTACCTCATAAAAAATGCATCAAGCTAAATCCATAGAATGTTGATTTAATGGCAATAACTTGTTTGTTGGATTGAATAGAAGCCTAAGTGCTCTGCAGCACATCGTAGTTAGATTGAATAGAAGCCTAAGTGCTCTGCAACACATTGTAGTTAGATTGAATATAAGCCTAAGTGCTCTGCACATTGAAGTTGTATTGAATAGACAATTTGGTGGTTTTCTGAGGGAGAGAGTCAGACGGTGTATCTGGTACTGTTTTTGAAAAGGCCTTGGTCACTCGTACGTGAGTCTCTCTCTGCGATTTACCTATTATCTCAGCAGCCTGGCACGGGGGCCGCCCCGGCTGGAGTGGGGGCGTCCTCGGTCGACGGCGCCGCCCAGAGCAACGCAAAGAACAGCACAAGCCCCGATTCCACGGACCTGCCTAAACTGAAAGGGGTCGGCCGCACCCGCAAGACCCGGTTCAGCCTCTACAAACACCTCCACCGCCACGGCATGCACCACGCCGACAGCGTCAGCAGCATCGACAGCGCGGAGAGCGTGGAAAGTAAGCGCTGTATTCCGTCCCACAATCCTCTGTTTTTGCAGTGCATAGAAATGGAAGGCTAGATTTGCTCTGCCCAATAATTACTTGAATGTCGTTATATATCAGTCATATCTGCTGCAACACTTAGGCTTCCGTGCATGACAGGGATTTCTGGGAGCCGTTCCAGAGACACCGCATAAGCAAAGACTTATGAACACTGGGCCCGATTTTTCTACCATGTTGAACCAAAGCCTTTCATCACCAGCTCAATTGTCTGCTGCTTATAACATCACGGCTCGCAAGGCAGGCTCGCACAGAGACGGAGGAAGGCATTTCTCACCCCGCGTAACAGGTGGACTTGCAGGTTTCCGATCCACCAGCGGGGGTCACAAGAGAATGATGGGACCCAGATCCCTGCCGGGTGAACCCTCGCAAACCCTGGACAATGCAACCGCCCATTAAGCAGTGCCCCGCAGGGCTAGCGGCACAGTCAGCGCTAGCACAGTCGGGAATCGATCACGGCCCGTGGAGCTCATCCATCCACTAGCACTGATCCTGACGTTGTAGTTTATCGTGTCACTCGTAACCGGGCCTCACTTCTCTGAAGACGTAGCCATAGCTTACTGACTTAGCCTTAAGACTTAGCCATAGCTTACTGTGTTAACTAGACTTGATGTTCATGGTTACTGATAGCTGCTACTTATCATAGGAATGTACTTTATCTGACCTGTTTGTAGCTGTCCCAATGACCTTCGGTATGCACTTATTGTACATCGCTTTGGATAAAAGTGTCTGCCAAATGAATGTAATGTAATGCAGAGCTTGAATGGTGTCCTAACCAGACGAGCCTCCCAGCAGACCCCAGGCTCAACAGTTTTAATAGCGTCTGGAACTCATGGCCCAGGAAGGAAGTTAGTCTGTAGTCTGCCCTATGATAAACGGCCTCTGGCTCCTCCTTATGTGACCTTTCGGTTCATGTTGAGTCCATCGTTGTTCTGCTTACTGGTAAAGCTCTGCAGACATGTCCGTTATATTTGCTAAATGCAAAGAGGCTTGATACTTGACCGTAGGCCAAAGAATGCTGGTTGCCATGACAGCGCTGCACGGTTGACACTTTGATGTAAGGTCTGCATTAGCTGATAATGGTAGTAAAGGCTGCCTTTTGGTACTTCATAAATTTTTTTAAATTTAATTTAATTTTAAATAAGTCAAAGCCAGCTTTCCAGCACATGTCACAGTGCGTCATTGTCATTTGTTTTTTGAACTTCATGTCTCTGTTTCTTCCCCAGTCAGCGTGGTATGCAGTAGAAGTTACTTTTCTAGGGCAGTAGTCAAATGATGTCAACCGCACTTGGAATCCATTGAACTTTTGTACGTTTGTGGTTTCCAGAAAACTAGTGTAAAAAATGGAACTCCCCTTTATCCATAAAGGAAATATCCTGATGAAATAACAGTGGTGTTAAAGTGCCTCTACAGTGGTGTTTCTCTGCGCGAGTATGACACTGCATTTTGCACGTGTTATGACTGAGAGCGAAACCAGGCCTGCAGCTGGTGACATCACGTGCTTTGGAAGAGAGCGCGTGCTTGACATGTACACTGTCCCGCAACGACTGCATGAGTTCTGCTGTATTCGATTGGGCGTTTCAAATTGGGGAGAAAATTGGGGGGGGGGGGGGGGGGGGGGCATTAAAATAGATGTACATGTGGGTTTTGCCATAAACTTTACATACAATCACTGTAAAATTACATTAGTTTTTATTGGGCTGCATATTGGGAAGCCCAGCCAGTTTTTCTTATTTTAAATTTCTTTGAGGATTTCTGCAGGCAGCTTACATCCTGCAAAGCAAACGTTTTTATGTTTCCTCTCATTTTCACCCCAATTTGGAATTCCCAATCATAGACATACATACTGCATACTGCACTAATACTCACTGCAGTCACATGCGTAGGCAAGCACACCCTCTCCTCGGAAGCACGTGACGTCACCAGCTCATACTTTTCCCACCCCAGCCTAGCTCGCGCGTGAGCCTGTGAGGAAGACGCCTCACGTCGCACGCTGCTGTGATGGTGCCCTGCAGGAATCGTCTGGCCGCACGGTCGCACCGAGAGGCCGTGGAAGATCTCTCCGTTTTCGCTCGGTCTCTTGCACTACAGATCGATTGTGAGCGCCACCGCGTCCTACCCTAGGTGGAATTGCTGAGAAAATGAGCCGAAAGAACTCATCTGTCTCCGCAGCCCCGCGCGGCAGCGGGATTGCCTCCAGTAAAAGGTCACTGATTGGGTCTTTGTCTTTAAACCAGTCATCAGGGCTGTTCTGCGGAGGATTATGGGTATTTGAGTAAGGCTGTGTGTGATTGCGCGTGTATTGGATGTGTGTCCGAGCAATTGTTTTTATATCCAGTAGCACTCCTTCTCTTGGGATGGTCGTATGTAAAATGAGCTGTAGTTTACCTCATCTTTATTGTTAAATATAAATCTGTAATTAGAGATTGGATTTGAAGTTACCGATGTAAAAAAAGTTTATATTTGATAGTGTACCCCGGGGAAGGTGTGCAGTTCAACATTCAGAGCACACACCAGATAAGTGACCATTTTGAAAGATCATTATAATGCTTAGTATGGCCAGCCGAGCAATTGCCCAAGGTAATCTGTAAGCATACAGGCCGCAACTGAACAAACGCCCTCACGCACGTATGGATATTGGCATTCTGGACCGCGTCGGAAGGTAAGTATAAGAGAGAACGCGTTTATAAATCCATTTAACAGACCATTTCAGCGTTGAGCACCTTGAATAATGCTTTTGGCTCATCCCCATCCCCTGACCTTGAAATTGAGGGCACCGTCCTGGTGTGTCTCTGCCCCACTCTACGCATAAAGAGCATTAAAGGTCGTGCGTCCGTGAGCTGCCTGAACAATGCGACGCCAGAGCGGCTTCCAGAGGGAGGAACAGATGGGAATTTGAGCTGTTTTCGGTTTACGGACGCTCAAAGGCATCTTCAGGAGCAGCGAAGCGACGCTTAAATTGTCAAACTAAACCTGACAAACTCTCCCCAAACTCTCAGTCGCTGCATCACTCGTGCCGTCTTTACCTAAAAGCACACTCAGTCAAAACAAGACAAACAACAATAATAAGATAAATAATACCAATAATAAAGATGATGATTGCTATGAACTATATAACACCCTGTTCAGACAGGATGCTTTCAAGCAGAAGAGGAAATGAAAAATACATTTAGTGGAGGAAGTGAACATACGCAAATCGCCGAATGCAAAGCACGTCCGTTGCTTAAAAGATTAAAAAAAGATTTTTTTTTTTTTAATCTATGTTACTTTGCCAGTTGGACATTCTTAAAAATCCAGGGAACTGGGCGCTGGGAGGAGAATAATGAGAATGAGGAGGTGGATTTAGCCGGGGGGTTGGGATGCGGAGGAGGGAGATCGGGTTACGGCTGAGTAAACGCAGGGGAATGTAGGCGACTGACGGTTCAGGAGATCCCATCGCAGCGGGGCGGCATTTCACCGCGCGTACTGTGTCTGAAATAACTAACGTGCGTGTCAGTCATGAAGCCAAAGTCATGGTGTTTATGTCTATTCTAGTCTCGAGTCCTTGCCCTCTGTTTTGCGCACGGCACGCACATGACGCACATGCGCCTTGCGTGTTTTGCGGCTTATGCGATTTTGTCAGTGATGTGAATGATTTTGTCTGTTTCCCAGTTGCTGTTGAATTTAAATAAAGGAGAACTGGGGCGGGGGGGGGGGGGGGTGCTCTTGGGGGGCTGCTCAATGAAAGCATGGTTTCTCTGAGCAGCGATAAGCCCCGTGGTCTGGAATCAGTGTTGGCCTTAACGGATGCAACTGTGGGCACTGGTTGGCTAGACCAACGGGTCGAGAACCAAAAAATGGAACCACTAATGTAAAGATGTAAAGTCACTGAATATAGTGTTGGGCCACCATTTGTAGCCAGTACAGCCCCTGTGCGCTTCGGCATAGCCTCTACCAACGTGAGGAATTCCACAGGAGGAACGCAACATCGCTTCTCCATGAGGATGTCAATCATTCCATGCTGAGTTGATGGCAGCAGAAAACGCTATCTCAGGAGTTGCTCCGTGATATCCCGCACATGCTCAGTTTGGTTCAAATCTGGTGACTGAAAGGCCATGTTAGTGATATGCTGCTCAAACCAATGGCTGACTACTCATGTTGTATGGACAAGCGCCTTGTCACCATGAAAGACGTTCCTGCCTGCAGGAAGTAAATGCCTCAGCACAGAGTAAAGGCGGTCACTACATAGCATTAAATTACAATTGACATCAGACCTCTTAAGCGTATGATTGCACTGAGACCTTGTTCCTGTGTAACCGCGCCCTTTTGTCACCCTCTAGGGGCGGGGTCTTTGCGTAAGGCGCAGTCAGGTGTGGGCGAGCTGATGGGGAACACTCGCTTCTGGCATGGCAAGGACTACTGCAATTTCGTCTACAAAGACTGGATACAGCTGGACAAGCCTTTCGATGGTAGGTCTGGTCCTGGTCCCTGAAGTAACAGGTTTGAGGAGAACATCAAACCAACCATAATGAAACTTTCAGTTATATGTCAATCTATGACAAAATATGAATTCCAACATATAGGTTATGTAGAATATTTACCATTTTTGGATCATTTGATAGCTTCTTTTAGTTTTATTTTAAGTCGTTGCAGTATTTGTTTTTGAGGGCATTCATAATGAGGGTGCTTCATCACTAAAGACTGGGTGTAATGGTGCCTTGGCAGCAAGCTGACTCTTCCTACCTCTCTAGACTTCATTGACAGGTACACAACCCCCAGAATGCCCTGGCATGACATCTCCTCTGTGGTTCATGGGAGAGCGGCCCGAGACGTGGCGAGACACTTCATCCAGCGCTGGAACTTCACCAAGGTGAGACCGCATCTGCTCACGACCTTCAGCGTACGCCAGGTTCCTGCAGGCAACACACTTCTAACGGAAGGAATTTGGGTCATTTGACTCCAGCACGGGAGCTGTAGTTTCTCATATGTTGCTTGAATACACCCATCAGCAATGAAGAAAAGTCCATTTTCACAAGCTTTGACAAGAGACCATGTGAAATATAAAAGCATTATGTAAAATGATTGCACTCTCTCCCCGTGCCTCCCTTCTTCCCCTCCCTCTCTCTCTCTTTCTCTCTCTCTCGCTCTATCTCTCTCTCCCTCCCTCCCCCTACTCTCTCTCTCTTTCTATATCTCCTCCCTGCCTCTGTCCTTCCCTATCTCTCTGTCTTTCTCACAGCTTGTGAAGCCAAAGTACAGTTCTCTTTCTTATCCATACCTCCTGCCCAAATCCCACACCACAGCCAATGACCTCAGGTACCAAGTCCCAGGCAGTGTCAACGCCAGAGTTCAGGTAACGCCCACAGGCGCTCGTACATGCTCACCGTTTGAGTCACACATGTGCAGACATACTGTACATACATTGGTCTATACAAACATACGGTTCACACGGTCACTTCCATTCCACACATGTATACACACGTATCCGTGCACTCCGTCGCACATTCTTTACACGCTCGCGCAAACACGGACGAGTTACAGATTCGAACGGTCACGATGCCGTCGTACACATTCCCACACACTCGCACACGCGATCACAAAACCGTACTCACAAGTGCGGACACCTGCAATCATTGGCACGACGACATTTGCACAAACACACAGGCTCAATCATCTACAGCACGATCTTAGTCATAATGGTTGGCATGTGGCACCTTTCTCACCGCCGCTACCGTTGTCCATCCGCAGATTCTGCGCTCTGCGTGCGACTGGTCCGCGGGCATCAAGTACCACGAGGAGTCCATCCACAACGCCTACATCCAAGTGATCGTCAAAAGCAAGCACTACATCTACATCGAGGTAAGCCAGGTCTCGGAGCCCCTTTGGCTTTTGCGTGTGCAATACAAATATTAATTGGTTGTTCGCGCTGGTGAATCGTTCGACTGTAGGATTTTTGTTTGTCTTTCAGAATCAGTTTTTCATAAGCTGTGCCGATAACCGGCAAGTCTACAACAAGATTGGAGACGCCATCATCGAGAGAATCATCAGGGCTCACAAGTAGGCTCGCCTCTTCCTTTTCGTCCACATTGTGACATTATGATGTCACACAAACCCCTCCTAAGCCGAGGAATACACTTGATATTTTTTTTGTCGAGGACAGTTTGACCTGAGTCAAACCGCAAACAGAATGTCACACAAAAACGTTTGTCTCTGTACCTGCCTCAGCTACGAAGAATATTACCCCGCATTATTTATCATACCTGCAGCCTGAATTTAAGAATAGTATTTTTTTCTCAGGGGTGTAATGACAGTACCCCATTCAGACCGGAAACTCCAGGAAGCTTTACTGTGATAATAATTAAAGCATTTCATACTCTTACAAAACAGATAGTCCCGCTCCTGCTTGCTCTTTGGTCCATAATTGGTTAAAGATGCAATGCCCTGCCATGTTTTATTGTTATATTATACCACCAAAGTTGGAAAGAGAAGGCAGGGAGAGGAATCACACCCTGATAGGATCTGGGGGCACCACTGCAATCTGTTTATCTTGAGTTCACCCACAGGTGAATGCAAGATAGACACTTTCTGTTTCAGACGGATAAACAAACTGGACTCGACTGGTTAGACCTGCTGTCCCATGTGATTTCCCTGCAGTTGAATATCGTATTGCTGCGATAACGAGAGACCTGACCCTTTGTGGTTTGGAGTGCTGTTCAGGTTTCAGGAAAAATAAATCACTCGCAGTTGCTTGTGAAATCATACTTAAGAAAACATACTTCATTCAGTAAGATGTATTTTACACTGTGCTTGGTAATATCCGTATCACAGAACATTTCATCCACATAATGAAAAGCATGTACTGTAGTGAATCACATATTCACATACACATCCACATACCCGCCATACACACACACACACACACACACACACACACACACACACACACACACACACACACACACTTCTGTGGAGTCTTGTAGGGAATCACATGGCTACAGTTAAGAAGTTGTGTAAGTCGCTCTGGATAAGAGCGTCTGCTAAATGCCTGTAATGTAATGTAATGCTACAGCACTATGTCAGCAATTAAGTCCACCAACTGTGTCACATGGCTGTTTTAGACTATTCTAGGTATATTCTTTTTCTTGTAGCTGCATACTTTTCAATAGGTTTCGCAGCACTTTGATATTTAACATGGGTGGAGTAACTAAAACATGGATTGGTTTTGAGTCGTGTGTTTTGGTGGAATGGGCCATCTCACTCTCGTTTATCTCTGACAGGGAGAATAAGAAGTACCGGGTATATGTGGTGACGCCACTTCTGCCCGGGTTCGAGGGAGACATCAGCACTGGAGGAGGCAATGCCATCCAGGCCGTCATGCACTTTAACTACAGGTGAGGAAGATGATGACCAAGGATACAGAACTAGCAATTGTTACCCTGGACAGGGGCAGTGAACTTACAGTGCAGCTATTAAATCTCTAAATATCTCTTAATTTCTTAAATAAACAAAAAAACACACTGGGAAACACTGAGAGAGAGAGCGAAATACTCTTTTAAAAAAATGTTTTTTACTGATTAGAGAGATGAGAGAAACTGTCTTTTTACTCATTAATGAGAGTGAGAGAGAGGGAGGGACAGAGAGAGAGAATCGCTGGAGAATGTCCATACAGGGGGGGAAGGGTTAATTAATAACTAAGAATATTATTCTTAGAAATGTGCAAACATTAGCCTCTTTATGACCTCTCTGTTGAATCTGCAAGTCGCTTTTTGCCACGACATGATATCGTTACAGCTAATTAGGCCACAAGTCACCGAGCTCTCGGCCCTGCATGCATTTTTGTCGTTTTGTGAATGTGACCGCATCGATTTGTTCCCATCATAGCTTGCTGTTTAACAGGGAAGGTTGGACTAGCTGCACAGGATACCTTGGAAGGGCTGGGCCTATAATTACTGGCACCTGTGCTAACTGCCAGTCCTCGTCAGTTTAATTTAACTGTATTCATTTGTCAAGGAGCAGGCAGGCGTCAAGCAAGGAATGAACACGACGCGTATAATGAACAAGACGCGTATATCAACATCTATCCTGTCAGTGGTTCGATGACGGCAAATGACAGTGCGTGTATGCACATGTCGCAATATAAACCTGATAGCCCTACCCTGTGGCTTTAAAGTAAGTTCTTCAGTTTAAAACAACAAGAGCTTGTACTCCAGTGAAATCCTGTCCCATGACTTACCTAGTATGTGGAAACGTTTCTCTAACTGTCTCTTCACTGATTATGAGTTGCATTAACGCTATTTTTATAGTTATTATTGTGAAGTTCTGTATACAGAGTGATTTGCAGTTTTATACATCGGGTGGCCCATTGTTTTTAAGAGCAATTGAGGTTGACTACCTTGTTCAAGAGTAGTAGTGTGTTGGTGTTTGGCTTTCAAACCCTATAGGCCTTGGGATAAGTGTTTTGAAAACAGATCCAGAATGGGTTGATCGTGTTTTTTTCCCAAGAGACTCAAGGGTAGTATGTGTTCTGGTGTTTTTTTTTGTTTGTGTGTTTTGGGAGGGGGGGGGGGCAAACAATGTCTCCATTTTTTTATAAATGAGTAAATGCAAAATAAATCCTCTCCAGCCATAAAAAATAAAAATAAACATTTCACTCCAAACCGCTTAGTGATGTATTTCCTTCTAACTGGCCTCACTGGTTTGCTAACTGGCTTCATTGGCTTGCTTAATGGGAGTCTAATGAGTCTTGTGCCAGCAGTTTAGCATGTCTCATTTAATTACAAACAAAATGCAATATTAAAATACAAGTTCGCCTGACAAAACTTTGAGCGTGAGCTTGTGGTATATTGTGCTTTTCTTGGCCTGCTGCAAGTTCTAAGGGAATGCTTTGATTTTCAACCTCTCAACCCCCCTGCTTACAAGTGAAGTTTTCCATCCACTCCACTGCACAGCTACTGAAAACACCTTCTGTGTCCATGGCATTCCGAAGAAATGGAATTACAGAACAAAGCAGTTGTCCCATCTGATAGCAGTGGAAAACTGAAATCCACTCTTATTTTTTTTTATCAGCAAATTATTTTCTACCTTCAAATCTATATCCCCTGTAGGGTGGAGACTATTGCCTTTTGGTCCTGTCAGCTTGCTCTCGGAATGGATTGATGTCGGTTTTAAAAAAAAATTTATGGCTGGTTGAAAGTACTTTGATGTACTTTCTAAATATTCCAGTGAGTGAGCATAAAGATTTTTCAAAAATGTTTCAGCGCACAGATTTACGTGGTTGCTGTTATTTAATAACTCTAGATCATAAAGTCTCGATGTTGAATTCTTATAACTCTCTTTGAGGGATTGGATTTGCTCTGTACTGAGAAACATAAAACACCTGTTTCCCTTTTTTTCTTTCAGGACAATGATCAGAGGGGAACACTCTATAATTTCACAGCTCAAGAAAGAGAGTAAGTCTTCTTGACTCCCGAGTGTACTGCCAGGTGTGTGTGTGTGTGTGTGTGTGCCTGAGTATCTGTGTAAGCGTGCACAGTGGGCTAAATTCCTCTGTTCCGTGTCCGAGATTTGAGATATCCACACACAAACGCACACGATCTAAGAATGGATATCCGTGTGTGTGTGTGACCTCTATTCTCAGAATGTGTATGTGTTGTTAGTTGAATCTCTCTGTTGTCTGTCCAGGAAAACTACAAATATCCATCGTCTAATGAAGCACTCCTGAACCAGCAGGTGGCCGTCATTGTCAGGCCCTCATTAGAGCTGATCTTCGTGTAATCTTATATGGAAGGACTTCCATTTTAATTTCTCCCAGATGTCCAGTACAAAGGCCCGTGTCCCAGAGAGGGGGATATCTGGACTATTGAGAGCGAGAGGGGCTTTGACAGGAAGCGATAAAAAGCTATCGTCGTCATCGCCGCGTAGTCACGGCAGCCACCTTTGCTCCTGACGGTCTCTTCTTCGTTAAAATTTGTTCCGTTCAAGACGGTCGTACGGCACGTCCTGGCGGAAGCGCTGGTCCTCTGCGTGTCCGCGCGTTCCGGCATCCAATCGTGACCGTGCAGTAGCTCACTGTAGCCTCCAGCCTTACAGGATGGTACATAATTGGCTGTGGCTCTCCTACATTTAGGGAGGAATTTGTAGGGACGGGACGGCCCATGAATGTAGTTGGGCTTTCTGAATTGTTTGAAAGGAAATTAATGGGAATAATTGAAAAGAGTTTGGTTAAAAAATGGAACGTTTGATGTCTCGTGTCATGAGCAGTGACCGTTGTCTCTGTCTCATAATGATATGTATGCAGCTGTGGTTTCGGCGGCAGCTGCTTTAGGGCAATGCAACGGCCAGGCCGGCCCCCTGCACCTGTCATGTCTCTGCTGTCGTCTGGGAGGGGTCTTCAGCGCTCCATGTGCTATTAGATACTCGCCCACATTTCTGATAACACTGCCTTTGGGTTCCTTAGGTTACATTGACAGGCTCCGAGACCTATGCTGTATGATATCATATCTCCTTAAGGTATCCCTCAATGAGCTGTGTGATGGCAAGAGAGTGAGCTTAAACAGTGACAGGAAGAGCCGTTTGAAGTCGGCTCCCGTAAGCCTACGAGAAACAGATTGTAAAGTGGAGGGAAAAACTCCCTATCAAAATGACAGATAGCTGAAGTACGAGCAAAGTCGACGGCACATGATCTTCAGCTTCCTGTCGGTAGATGCATGGAAATTCGCCCTTCAAAAGATGGACACTGACCTGGAGCTTTTGAACGGAGGTTCTGGTTTCCTCTCTGCAGGGAGGCTGAAGGAGTGAAAGAGAATGAGAGGGAGTAGAAAGAGCAGAGGGTATTTGACCTTGGCTTTTTGAGGTCACGGTTTTCTCTCGAACACTCTGGTAGCAGGATGCTGTTCACTGCTGGTTGAGGTCAGGCTGGGTGCAAGTGATTTTCTGCGTGAACCTCTCGGGGCTAACGGCTCCCGCTTTTCTGGTTGACCTTACCTTAGGCACGCATGACCTAGCCACAGGGTGTGATGTAGCTGCTGATGCACCTGACGTTAGGCGTGTAGTGTGGTGACCGGTCTTGCGTGTACAGGGGGAGGTGTGTGTGCGTACATCCATTGCGTGTGTGTGCGTACATCGATTGTGTGTCCGTGTGCGTATGTGTGTGCGTGCGTTTGTGTGCATGTGTGCCTGTGTGTTTGGCATCAAAAATAAAACTACGATTAGGGAGTTTCTACTCCGTAAAATGAAAGAGCCCTCTGGATAATCACAGTTCTGGGAAATGCTGTTTCATCCTTCTCAAGCCCCAACCTGGGGCTGTTTTCATCCTTTACCGATGAGCAACACCTTCTCACTTTCCACAAATGCTCCCTTTCAGACACCTTTCTCGAAACTATCGATTAATAGAATGCAATACTGCTAAAATATAGTTTTTTTTATTTTTTAAAGCTGAGGTAATTCACATCAAAGCTTGCCACTGAAATCCCCCATTTAACATTCGCTGTTGAGCAGAACTTTGCTGTATGTTCACTTTTACTTTTATTACGTGACTTGTGTCTCAAATGTCCAGGGGAAACCTCTGTGATAGTTGTGTCGCAAACCTGTATCCCGGAAAACGGACGTAACGGTTCTTTCTTAACCCTGTATCCAAGGAGTGTGATGAAATGATTGCGTCTCAAACCCTATATCCAGGGAGACTGGTGTGATGGTTGTCCCTAAAGTCAATACATCCGCATATATATATTTTTTGACTCCTGTCTTCCCTTCTAATAGTGGACGACCAGTGGATGAACTACATCGCCTTCGGGGGCCTGCGGACCCACGCGGAGCTGGAGGGCCGACTGGTGACCGAGCTCATCTACGTCCACAGCAAGATGCTGATCGCTGACGACAACACTGTCATCATTGGTGAGTGAGCTTACGGGCTGGGTGGGGCTAGGGCCATTTTATTTTATTTTTTTGCCACATGGGGAGAATTAATGCAGCATTAATGCAGTGTTAAAGGGATAGTTCTCTTTCTGTTTTTTTTTTTGTTGATATTTCAGTTTTTAGGGTATGCTTTTGAGATGAAGGATATAGATATTTACATAAGTTTTCTGGTGACCTGCCAGCTTTACAGCTTTACAATGGCTGTTAAGGGCATTCAGGGGTTTGTGGTCTAAGGAAAAAAAATACACTTCAAGTAAGTCCAGAGCATCTTCTACAGTTTTGGAACTATTTTCTGTAACCTGAAGGGAAGAAGTGCCAGCACGATATAAATACTGATATTTATGCTTATAATTGTGAAAATAGACTGTTCAAAAAATTACTCTGTTCGTATGTACAGTCTCTGGGAATATAATGGCACTAAACAAGCTGCTTCGTACTTGCTTGAAGTGCATTTTCTTTCTCGTCATCAGAAACGTCTGTAAGCATCTAAAATATCCTGTATTACACAAAAAAAGCTCTCTGGGCCAATGGAAAATATGACACTTTAAACTAAAATAACATCAAGAAAACATCATAAAGTGAACCATCCCTTTTAAGTGCAGGCACGCTTTCCATGGTTCTTGAGTGTTTTGAATCATCGTTTTGGCAATCGCTTACATTCACAATAAGCCCTTTACTTGGGGATACCCCATTGGCTTTAAATGCCAGAAACAGGCTAGTCTACCTAATAGTAGTCCCTGAGAAGGTGCCAAGAGGTTCTACCATTTCAAAATCAGCCAAGTCAGTCAAGGCCTCTCCCAACCTGCTGTTTACACAGGCAATACGATACCTGCTACTCGTTTACAGTACTGTAAAGGCCTGTGTAAATCAGCAATCCATACTAGACTTTAGTGTTAATGGCCTTATCAAACCGTATATTTTGAATGTCTTAGTCACAATAAATATAAATAACAACACCTGCATTTAATCAATTGGTGAATTTTTTTTCTTTTTAAGTTCAGTAGCTCTCTCCTCAATTATCCCATATTTCATCTGGGTATCATCACGGCAGGTTTGCACTCTCATAGCTAAATCAGTCCTATAGGTTTTCTTTTTGTACTCCTCCTTCCCCTGCTTGTGCTCAGTTTTGTTTGATTTTCCATTTCCATTTTCATTCATCAGCCCCCCCCAACTGAGCGATTTTAGCAGGAGATGTCTACCATAGTCGTTATTGATAAATGCATCGACGTTGAGAATGACTACATGCAAGGAGCACAGCAGACATCTGTCACTTGTGCAGAAAGTTGTTCCCCAGTTTGTGAAATTTGTTACAGGAGAATAATAATGTCAAATTTACTTGAGAACAGTAACATTGATTTGTAGCGTATTTCAACAGCGTAACCATCCATCCATCTATTATCCAGCTTATTCCTGGTCAGGGTCATGGGGGGTGCTGGAGCCTATCCCAGCATGCATCGGGCGAGAGGCAGGAATACACAGGCCGCCAATCCATCACAGGGCACGCACACCATTCACTCACACACTCATACCTATGGGCAATTTTGAGTCTTCAATTAGCCTAACCTGCATGTCTTTGGACTGTGGGAGGAAACCGGAGTACCCGGAGGAAACCCACGCGGACACGGGGAGAACATGCAAACTCCACACAGAAAGGCCCTCGGCCGGGATTCGAACTCGGTACCTTCTTGCTGTGAGGTGACAGTGCTAACCACTGCACCACCGTGCCGCCCTCAACAGCGTAACCTCTTACAGCAGGGGTGTCAAACTCCAGTCCTGGAGGGCCGCAGTGTCACAGGTATTTGTGGTTTCCTTTCAATCAGCACCCAGTTAAAGCATTGAGAACAAGGTGTGTGGACTTCTTAGCCAATTAGTGACTTAAATTAATCACTTGTGCTTAAACGCACCAAAAACCAGCAGACACTGCGGCCCTCCAGGACCGGATCTTGACACCCCTGTCTTACAGTATTCCTTTACAGTGATTGCTCTGCTTCCCCTGGTGACAGTTCTTGTTTGTGCAGGCTGGGGCAATTTTTCAGATTCGAGCTTTGAAAGCTTATCCACCTCAGAAGTGTATAAGTTCCTGAATGATTCGGAGGAGCGAGCGGCAGGTCGGCAAACATCAGCTTTCGGTCTCCTGACAGTCGGCTCTTCGGCGAGATCGAGATAGCTGAAATGAACGCGGGGATCACAAGTGCGCTTATCAAACAGGAGCGGGGGACTTGGGCCACGAGGCCCTTCTCAGGGGGTTCACGGGCGGCCAGGCTTAGTGCCTGCGATGAGGGTCGGTGTCTGATGAGCTCAGACAGCGGAGCGCGTCCCCATCTCTGCCTCTGTGCCTCCTCACTCACAGCTCTGACACGCTGCCGTCCCGCCTCACCTCCCTCTCAGCCTGGGGGACAGACAGCCTGTTGTGTCTCTGTCATCAGCGTGAGAGGCATAGCCAGCCTTAGCCAGAGATGATTGCTCTCTCTTCTCTCTATTGGCAAAGACAGGCATGCATGTGTACTGCATGTGTGTGTATTTCTCTATTTTATTATCTTTTTTATTTTCTGTTCTGTGCTGGAATGTGAAAGCACTTTGAGCTGCAACCTTTGTAAGAAAAGTGCTATACAAATAAAGTTATTATTATTATTACTGTCAAATCATATACAGTAGGCTATATACATATATCAAAATGTACCATACGATATTACGCAACAAGGCTATATAGGCTATATAGTAATATAGGCTAACAAATTGAACAACTTACAAATTATCAGGGTAAATAATCATGCATAAAAGCCACACAATATTTTAAGTGTGATTTTTCCATACATACTAGTTTATTTGGGTGTTCCTGTCTATGATATAGAAGGCCCCTTGTGCGTTTTCTGCATGTCTGTGCACTGCCAAGTTAAACTTATCCGTGGAGCTTATCTTTAGTCTTGAGTATATAACGCATGTGCGGTGCTCCGCGAGTTCGAACATGTGTCAGGTTCACTGATATCACTGATGTGCGTTTCTTTTTAGGAACGTAGGAATAGTCTCTGCATATTTACTGCCCGTCCCCGAGTCTATTTCTCCAGTGAAGCCAGGTCCTCCTGCAGCCCATGTGGTGGCTTTTCTGTCTCTCTCTCTCTCTCTCTCTCTTTCTCTCTCTCTCTCTCTCTCTCTCTCAATTCAATTCAAATGGCTTTATTGGCAGGAAATACAAATGTAAATATTGCCAAAGCATACAGAAATAAATTAAAATACATATGTACAGTAAAATAATAATAATATAAATAAGAACAACACAATAACAATGTTAGTGATAAATCAACATTAAATCAGGTATCTCAAGAGTCTCTCCTGTATGAGTGGATGGTCACTCGGTGTCCCTCAGGGTATGACAGGCTAAAATATATTGTGCCACAATTAGGGCTGTTGGTCCTTCTCCTAATAGGATTATGCATTTCTCATTGTTTGGTAAGGAATGGAAGTTCTGTATAATTCTACAAAATTTGGGGAAATATTCTTTTCTTATTTTTGTGTCTTACAGTGACCACATATTCGTTGTTCTTTTGGTAACCATGAGTTTTTGTGTCTGCCTTTTTCTCTCTCTCTCTCTCTTTACTTTCTCTGTCAAATCCTCTCAAATTCCAGTATAAATACAAATTGGATTTATTTATATGACATATACACACTTGCGTTGCCTGTGCATAAACACTTTACTAATAAATTAAACATGAAGAAGACCTGTACTAATATGCCAAAGGAACATAGCTCAATTAAGTATTTGTATGAATTGCCATCCCTGTGATAAGTGGCGATATACTGTGCTGTCAAAGCCGCACATTCTGTCCCTTCCCCAGAGATGTGGCAGCCTGTCAGAATCCAATTTTTTTTTTCTTCTAAAAGTCCAGTGCTTTTTCTTCTGTACCCTTCATGTTTTGTTAGGAAATGTTGGTCCGCCTTCGCCTCCTGAAAGTTACAGCATGACACAACCTATCATGTCTGGCAACTGACTCTTTGTGTGTTTCTCTCTCTCTCTCTTTCTCTCTTCCTCTGTCCTTGTATCTGTCATTTCCTCTCCTTCCTTGTTTTTCCAGCACTACGTTCCCTCTCTTTATTTGTGTCTGTCATCCTCTCGATCTTTCCCTTTATCTCTCTCTCTGTCCTTCCTTCTCCTCCCTCTCTACCGCTGAAAAGTGTGCTACTTCTCTTCTGGGGTTTTTCACAGCCCAGTATCAGTTCTCTGTCTTTGACTGGGCATTTGAGTCTTTGACTCGGCCATGTTTTGGTCTTGTTGTGGCGAACATGGCGGCTTGCTAAATGTCATGTACTACTGATAAGCAAGCGAAGAGTGAGAAAGCGCAGAGCTCAAAGACAATGGATTGTCAGTTTTGATCTGAATTCACGCTCTCGGTGAAGTTATAATTATGGTAATTTTAAGCTCCTATGGGAGTCGTAATCATGTAATGTCTTGTGGGAGTGGAATTAGTGTGGATCTTTCAAAGTGTAAGATGTGTGTGCCTTATCAAACTAGCCTGATTCTGGATTTTATCACCAGGGGAGGAAATTAATAGGCATTTTTTGGCTTTATTATATTGCATTTTTCTCCTGTGGTGGTTAGAATGTTTCCGTCCTGTCAAATGACTGCTTAACCTCAGAGACCTAAGCATATTTTGGCCGATTTTCCCTCCTTGTACTTTTTAATTCTTAACTTTAGTCTACCTTTACCATCAAGCCATGGCTCATTTCTTTCAGCTGTCTCAGCTACATGAACAAGCCGTCAAACTGTCATTGTATTATATGCGTGCTGCAATTTCATCGTATTATATGCGAACTGCAATGAAAGGAAAAGAATGTAAGTGAAATTCTTGTATTTTATTGCGCGCAGCCAACACACAATGTGTTACAAGACTTTTTATTTATGTTGCTGTCACACCAAGGCATGAGAACGCAATAAACACACATCATCACACATCACACAAAACATTAAATATTAATATAATTCCAAGCAGACCAAATCAGAAAACAAAACCGTGCCAGGCATCAGAGTCAAGAGTCGGTAAATATTACATTCAGGAAGAGTCATAATAATAATAAGGTAATGAGAACAATAAAAATGTTCTCCATCAAAGGTACTGACCAAATAATTGGAAGGAAGTGTTTTCCGTTGTGAGTAATATCTCGACTGGCGATTGGTCTAAAAATACAGAAAAAGTATAGCTACGGGACATAGTTTTGAATGCAACTTTCCGATTGGTTTTACAACGTTGTCCGTCAAAGTTTCCGACCGAAGAATTGAAAGCGTGCTTTTTCACTTTTCAGTTTTCAATGGTCAATTTATAGTAAACCACACCCCCCTTTGAGTCCAGATATCTTGGCCTCTGTTTGTTTTATTACCGTTTGATTAACGGGAGTGATTTCTATGCCGGGTGTGCCATGCTTGGTCTCAGAGGGTTAAGCCCGTGCTTTACAGCGAAGACAGGAGATGAAAGGGGGGTGACCTGGTTTGTTTGTCGCTGGCACAGGGAAGGTATCCACTGTCAGATGTGTCAGTGCCATGGCACTGGATGGGTCCTGGCACTGCCAGTCAAACCGGTCCTGGAGCAGTGGCTTGTGTCCTAGACTAATGCTCACTGCCCCCTGGGTTAACTCCCCCCTTCCATTGCTAGGTAACAGTGAGGATCTATCTTATTTCCTGTCATTTCAGGCTCAGCCAACATCAACGACCGGAGCATGCTGGGAAAGAGGGACAGCGAGGTGGCGGTCATCGTGGAGGACACAGAGACAGTTGCCTCGGTGATGGATGGGGAAGAGTACCAGGCAGGGAAGTTCGGACTGCAGCTGAGGCTAGAGTGCTTCAAGTAAGAGAACGACAACAAGAGAGACAGAGGTTTAACAAAATAATGAAAGAGCAGTTTCCCTGTAAACTATACATTTGTATGATTGTTTTTTTCGCTGCAGAGCCATTCTTGGCGCCTTCTCGGATGCCACCGTGGATGTGTCGGACCCCATCAGCGACCGTTTTTATAAGGAGGTGTGGATGACGACGTCTGCTCGAAATGCAACTATTTATGAAAAGGTATGCCCTTGTTGTCTCTGGTTTTTAAAGGGTTTCAAATAACTATTAAAAAAATGTGGAAACCAATCAGGTCTCGTCTTATTTAAGGGTATAATGTGAATTAGAACATAGAGTTGTCCTCTCATGTTCTAGTGACTTATCTCTTTCAGCACCAATGTCTCCTATAAGTGCTAAATCTGAAAACTAGGCTGGCAGCTTGCATGTGGCATAACGTACTAATGAGTCTAAATAGAGCGAGCAATTCATCTATTCAGAACCCATCAGGGGCTGGCATTTTCAGTAATGTTCTGCTGGCAGCTGTCCCTATCCCCGTCACAGACCAGCAGTGCCCTGAATACAACCCACCGGGCAAAAGGCTGGTCTCGATTTCGCTGCATCCCCTTTGGATGTCACAGTGCCCCGGTCTGCGCCACAATGATCAATAATCATTTTGAACCAAAAACCTTCTTAAGAAAAAGTATTTTATGTTTTCATTTAAAGCATCCTACCCTCTTTTTACCATGATACGTTTGCAGCAATGTTAAGCAGCGTGCTAACCTGCATAATATTTAAATAAAATGGAGGGTTTTCCAAAAGCAACAAAAGTGACTCCTGTTCAGAAGTAATGACCATCTTTTTGTAATGACCATCTTGATCTCGTCCTCTTTAGGTGTTCCGCTGCCTGCCATCCAGCGTTGTGAGGAACCAAGTTGAGCTGGAGGAGTTCCTTTCCAAACAGGGCCTGGACAAAGAGGACCCTGTCCGAGCTCTGGAGGAACTTAAAAAAATCCGGGGGTTCCTGGTCCAGTTTCCGCTCTACTTCTTGAGTGAACAGAACCTCATGCCTTCTGTCGGGTCCAAAGAGGCTATGGTGCCCACTGATGTCTGGACCTGAGACTGGCCCAGAATCGTAACCTAGAACAGTTTATCCTGGACTGCAATCAATGTACAATAGAAATAATGAAGAAAAGTTCACCTGTGGAATGATTACCTGACACCACAAACATTTTGACAGCTGTATAGTGCCTTTCCATTTCAGCTTGATAAAACTTACCACAGCACATGCATAGAAGGCAGACGTAGGACCAGAAGTCAATGGTTCTGTCTGCAAAGCAATTTGCCCTGTATAGATGATGAACACTGAAGTCCGGGAGGGATTTTTTATTGTGTCATTGGACGACTAAAGTTTTTTGCTGATATGGGAAAGTAGCAATTGTCAGATTGTGTTGCTGAGGTATCACTCTGCAGTGATGTTCTCTAACTGTGTACTGAAACCTGCTTCTATAAGGGAAAAAACAACGAGTCTCTGAGCATATTGAAGACGGTGTATAAATTCATAAAGACTATGGAAGTTCCTCTGGATTCCCAAATCCCAGTTGTGCGTGGGCGCCTGAAATCAACAGTCAGAAGAAAGCACCAAGTTAAAACCATATCAGGGGTGATACCTTGCAGAAGGTAGATGTTTTGCTTCCCCCTCACTCAAGTGATGATGTCCTTGAATGAACAGTGGGATGTTTCAGATCAGCTGGTAGTTTTTACATCCAGTCCTATCTGGCTGACCTCAATATTGGAATCACCTTTTGGACAAAACAAAATGGGACAAATGATCTCAAATGAGTTTTGCGTCGTTCAAGCAGCAATGTTTTTTGCGGAGAAAGATGATTTCTGATTCTTAAGCGAATTAACTATACCATTTCTGAATACAAAGAATCAAGACTTAATGCTACGAATAATTCAAACCAATGTTTCTTAAAAAAGTACATTTCTTGCCTTGTGATACTCTTAACTGTCTACGCTACAGATGGGTGCCTGTGCTGTGACTCATGGGGCTGTGTGTTGTTATGCTGGTGTTTGGACCTACAGTAATTGTGTAATGCTGTCATTCGACATCTCAAACTGATCTTGTCATCATTCATTTTTGATGGGCTGCATATTTGCACAAAACGTTTCTTTTTTAACAAATTTTGTTATTGTTCGTGATCGTGACGGTAACATAACAGCATATATTTTTATATAATAATCTGTACTTTGCATCATCACATCATCCCAGTTATTGATGCACACAGTCAGAACACATTGCCATGTGTTCAGTTCTGTTGAAATAGTCCTTTATGCTCTCTTTTTTGAAATCTTGCTTTGACAATCTGTGGACTCTGCCTTTCGGCTGTGGGAGAATAGCCCTGTCTGAGAAACGTGACGGCCACGTCTCTTACAGGAAGAAAAGCTACCGCTATTAATATTGTCCTCAATGTAAAATGGCGTCAGCCGCATTTCATCGCATGCGTGTCATTTCTTATTAAGGGTTTTACAGCTCTCTTCGACAAGCTGTAGGATCCTGGGCTGTGTGGGGTCTCATGCAACATGCTCTCTTGTCAACAAAATATATTTCCCATGATGCCTTTTGACAGTGATACGTTTCAACATTTGATTGTATGCCTTCTATGATTGGCAAGCCATTGTTTCAGTACAAGATTCTGTTTTGTGTAAAAGATTGTTAAACGTACACAGCTCCAATATTGCCTGCATTTTACTGATACACAAGTAATTCAGTGATTCAGATATTCTCTCAGCCTTTTTAACTCTCGTTCTTAACTGTTCTTAACATACACTGCCTGGCCAAAAAAAAAGTCGCAGTTGCACCAGTCATGCATAGTGCCCACTGTACAAGCCTCTGGAGGCAGTGTTATGATCTGGGGTTGCTTCAATTGGTCAGGTCTAGGCTCAGCAATGTTATGGAGCAATAAAATGAAGTCAGCTGAGTACCTGAATGTACTGAATGACCAGGTTATCCCATCAATGGGCATATTCCAGGACGACAATGCCAAGATTCATCGGGCTCAAATTATGAAAGAGTGGTTCAGGGAGCATGAGGAATCATTTTCACACATGAATTGGCCACCAGAGTCCTGACCTTAACCCCATTGAAAGTCTTTGGGATGTGCTGGAGAAGACTTCACGGAGTGGTTTGACTCTCCCGTCGTCAATAAAAGATCTCGGCCAAAAATTAATGCAAGTCTGGACGGAAATAAATGTTGTGACGTTGCATAAGGTTGTCGAAACAATGCCACGACGAATGCACGCCATAATCAAAGCTAAAGGCGGTCCAACAAAAAATTACAGTGCGACTTTTTTTTTGGCCGGGCAGTGTATTTTTGCCTGTCGGTAGTATATACACCTCACAGATTGCATATTTTTGTTCTGTCTCAAGATGGCATCCCAATTCATCTTCACAACCAAGCAGTCATCCAGCTCTCTGGGAATCTCATTCATGTAAAACAAAATGTATTGACATTTTTCCAACAAATAAAACCCATATGATTTAATAAACGTTGGCAGCCTGAGGCAATTACTATTATGTGATATATTGCAAGTATTGTGGGGCTGCTACAAAATTAATTGACCATTCATGAGGCATGTTGAATTTATTGTGGGGGCTTTTAACCAATGTCAAATTGTTTGATGAAAAGCAGAACCAGCACATCCCCTTGTATGCTTTTGCTGGAAGGCCTCATTTAAATGGATGCAGCTTTGTTATGCCAGCTACTGAGTATGAACAGCTGTTCTGAGCACAGAAAATAGTAAAACACAATTTGTCCAGAGGCGAGTGTTCAGGTTTTATTAAAAAAGGGTCGGGCAGAAGGTGGAAGAGGTTAAGAGGGGTGTAGAGGTGATGCGGCTTGTTTGTCAGAATCTTTGCCACAGATCGAACCTCACACCAGTTGGCTTTTTCCCAGACTAGGCTTCACCCAGTGTCACATCAGATGTGGTCAATTTTAGGAAAATGAAAAGTGTTAAGTGAGAAAAATCAGCCACGCCTTGCATACCATTCAATGCAGACCATACGTGATAATGGACAGAA
This sequence comes from Synaphobranchus kaupii, assembly GCA_029718625.1. NCBI lineage: Eukaryota > Metazoa > Chordata > Actinopteri > Anguilliformes > Synaphobranchidae > Synaphobranchus > Synaphobranchus kaupii. The sequence continues at coordinate 63,951,792 of CM056381.1, read as the reverse complement.
GTTGTGCTCAAAATGTCTAGAACAAAATTCTGCACAATAAATACAGAAATTAATCTGTCTGGTCTGATATATTATCTCTGTACTCCCTAATAGCTTTATATCTTTGATGGACTAAATTGCAGCTATTAGAAACACATGACTGTTTTTATAAAGATGAAAGCCATTCATAAATCTTTGCATTAGCAGTCCAACAAACATCCGAGAGCAATTACTGTACATAAGCGGAGAGTAATATTCTCTCTCTTCAAAGGCTGTCATATATTGGCAGAAATTTGAGGGTGGCCAAATAAACACAGAGGAGGATTAATGCTGTGCTATGTATTAAACGCGTCGTCGTTTTGTGTGGTAAAGTGAGCAACCTGTTATAAATGAGGGATATGGAGGTTTGTTTCATTCGCATAATCTCATTAGAATCACTGCTTACCGTTGTGCTTTGTTTGTTTCTATTCATTTAATACGGGGCAGGTTTATTATTCGAACGTTGTAAACATTGCATCATATTTTACGAATAAGGCTGTTTTTGTTTCCCGTCATTTGGGTAAAACAAACGAATGTTATTGTCTTCCTCCCTGCCATATTGTCAATTATTTAAATGTGTAATGTGGGTGAGTGGCATAATTTGGAGGACTTATCAGAGGGTGTTAAGAAATGCTTTAATTTGCTGGTTTACTGTGAGGGGGGGGTGGTGTTGGGCTGGCGTCTCCGGTTTTCAACTGTCTGGCACGCTTTAGGAATTAGTCTCAACCCTCTGTGAACAGGCACATTAGTGCTTGATTCAGATAGGCACCATTCACACTGTCCCAGTTTCCCGAGAACTTGTGCCCCCTCCATCTAAACATAGAAACTTCTCGCTGCATTAGTGCAAATTATTCATTATCCGTTCTGGGCCTCTGTGTTGCCACCATAGAGCGCGCGGTGTGCTTTTCAGCCTTTTCAGCTTTTCAACTTTGCACATAATCATTTGGCAGCTGCTTTTAGCCACAGCAACTCACAAAAAGTGCATTTAGCACGCTGGACTCCAGCTGGGAATAATCTATAGTCGTATATTCATGTTTATGGTTGCCTCAAGGCTCCAGCTATATCGTGTCAGACTAGCACCAGACCTGCCTTGTTCAGTCAGCCATACAACGTGCCTGTTGACCACTGTAAGTATGCGCCATAACTGTAATATACTCACACAGGTCTTGCACGTGGTTCTGGAGGCTAGTGAAGGGGAAGTTTTTCTCCAAATGTTTTGAAGCCAACTTATGTTATCACTCAAATGTTAAAAGTCATTTGACTGGTTTTAACAAGCCAGTGATTGAAAGCGCATGGTCATTCCCTGCACAATGGATCCCTCCTCTCATTACTTGCAGTGAAAGATGCCTTCTGACGATGGCGTATAATTCACCCTGTTAATACGATTCATTTGAATCAATTTATGTGCAGTCCCTGAAAGTATTTTTACACTTTGCTGTGGGTCAGTATTTATTTCACGAGTGGGTCTGTGTTTGCATGTATGTATTATCAACATACTGTATATTAATGAAATGGCATGTATAAATATGTAATTCATGTATCTCAGAGGATCTCACACTTGATCATGGGGACATTGTGTATGCTTGTTTTTGTTACAGTCAGTCTCTTTATCAATTAACATTGTTGAAAAAAAGTCATTAAGTGCTTTAATTTCTTTGTAAATGTGTTAATGCAATGCAAGTTTGGCTCATTGCCATTTGCCTTGTCTTTGAACTCTTCATTTTTCACAGATGGTTTCGTTTCAGTGACCAGGTATCCACCCTAGTCCCAGACATAATGTGGCCTTAAGAGAAGAAACATTCCACTATAGACATTTCCAATTGTTCTTAAGAAAATTTAACAGCTTGTTACAATTCGAGTGTTGCTAATGTGGCTAGAATGGAAACCAGCATGTATGGGGGGTGGGGGGGAGACAGGACCGTATTTGAGAACCCTTGCTCAGTCTAAATTATTCAATTTGTGTTCTGAATAGGTTGCTCTATGTATATCTGCCAGAAGGGGGCGCTCTTGTGCCTGCGCTCTCGCTGCCCGATCTCCATTGGTACGCTTGGCAGTGTTAACTTTTTCCCGCATCTCATACCATGGGAGAATGTTGCTGCATAAACAAGTGTTCACAGGCCAATTACTTTCCCGCTCATCTGTGTAAAGCAAATTGTAAACAAGACTGAAACACCACACCCCTGTGGCGGGACCGATGCTGAATCTGTAACTACTGTGCATCTCCTGTTCCATAATGAACACATTACAAACGCAACGCAACACAGCACAGATTGTCCTCAATGTGAAATGGCTTCAGTACTGTTTCAGCACTGCTGGCCTTGTGCGTTTCCCTGAAAGGTTAAGTTCACTCAGTTAAATAAGAATAGTTTTGTTGTTGGATATTTTTGAGTTGTCTGTTATGAGAGATGCACTTGTGAAAGACTGCCACCGAGTACAAGGGTAAATGCAGGCAGCTTGGCCAAAGTGGATTATCAAACAATGGGCAGTGAGTCAATCTGAATGAGGGCAATTCAGTGGAGATTTGCTCAAACGGGATCTTCCTCCTCCGTAACAGGGACTCTCTTAGAATGGCTTACTCAGAGAAATGCCGGTTCTCAAGCTTCCAAAGGGTGACACAAGGGGGCGCCAGGCTTAGAATCAAGCCGCTGGGCTTTGACAAGCCCCACCGAGCGGCTGCTGGGATATTTGAATTTAACCTGTGACCCCCAGTCCTCCTCTACGAAATGCTTCAGATCTCTTGGGACAATCCTCCCTTTTATGAAGAATTTTGGGCCTTCACGATGGTCGCGCAGAAACTATTTTTGACTGTATGTTACACGTGCATGTTTGTGTTGGTATAAGTCATATAACAATTAACCTTCCTCCCAGCTGACTGTGAATGCTGTGTACCGCATTTCCTTTCCTACACACATCAAAGAAAATGTATTCCGATTCCATACATTAATCAGCCACGCATTAACATATTCGGGGACTTGAGGTCCCATATATTTCCACATGGCTTTGAGCATCAGTCCAATCGCACATATGCGATGCATGCTTACAGTGTGTATTTCATTTTGTGTGGAGCGCATGTGTATGTATGAGAACCGAAGCCGTCGCACTCTGTGAAGTGTAAATCAATCTGGTCAAAGTCAATTAGGCAAGTTGTCAAGTGGGGTATATTCGCCAAGTGGCGGAGGACCGTTTCGCGTAAACTCGCCCCCCGGAATTCACTTGTCTTTTAGCAACTGTGTTGATCCGACAAGAGAGAATGACGCGATAAACGGACTCCCCCAATTACCCTTGTTTGTCGGGAATAGATGAGCGAGGTTTCCACAGCGACGGTGGAAGCGTATCAGTTGGATAGGCCGATGTGACGGCCATGTTAGAAAGCAATCTTTTCCCTATGGAGGGAAAGAGGTGGCGTGGCTGTCACTAGGAGGAGACTATGCAGGTCCTCATCTCCCCCCAGCACCGGTACGGACACCGCCGCTGTTGAGAGCTGTCCAGGGGGGCATCACGGTTGCCCAGGAATCTTGTGCTCAGCACCTGTCACCCCCCCCCCCCCCCCCCCCGCTGAGTTTGCGTGATGCCCCCCTGGACGGCTCTCAACAGCGGCGGTGTCTGTACCGGTGCTGGGGGGAGATGAGGACCTGCATAGTCTCCTCCTAGTGACAGCCACGCCACCTCTTTCCCTCCATAGGGAAAAGATTGCTTTCTAACATGGCCGTCTCATCGGCGTATCCAACTGATACGCTGTACAGTAATGCCTAACGGCACTGTGGTGTAACCGATCTATAGATCTGCAGGCTTATTTAAATCATTTGCATCAGCTGGTTTTAAGTTCATTCCTATAAGTCAGACGATGTATTGGATTTGCTCGGCAGAAATAGAAAACCACTCTCTTTTCTCTGTTCTCATTCAGTGCAGCGATTGCAGGGGAATTGAGGGGAATCATTTCCAAGATGAAGTGAGACAGTAAGTGTTTTTTGCTTCCAGCATACTGTCAGGGGTGTGTATTTATGCGCGTATTCCTGTGTGCGCTTCCTTTTCGGCCATGCACATGCTTTTTACCCAAGAAACTCAGACTGCTCGCAAAAAAATGTGGAGGCAACAGAGTTCTTTGCATCCTCCCTTAGAAATGTGTTCTGAAAAGCCTCCTCAAGCCGAGCGGTCACGTGAAAGAATGGGCACTGCGACCTTTAGCTGTGATGTCAGAGGAGGTCATGGCTAATCAGGCTCTCACTGCACACGGTGACTGAGGGGGGGAAAAAACCGCCATGGAAACAGCATGGCCGCCCCCTTACATTTCCGTCATGCTCCTCAAGCCGCTGGGGTCAGACAATCGGTTTGGGAACTGGCATTGTTGCGCTGAAATAGTTTGCCACTTTTAGGATGGTTTCCCAGCGAATGGGTAATCTGCATGACAAACCCTTTTTTTGGAAAGGGCTTTTTATAGCCCCTGTAAGGGAGCGCTGTGGAAAAAGAAAAAAAAGGGAAGTGTTCTTTTTTTTGTTTCTGTGGAGACCTGCCATCATTTGGCCCGTTCTGTGCTTAGTACAGTGCATTCCGTTCCTGAGTCACAGAGAACTGGGCCACACTACCTTTGAAATGCTTTGCAAGTGACAACACAGTGCTAAATATCTCTGTGCAGTTCAGACATTTTCGGCACTGAGATATGCTGTACTACCCATTGCTGGAGCTGGCAAATTCATAAGTGAAATAAGGGAATTAATTTTGTGTTTAAAAAAAAAAAAAAAGACCCCACCTTTGCATGCATGAGAGTGCAGTCTATGTGAATTCATTATGGCAAATACAAACTTTTGGCTGAGGAATACAATTGTGTTTCAGACAAATCAGCATATTACATCTCTACAAGTCTGTTAGTGTGTGTCTTTAATTGCTAGGCACCAAAACTGACGCTGCTACCCTGAGTCCCAAAACAGCTGACACCATTTCATGCTACACGGCAGCAGGGAACGTTGTGTTTTTGTACTAACATTGTGCAAGCGTCACCCCACGAGAGAACACAAGACAAGCCGAGACGGCAGCCTTTTTTTTTTAGACCGATTCCAGCCAAATCCAGCTTGGCCGTCTGGAAACGAGACCACTGTAGGTCACACGGTGTTAATGGAGCTAATTCAATATTTTTGACAGAGACGAGTAGCTACTGTATGGGTGGTACAAAAACAAATTTTTAATTTGCGCTGAGAGCGATGTTAATTTCACACCGCCCCTTGGAACGTGCAAAGTCATTTACCAACGAATTTGATTCACAAAAACCGCGCGACAGATTTGTGTTGAAAAACTAAAACTGCGCTTTCCGTGAGAGACGTTTCTCCTTTCGCTCGTTTTAGACTAACCTCCCTGGCACAAGCAGGGACTTTGGTGTGTGCTGCCTGGTCTCCATGCGTCCTACAGGGATGTACACTCACAGGCACACCGGGGGCTGTTCTGCAGTCATTCTTCACTGTCACTCAAGAATACACTGAACGACGAGGGGGGAGGTGGGGGCGGGTTGTCTGGGAAGAATAAATGCATTCATACTGTATGCTACGTACGGTGGCTGGCCTTCATAGGAATGACCTCAGGGCAATACCCGGGAATTATGTGCTGTGTTGCTGTGCTGTGGAATTCGTGACCTGACTGCATAGTGGAATGTAACAGATTCAACTTACAAATAGGGTGATTAAAATAAAACATAAATGTCTCTAGTCTATAGTTTACTAAGAACCCTCTGTCAATAGTTATTAGGTGGATGTTTTCATTGAATGCAACCGTTGGGTTATTTCCCACTTAGCCAGTGCACAGTGGAACCATTTGCCGTTACAGTATGTCCAATCCCAGATACTGTATGCACATTGACTCAATTTCCTTTTGAGATACTCTACTCCAGTTGATGTTGGGGAAATGGCTCTGAGACTGAGATAGAACTAATGACAGGTTACAGATTAAACAAAACTCAGAAACATTGGTTTATCACATTATGCAAAAACAACCCTTGGCTAAGTTGGTAAAAACGTATGGAGGGATGGGGAATAAATATTTTTAGCAAGTCTGTGTGTGAGGTGCGGCACACTTTCTTTACTTTCGCCAATACCTGAACAGCAATCTTCCAGGTTTATCGCCACCAGACTATCCGGCATGTGACCAGGTGATATTACACGTGAACGCACTTACCAGTCTGTGTCAACTGTGCTGTCTTGTACCAATTACAAATTGCATCAGATCCTCGCTGAAAGTTTTCTTTTGTTAAGTTGAGATTTTAGGGTTAGAGTTAGAGTTAGGATTTGACGTAAGTTAACGTATACGCTGGCAGCGGGCTTTGTTTCTTCACGTTCTCAGTTTATTGTTCGTAGAGAGCAGTTCCCTCCGGGAAGCAGAAAATGTGAAACTGGTGAGAAGGGGCTAGAGGGCATGTAGGCTCTGCTGGCGAGATGAATGCAAGCGAGAACACTCATAGAGCTCTCCAGCCTGGCGAGGGCCTCTTTCCAAAATGAATCAATAAATAAAGGAATGCAGCACTTTGCAATTTATTTCAGAGAGGAAAGAGAGCGGGAGAAAGAGAGGGAGAGAAAGAGAGAGAGAGAGAAAGAGAGAGAGAGGGTGCAGTAACACGAGACGCTGCATGAAGACTGGGACAGAGTTGTTTTTAGTCTGTCACTCATAGGACTTTTTACACTTTCCTTCTCTCCTAGAGGGGTACGAAAGGGAAACTGAAACACATGAAAACAAATCCTTATTCTGTTCCCATAAAATGAAGCTTTGTATATGCACATGATCATATGTAATAGATCAGAGGTCTCACAGTTTGTGTGTGTGTGTGCGTGTGCGTGCGTGCGTGCGTGTGTGAAAAGTAATTTATTCTCATGGTCATTCCCATACTGAAAGGCATTCTTGTGCCACCACAAGTGCTATTTGTCTCGCAGCCTGTTCGCCGTTGATTCATCTCTGAAGTCCCATTTCTTTGAGTGTATTCCGTCCCTTCTGGCTCACGGAATATTTTATGCCCCCGTGATGCATGTATTATAGAAGAGAGCCATCGCCGAGACCATTATGTAGCCCACTGTAGCACAAACTGCATCTCGACCCAGCCCTGCGCGATTAAACCCCTGGCTCTGGCAACATTTACTGGCACAGGCTAGATGAATCACATAAAGACGGCGTAAATGTTCGTTCACTCGCATGTATTTTTAATGAGTCTGATTTGATTGTTCATGAGAGCGAGAGGATCGGTAGGCGGGAGGTGCTGGAATGTGGCTGTGGCTGCGACTGATCGCTCCGCTTCCCTGGAATCGTCGAACAATGAGCTAAAAATAATTTGCTCGCAAAAACAGAGGAGATTCCTCCCTTCCCTGAGGGCTGTGCACCCAGGTGTGTAAACTTCTTCGGAAAGCCTCGTGCCATGACAAATCTAGAAGCCAGCCCTTCCCTCCTCGTCCTGCGACCTTTTCAATTCGATGTTGTTTGTACGGTACTTTTTACAATGTCACAAAGAGGCTTTACAGAAACAGGAAATGGAAAAACTCCAAAAATCCAGAAAGTGAGGTAAAAACAACAACCTCCCTGGTGGGAAGAAAAAACATTGGAATAGTGGCAAGAAAAAACTCCCCAGTGGTAAGAAATCTCAGGAGAAACCTTATATACGAGGGGAGCCCCATCCTCCACTGGCCCACCTGGTGTCAGACAAGCTAAATGGTAATATCTGGGTAATCGGAATCCATCAGAGCCAACTGACAGATTGTGACCTGAAGTGTAAACTTGTTAGTAAAATAGTTCAAGTCAGTAAATGGAATGCGCCCAATGGTCTGGTACCAATCCTTGTCTGTGCCAGTATCAACTGTGGCCGGCAGCCCAGGGAAGGACGCTTTTACTTGGCAGATTTCTTCTCATTGGACGAGAACCTCCCTGGTCAACTGGACACCTGCAGTAACTGCGCAACTGAACTTGTGGACTGCGCAGTGAAAGGACGTGATGGCCGTCGGCCTGCAGTTGAAGAGACTGGAAGAGAGCGTACAGGACTTGACAGGTAAAATACATAGTATACTGTACATGGACTTTAAAAAAATATGTATCTTGGATAGCGGGAGACAGGATGACAGTTGAATGGAAGGAACTACAGTACACACGCAGGCAAAGATCTCCTTTCCTCTTCAGATCCTTCACGGCAGTCCGCTATCAGAACGTTCTCGCAATTTAGCAGTTTTCGTCGTGGTCATAGCCGATGGTTGCCATTGCGATTGCTTTCGCGTAGAATCTTCAGTGTGCAGGCAATCCATTTCTTTCAATTCCCCGGCAATTTTGGATCGCCGATGGTAATCAGAGGTCATCCGACCCATATTCTGCAATGAGATCCTTGCTGTTGACTACATTGGCTTGCTGTCTCCAAATAGATTTGCGTATCCTCCTCACATCAACTCAACCCATGGGTGTTTATGCTCACACTGACAAACCCCACACTCACGCTCTGTGCTACGAGCATCCCAGCTGTCACAGCTGCCAGCAGCATGCTGACTCTGCTGGGCCATTTCTACATGTCCGAGTGAAGCATTATAAAAATATGCTGTCCTGCTTGAACAACAACGTATGTTGTTGGCTATAGGGAAAAAGCATTGGTTCTAAGAGGAATGTGTTACTTGCTATGTAGTGTTGCACTACAGCAGTGGCGAGAATCTAAAATCACATTATAAACAGACCTGAGAGAATCTAAAACCACATAAGCAATCCCAATGAAAATAAAATATACACGCACACGCACACGCAAACACACAGACACACACACACACACACACACACACACACACACACACACACACACACACACACACACACACACACACACACACACACACACTATGAAGGCATAATGGGTAAGCATAATAGATAAAGGATAATTAGGTCCTGATTAGTGTCATGCATTTTTGTCATGGATGTGCCTTTTGTTGTGAATGTGCACCAGCATTTCTAAAGTCTTATGTATGCTTGCTTTTCGGCTTTGAGCCCTCAGCTCTCAATTCATTTGATTTGATTGAGCTCCGTGGTTTCTCATGTCCATGTCTGTGAAAACACAATTCTAGGTATAATTAAATAACAGTTTATAAGAAACACCTGACCTCAGATTACGTTAAAACTGCCTTTATTCGATATTGAATCTCTCGTCTAGGGTTTTAGTCTGATTTGTCCAGCGGGCTCTTTGGCTGCTACTTGACCGCTCACCACTAGATGGCGCTTGGCAAGGTTTCGCAATCGGATTACTTTTTCTGTTGTTTTAAATATTTTGGACGGGTTGTTTCGGTGGGAGTTGCATAACACTAACATAACGTGCAGCTTCCGTGATGCTTCACCTCATCATGGCAGGAACAAGGATCATCATCTGTTCCCCTGCGGTGTGACAGGTGCAGCGAACTGGTGGAATGCTGCCAGACACGGACAGAAATACAAAGCAAGCGCCTAGTTTGAACAAAGAGAGAAAAGAGATTAACAGGGGTCTTAGAACAGATGTTTTTGCACTGCTGTTCCTAGGTTTAACAACTGGACTATAAACTGAACTTGTAACGATGCACCCATTACCTAAAGCCATGAGCTTTAAGCTGTTTTTCTGTCTTAAAATTAAAGATGAACTTTGACCTTGAGATATCTAGCGTCTGTACTCACCACAATAAGAATAATGTGTTTAATTGCATGCAGACATAAACAGAAATGATCATTAAAGCTAAGTTCTGTTTGAAATATGATCACTTAAAAAAATCGCCCCCTGATTTTGGGTGAAGTAAATCAACATAGAAAAACAAATATACTGTACGTCTCTTAAAAAATTCACTCATGTGAGACTGTCATTTTAGTATATCCCATTGTATTTATTTCCCAATATTTTATTGTAGAAATGTTCGTAAGGATTGAGGGATGAGAGTGGGATGACCTATTCACCTAACCATGGCGTAACCGTGGCTTGTGTTCCTCTCCGGAATACAGATGAAGAGGAAACATTTATACTGCCCATGTCAGGCCCTATGCACTCACACATTGCAGAGAGGGTTTTATGAATTATGTTTAACGCTGTCCCTCCCATTTCAACTAATTATATTAGGGAAAGGTCACACTTGTGGCACATTGTGCACCTTACAGCTTGCATCATACAAAGCACTGTTCATATGGAGCACAAATGTTTACAAAATATTTCTGGTTTCCTGTCCATCACCACCTCTTTGTGTGTCAACTTCATTAGGGCTTTGATTAGGTATTTAAGTATATGACCCTTGAAGCCCAAATAAACAGAACATTTTCTGTTTCACTGTATCTATGTGCATGCCACTTCCTGCTCGGCAGCTATGGCGCCTTTTGGTACATGAGTAGAGAAGTCATAAGTGATTGCTCATATACAGTAAATGGCTGAGGCTAACTAAAGGCTTAATAAAGCCGAGCCTAGTCATAGTTTAATAAAGTGCTGTCTCTGACCTTATGTGAACAACCCCTCACTTCACTGCCAATGTTCTGAGTGTAGTGCTTTGGGATTTACCAAGAATAAATCACGCTGGCACTGGGAGAACGAATTGCATTTAGGATGGGAGAGAGAGAGAGTGAGTGAGTGAGAGAGAAAGAGAGAGAGAGAGAGAGAGAGAGAGAGAGAGAGAGAGAGACAGACAGAAAGAGAGAGACTAAATGAACACATGACTCCACTTGCTGTTCCTGTCAAAGCCACCTCTCTTGGGAGCAGTTATTAAGCCTTACACTCTTTTCTTCTTCTGTGGGAGCGTTGAGAAGTGACAGTACATGTGACACTTAGCACTAAGCAGTGACACTCTCTGCCTGCATGGACTCGTAATGACAATTAATATGAATCAGAGGGCATCTATCACCGTACTTCTCCACAATGGGCAGCTTAAGGAGGTTGTGACAAGGAAGACTCGAGCTGTTCTGAGACGTGGTTACACAGCTGGAGGTGTGAGGACACAAGCTTTTGGCTGATTATTTTTAACGGTATTCTACAATACCATTACAGTCTTGTTTTTTGAAAACCGGTCAGTATGGGTACAGTGATTCATATAATTTCAAAACAGGAAAATACATTTTTTGATAGGAAAGCCTAAACAACTGGCCACAATCTGTTTCCTGCATGCATGAACCAGGGACCACCTCGTTTCTGGCAGCAGCTGTCTTAGGTGCTCCCTTTTTTCTGTAAGACGTTAAATAAGGAAGAGGCATGCAATTCAGTAACCTGGTCAGAAGATTTGAAAGGCTGTTAAATGAAAAAGCTGGCTTGTAATTAAGCTGCTAATATCCATGTAGTGAGGGGCTCCTGGGTGACATATTCAGATAAAACATTAGTTCCCGGCAGTTATGCACCCAGCACTCCAGACGGAATCCTGACTGGGATGGGATTGTGTTTGTGATAAACAAATAATTTCTGGTTGTGTCTGCAGTGGAAAATATTCTGAAATTAACTTCTTTGTCATTTGGTTCCAGTTATGATATTCCACAGATAAGCCTATCCCTGCGTAAGAATAACCCACAATGTGTAGTTTTGTGTGTGTGTGTGTGTGTGTGTGTGTGTTGGTGTGTGTTTTTTTTTCACTGACTGCCTTCTTGTGAAATTCTGATTAACTCAATTGCAGGTTCTCATATATTGCTTCAGTTATTTTATCGCTGACTAATATATGTTAGAATGTGACAAGGAAACACACAGCGTCTGTTCCTTTGTTTGCACATGACAATACTTACTGTGGTTATTGTGTTCTCCAACTTACATTATTTTGGCCTATTTAGGCAGCTGTGATTTAAAAAAAAAACTCAATTTATAGTCAAGTCAAGTCAAGTCAGGTTTATTTATAGAGCACATTTCATACAAAAAGTAACACAATGTGCTTCACAAGGCAAAACATGTATAATAATAAAAAATAAATAATAAATAAAAAATGAATAAATAAATAAAATAAAAAAGGAATAAAATACAAGTGGCGTAAAAAAGGACCAGACAATTGCCGAACAAACACAACATTGACTTAATTAAAAGAAAATTAAAAACCTAGTTAAAAGCAACAGTAAAAAGAAATGATTTAAGTCTACTTTTAAAAGAGCTAAGTGTTGGGGCATTTCTGATATCACTTGGCAGTACATTCCATTTGTTTGGGGCATAATGACTAAATGCAGCTTCTCCTGCTTTAGAGTGCACTCGGGGGACAACAAGAAGTCCACTGGCTGATGATCTTAGGTTTCTTGTTGGTTGGTATGGCACAAGCAACTCCTTAATGTAGTGGGGAGCAGGGCCATTTAGAGCCTTATAAACAAATAAAAGGATTTTAAAATCAATTCTGACATTGATAGGAAGCCAGTGTAAGGATTTAAGAACAGGTGTGACATGATCATTTTTCTTGGTCCTACTCAAAATCCGTGCAGCAGCATTCTGTATAAGCTGCAGACGCCTAACAGTTTTCTTGTGGAGTCCAGAAAAAAGACCATTACAATAGTCAAGTCTGCTTGAGACGAAGGCATGTATCAGTTTCTCAGCATCTGAATTAGACAGAAAGCCTCTAATTTTTGAGATATTTTTTAGGTGATAGAAAGCTGATCTTGTTACATTATTTATATGTTGGTGAAAGTTAAGATCAGCATCTATGATGACACCAAGATTCCTGGCATGTTCTTTAGTCGTCATGGAAAAGGAACTGAGGTGGGCAGAAATTTCCTGTCTCTTTGCTTTTGTACCTAGAACAATAATTTCCGTTTTGTCACTGTTTAATTGCAGGAAATTTTGGTTCATCCACATGTTAATATCATTAAGGCATTTATTCAGAGTTTCCACAGGGCTTAAATCATTAGGAGAGAGGGAGAAGTAAAGTTGCGTGTCATCCGCATAGTTATGATATTGTATGCTATGTTTCCTTATTATATGTCCAAGCGGAAGCATATATAAATTAAACAGTAAGGGACCAAGGACTGAGCCTTGTGGAATCCCACAGGTCACAGTGACTTTATCAGTAGTAGCATCTGCCCTGTGCTGTAGTTTCCACATCATACTGTATAATGTGGCATAGTGGTGACTCAAAAGCCACGATTGGTGATCTAGGGTGTCTCTAAAAAGTGGATGAATTCTTAAAAAGAGCATACAAGCAATCCCTTACAATTTTGGAAGGTTATAAAATCACTGACAGTAATCCATTCTCATAGTCTCAATCATAAAGTCTATATAGATTAATGGCAGGTTGTCCTATAAAATCAGTATATTTTATATATTTATATACTTTTTAGATTATCAAACCTGTTACTCATGGGCAGGTAGCCTCCTCAAAGCCCTAGGGTAAATGGATTGGAAAAAGTTAGAAAGCATTGGTGGGAGTGTGTAAATGTGTTTCACAATCGTTATTCTTTGTTTTTATTGTGTAAGATATGTGTTATTGTATTTTTCTCCCCACTTATTTATTATGCTACCTTCTTGGCCAGGTCACCCTTGTAAAAATATTCTATATCTCAATTAAATTTCCTGGTTACAAATAGTTCAATGCACTGTCCCAAGTTACGAGACAAAATGTAGGCATCTGTGGATGGCTTCACTTTGGATTGGGATAATGCTTTCTCTCTTTGATTGTGCTTGTTTTTTGAGTGCCCATTTCCATACTAATCAAGAATATTAACGTGTGCATGCGGCTAAAATGGCATTTTTCTACGTTCAAGCGTTTTTTTATTGAGATTTAATTTCACGCACTATGCTGAGCCTAAGTTTGTTCTAGGGAATTTGTACGACGTCCAAATGCCTGTACACACAGGGGCGGGGGTTATGGGCGTGTCTGTTGGCCTGAGCCCGCCCCTCGCCATAACCACTCCCAGAAAACTCAGATTGACACTATTTTGCAGATCCGTAACGTGTGAGTGTGTGTGTGAGATGCCCTATGCAATCTTAGCATACGCTTAGTGCAAGCGGCATGTATACGGTGCAAAACATGTTCTTCCTACATCCATAAATGAAACACCGTTAGCATTGCAGTGCCGTTGCATTTTTATTGATATTGTCAGATATCGGGAGGGATTTTCTTTCATTGTCTCTCAGTCCTCACATACACCGTTCGGTGGGAATTGTTACTACCGAGGAGATCCAGACCAGTGGCCAAAAGGGATTTTGGTGTGGTCTAATTAATTTTTTTTGGCTGAAACTATTTTCTTTATAGTGTATTCTATTAGTAAACTAAACATGGCGAGCGACTCTCCGGCTCGAAGTCTGGATGAAATAGACCTCTCTGCACTGAGGGTAAGTTGAGATGAGAAGCCGACAAAAATTGTCCGTGATTTTTCTTTTTCCTGACTCCCAGTGAGGAGAAAGAAAATGGGGCTGATCTGATGTGTGAATGCTGTGCACCTGACCAAGCTCGTGCTACACACTCAGACCCAGATGCACGCGCCGAAAGAGCTGCTGGCAAAAAATAAATCGTATCGGTTAAATATATCGATTAATTAGTGTTGTTTAATTAAAAAATAGAATAGCCTAACGTTACAGCACAAATATCCACAACATAAGTATCATTCTGACACATTCTTTCTAAGAGTGGTTATTTTATTATTTTTAAGCCATGTAAGAACACAAACATCAGAAACGAAATTTATGTTTACATGTGTATGAAATGTATGTTCCCACATAGCTAACATTTAAAATATATAGGCTATTAATCAGTAGAAACTAGCTGTCTAATTGTCTTGTAAGTGGTTACCTCTTATGAGGCACGTTTAAGTTATTATTTTTAACTGCTGATCGAGTTGAATTGAATCCGATGCTGTCAAACAAAGCTAACGTTAGTCTGTAACTAAACCTCACTTCCCAACCCTCTAGCCTATTAGAAGCTTATAATGGTTTCTGTAGCGTGTCTTCGAAATGTAAGGAGGTGATTTTGTGACCGGCTATGTTGCTGTCCGTGCATAAGCGCAGTAGGCTACGTTCAATGTGATGGCAAGCCAAGCCGAATCACTCGGTAGCTACATTTGTTGTCATACTCATGCAGTAATAGTTTTTTTTGTTGTAATTTCATTACATTTCTTGCAAATGAATAAGCTGTAATAGATATCTCGTGAATCTGTGCTGCATTATTATCTGATTGTTAAGACTCACACTTTAATATTTATTTCATGTCGCAGTACTCGGTCCACGTTTTTATTTTAAATGTGTGGGCTTTTAACATTTGCTTTGTCCTGTTCAGACGTCTACACACAAGCTACTGGGGATTTGTGTATAGCGCCTCTGCTTTTCCACAGCACCGATGGCCGTACTGTAACAATCTGTTATGAAGTGCGGTTCTTTTGTTCGCACCACAGTGTGAAAATTCTGCTCCGTAATGCACTGGCTGTGCAATTCACTGTCAAGTCTTTGATTGGATTGTGATCTGCAGCTAGATGCACCGCACAGTCCCGGCAGCAATGAGTGATGTTTACTGCATGGCAAGTCTCTCTATGACAGGCGGTCCTGGTAACTTATTGGTCTTATTCAGAACAGACGATATGCAACATTAGGCCTATCACCTCTCATTGACGTGGGTAGATTGTGATATGATGCAATTAAAAACTTGAGTGTTTGATGCTTGTTGGCATTGACAAGCACAAACAAATTTGATTAACGAGATAAACGAGAATGCCGTATTTTACATTCCATCAAATGAGATCAAATATAGCATCTCATTTTCTTCGAATGGATGTAATGTAAGCAGTGTTTCTTTAGGCAGTAACAATTACAATGCTTTGCAGCCCTACATAAAGCTCTTACAATTTTACAGACAACTTAAAGGATGTATTCAAGAATGTTTTAGACTTGTGGAGTTGAAGAGACATCTTACAGTTTTTCAAGGTACATATTGTTCTTGTGGAATTGTAATAGTCATTAACTTTTGAAAAGGACAGATATTTTCATTCTAAATAGGCGAGGCCTTTGTAATTAAGTTTGTTTACATGAGTGCGTGTCTGTACAGGAAAAGTAAGAAATATTCATGAGCAGTCTCCAGCTGCACGGATGTTGTTTTCAGTGTTGGGGACCCTATGTGAATGGTAGGGGCTGTGCATGTTTTTATTTTAAGTTTTGGGGGACAGGTGTGACCATGCTACACCTACGGTCAGGAAGGTGCAGGGTACCGTGCGGCAGTTTAGATTCTCATCGGACCGCCTGTGGAAGGAGGCACGTCTGTAACCCCACCGCGTGGTGTAGCCCTCTCTAAACCAGTGACCTCTTAGCTGAGCAGTTTTCCTTAATAGGCTAAGGTGATGTGAGCGAAAATGTCCTCGTTGCAAGTGCCGTGTTTATGTGGCTAGATGAGAAAACCCAGGAGGGTGAAAGGTTACCACTTGATGACCTTGCATTTTATTTTTTTAATAATTCTTTTTGCAATCTGTTGTGCCTGTTGTCTTGGTATGTTCTTTTCAGTGGAAACAGACATGAAGGAACACGCCATGTCCTACCAGGTCCCATAACCTTCACTGAGCCGTGTCCTCCCAGGTCCCATAACCTTCACTGAGATGTACTGCGGCAGGTGCCTGCAGTGTTATGAATCAGTGCTCGAGACGTACTCGTCTGGGGAAAGTCGGTGCACACAGCCTGCCCTTGCCCCAACACACACTTTATCCTTGGGTGTTTTACACTCAGTCGCTCCTGTGAGTGGAATATCCACTGCCATTGACGTCCGAAAACTCGATCCGACGCGGCGTGTGTGAAAGAACCGACGTGCGTCCTGACCTTGCGCTGTTTTGCATACGTCGCTGGGGCAACGCAGAAGCCGGGACCACTCGACACGTTAGCGTTCCGTTCTGGATGCGGCTCCCTGATAGACCTTCGAGGAATCGCTCGGATCAACCGGAGAGCAGGTCTGTTTGTATGCAGGCGGCATTTTCCTCAAACTTTCAAGTTTGGGCAGGGCTGTTTTTGTGTCACTATCTGCCTTTGTGATCAGGGCCTTTGCCTGAATATAGACAGCGCTTTTTGTCATGCCGTAGACATGTGACAACACAGTGAAGCATGTAGTAGCGCTGTACGCGGCTTCAGCGAGAAGGCCGGAGCTGCTCTGTACAGAACAGCCCCTTGTCTGCACCCTGAAATGGTTCCCAGTTCCCACTAATCCTACCTCGGTGACCAACAATACAAGGCTGATTAGTCAAACGCTGATCTGAGATCAGGGGGATGGGGGGGGGGGGCAGGGGTCTTCAACCTTATCCCACAAGGGCCGGTGTGGGTGCGGGCTTTTGTTCCAACCAAGCAGTTACACACCTGATTCTACTAATCAAGGTCCTTAGCAAAGACTCTTGGGGTTTATTAGTAGAATCAGGTGTGTAACTGCTTGGTGTGTAACTGCTGAAGACCCCTGGTGTAGGGTGTGGTTTTGAATGGTGGTCACTCCTCTGGGGCTTCCTGGCTTTTTTGTGTGGGAGATCCCAACTTCTCAATTTGTGTATTTAAATGTCCTATTAACCATGTATATTAATCAAGAGCTTTCATGTTGGTTTGCTCTTCTTTTTCAGGTTATATTTTCCATGAATTTATGTCATGATAAATAATGCATTCTGCTTGGGGGTTTATGTAGGCTGTTTCACATTGCCTCATGTTGCGAGAGAGTGTATGTGTGCGTTTGCATGCAGATTATTATTATTATTTTTTTTTTTTGTGGGTCGACCTGACTGTGTGTATGTCTGTCTGTGTGTTTCTGTGCATGTCAAGCTGCGGGTGTGCGTGCGTGTGTGTGTGTGTGGTCGGCCAACTGCATTCCCAGGATCCTTAAACGCGTGCGGGAAAATAGGTCACCCGGAATCGGAGCGCGTACTCGTGCCAGCGTAGGGGGGCATGCCGGCACAGCACACTCCCGGCCCACAGCACGGACGCGTCATTTACGGACACACTCTGTCTGGTGCCTGCCCCCCAGGGAGGCTGGGCCCTGTCGGAGCTGGGATGTGCCTTTTCATATTCAAGCATTCAACGATTCCAACACTGAATTTTATAACAATGGATCCAGGTTAAACTTAGCCCTTCTAAAGCAAAGAATTGGATAATCTCATTTTGTTTCAGTGTAAAAATTACCTGAATTCACACTCTCAGGCTGGATAATTAATAATGCCAATGAATTATCTATTATGTGCGAGGAACTTAGGCTGTATTTAATGAATATTGATGAGGCGGAATTAAGAAAATGTAAAATCTTTGGGAAAATGATAATTTTTTGGCTCCCAGTAATAGACCGAATTGGCCGAATATTCATATAATCCGTATGTTCACTCGCGATGGCAGAGGTGTCGGTGGGCACGATTCTTGTGTTTCCACAGTAAAGCTCACCTCACAGTTTCCCTCCAAGTGCCTGTGCAGGCTTTCAATTTAGGTGAAATTTGTGATTGTAGCCACACTGACATTACTCTTGCTGTTGCCTGTCCAGCCGACGCTGTGAATTAAGTTTTGGCCACACCTGAATGACGACAGACGTCATTGCTTGCATACAGTTCTGAGCGCATACACCATCAGGCGACCCTAATGGGTCTTTACAGCATTAAGCTGCTCATATTAGAGTGGCATTGACGCTCATGTAGCGTACAGTGGAGAGTTTAACAGCGATTTGTTGTTTGGTGTGTGGACATTAATGTCACAATAAGAGTGGAGGGACAGATTGAGGTGTGTTGCAGGGAGTACGGTCGCAAGATGGTAAAAAAAAAGAAAAGAAAATCCTCAAATCGATAAGACGTGCACTGTTTGCTCAAATATGAAGTCGCTTCTCATCACAGACGAGAGCGCTGCAGATTTTCAGGGGTAGCAAACACGAGCTCAAGCAGCGTGTCCAATTGTTTAGTCAATTATCAGCTTGGTTGAAGAAGTGGTCTTGCGTAGTCCCCTAGTTATGTAACTGGGAAATTTAATGAAAATGGCAAGTTGCCCTGTGTGGAAAGGACAATTGTACTTACACTGACTGGGTCCCTCTGTATTTTTTGTCAATTTTTTAGAACACCGTTTGGATAAAACAGGTCAGGCAGTGATGAACGTAGAAGGGGATAAAAGAGAGAGAGCATTTGCGAGTGGCACCTATGTTTGTGGTGTCAGTGCATACTATTATGCTTGAGTTCACCTGTATGCTGTGTGCATCATTGATTAGGCCTATAATGTGTGTGTATGCGTGAAAGTGCATTGATAAGCTATATGCTGTTGTTTGTGTGTGTGTGTGTGTGTGTGTGTGTGTGTGTGTGTTTTTCCATCCACTAATAAGTATTCTGCTTGTGTGCTTGTCTGTGCATCCAGCAGCAGTCATTTTACTGCATCTGTGCGTGCGCATGTGTGTACGTGCACCCATGTGTTTGCGCACGTGTGCTTCGACCTCTACGCCAGCCTGCGTTTGGCAGCCTGTGCCAGGGCAGTCTCGGTTGTGTGTTTGTGCGGGAGAGGGGTCGCGCGCCCGGAGCAGGACGACGGGATTGGCCCGAGCCTCCGCCAGGTTCCCTCCTCACCGATAACAAGAGCTCGGTCATTAACTCCCCCCCTCCCCCCGCAGATCCCATCTCCCGTTCGTTATCCTCCCGGCCAGGTGGGCCGGCGACAGCCTTTCAGCCTCACCCGCCGGTGGGGCCTGTTCCCGCGAGACGCGGCGGCTCGTCGCTCGGCTAGGGCCCTGACTTCGCGGCCGCCCCGTCCCCGCCCCCCAATTCCGCCCGTCGAACGAGTGCGCCGGCCGTCCCTCCCGCTCACTCGGCGGACCGGCTGTGCTCCTGACGCCTCTGCGCTAACGGACGGAAGGTCCGCACTGCGCTCCAGAGGACGGGCCCGGTCCGGTCGGCCGAAGGACGCGCCGCTCGCCTCGGCCGCCGCGGTTTACCCTCGCCCCCCGCTCGTCCGCTCTCCTCGGTCAGGGGGCGCCTCTCCCCCGGCGGTGCCCTTTGCGAGGATTCGGGCGTGTCTGACGCTTAAGTGAGCGTGTAGCGCAGGGG
The DNA here is from genome assembly GCA_029718625.1 of Synaphobranchus kaupii. Classification (NCBI taxonomy): domain Eukaryota; kingdom Metazoa; phylum Chordata; class Actinopteri; order Anguilliformes; family Synaphobranchidae; genus Synaphobranchus; species Synaphobranchus kaupii. Next base: position 63,931,881 of record CM056381.1, on the reverse strand, counting down.
ATTTCAAGCCCTGTTATGAGCCATGACTTCAGCAGCCATAACACAACCCACACAACACATACTTTTCATATCGCTGCCGTACGACAGTGAATGTTGGTTGGAATAATGGTTAAGGAACTGGCCTTGTAACCGAGGCCAGGTTCGATTCCCAGGTAGGACACTGCCGTTGTACCCTTGAGCAAGGTACTTAACCTGAATTGCTTCAGTACATATCCAGCTGTATAAATGGATAATATGTAAAAAACAAAATGCTAAAAAGTTGTGTAAGTCGCTCTGGATAAGAGCGTATGCTAAATGCCTGTAATGTAATGAATGTAACACGTAACTTACAATTCAGTCCTTATGACCTCGCCCGCAAGGTTATTAGTGCCATTGACTGTATTCGCCTGCGTTAGATTATCTACTTCATTTCCTGTTTGGATGATCCTCCCTCAGAGATGTTGTAGTATTTACGGGATGCCCTGACCCCCCCTGGGGGTCAGACATGAAGGAACAGAGATGAGATCAAGTACTGTTATTCAACTATGACATCACTCATTTATTATTTGGGTCAGTACTAAGACCTTTTTTATTAGAAAAACTATGAAGAACAGCGATATTCTTTTTTTTTAATTTTTTTTACAAGCACAAGAAGTGTGCAAAATCCAGGAAGAATATGTAACGGAAAGTAACAGATTATTTATCGACAAGATTCTTTTTCCACCTGCTCCGGAGTGAGAGGATGGAGATATTTCCACAGTGATTCTGTATTCACAGGGAGGCTGCTCGAGTTTCAGTCAGCGCTTTCATTTTAATACAAAACAAAAACAGAAACTGTGAACAATACTTGATCTTGGGAGCCGTGGAAAGAAACCCGCAAGAAACGAAGAGACGCGTAAGTGCGGACCTATAAAGATAGCTATAGCCTATGGGTTGGCCTTTGAGAATGCTTTCTCAGAGCCAGAGTCATTTCAGTTGTCAACTGAAAGATTACCCTTGCAGCTACAATTGTAGCACTTTGCATGTTTCAGGCAGGTATCATACGGGCAGAGAACTGTGGCGTTAAAAAAGGCAGACGGGGCAGTGATGTTTTGGATTAAGGGAGGGAGAAGGACATGGAAAGGGAGAGAGGTTGTGTTAGTGCCAACTTCTGAGGTATAGTCAGGCAAAGCTATTATCAGGACCCTGATTGTTTTGCATTAATAACATGCTGGTTGTTAAATCCAAAAAAAATAAAATGGGTCACCAGTTACCGGCTGACTGCTCCTTTATTACCGGGTTGCACCTGTGATATTTTGTCACGTTAAATCAACTTAAGCACGACTACTACTACAACTTTTAATCAGTCTTTTGTGTTAATCTGTGTTTTTGTGATATACTGTAATGAGAAATAATTTGTCGCTTTATTATGATTGAAATTATTAATGTGAAGTGCACTTGGGCACCGACGTACCGCAACCATTGGGCGCCCCAGAGCACAAAGGGTGACCTGTTTATTGTAAACCAGCGTTCACTCATTACGCTTGTTAATTGTGATGAACAGTCCGGACAGGAGCAGGTTCAGGACTGTTTTCAGTTCATCTTCGGCTGAGCTGAGGTCAGGAAGTGAAGCAGACCGCATACATACTGCGCTCTGCGTGGCTCGGTGAAGGAAACGGGAGGTTTGGGAACGTTCTGTCGCAGAGAGACAGGCTTAAACCAATTTAGACCCATTTCCTGCTCCTGGGGGCAACGTCTGGCACGGCAGGGAAGGGGGAGCATACCGAGTGGACTCAGTTTGCCCCCAGTCCTCTCCTGCACCCCCCCCCCCTTTTGCCTGGGGCAGACAATGATTGACCCACTTCCTGTGCGCGAAAACAAGTGCGCTTGAGATTTTTTCATCATTCATTGCCTAATTCAAATGAATAGAGAAGGCTAGCTGCCCAGAGCCTGAGTTTGCTTGTCCTTAAAGACTCCGGAGCACATCTGTCTGATTGACGCAGTGATTTGTAAGTCCATTTCCATGTTATAAACTACACCCCGGCAGCAGCCATTTTGTTTTTAAAGCACATATGGGCTGTGTCTGAATCAGCACCCTTTCATACTATTGAGTATGCTTGATGAGTACACTGGACGAGAAAGTAAAGTAAGTGAAATTTTCTCTAAATGTAGTATACTTAAAACCCCCGGATGATATACTTACTTCTGAGGGGTTTCGCTGAGTATATTCGGGAGCATACTTTTCAAGAAGTAATCGTAACGTTTTGGTCGCGCAAATATGAGGCGCAGCTTCGCTTCAAAGATGAGGCGCAGCTTCGCTGACGTGTTCCTTGAACAACAACAAAAACAACACGCGACATGGCCGCGCAAGGATGGGACGTCTTATGACACTTCCACAGTACGGTTGGAGGATATCTTTCGCATACTGCACGTGGCGTACTGAACAGTAGACAGTGAACAGCACACAGCTACTGGTACAAAGGACACAGTAGGGTTCTGATTCGGACACAGCCTTGGTTGAAGGGACTGGTGTACTGAAAAAATGTCTTTCAGCCGCAGAGGATTGTGGGTATTGGGTACCTGATTTTCAGAACACGAGGGTTCCTGCAGAATGCGAAACTACAATATGTTCTTCTGGCCACTTTTTCTTCGGACATCTTGTCTGACACAATTTCATTAAATCATATTTTCAACATGCAATAATGGTGGTAATATCTTGTATGAAAGTGAATCAGCATACTTTTGATTGTGATATGTGTACAAGGTATATAAAAACCGCATTGCTAATATGTACACCCGACAGTGCTGTGCCTACAGTGGACTGCAGTGTTTTTTTTTCACTGTAGATGAAAAAAATGTGATATTTTCTCAGTGGATATTGCAGAGGATTGTATTCATTCTTTATTTTATTTTTTTGGTGTGACCTTGGATGATAAAATATTGTCGTTTTTTTTTTGTTGTAAAACCCTGGAGTCACATGAAAAAGCTGTAAGTCTTTCTTTCTTTTTGCGATTATTGCATCAAAGCGGGAGGTATATCTTAGTGTCCTGGCAGGGAACACTGTTTGTCATTTTATCCGTCACCCAAATGTGTGTGTGTGTGCGTGTGTGCGTGCGTGCGTGCGTGCGTGCGTGCGTGCGTGCGTGTGTGTGTGTACGTGTGCGCACACAGTAATGGAGAATGTCTGTGAAACAAGACAAGGCGGTGTGAGACCAAACTGAATTTCAGAACTAACCTCTCTGTGGTGACATTCATCCGACGACCATTGAAAGAAAATATAGATGAATTCATCTACTTCTGTCTCACTTTCTATGCCCATATCCCTTTGTGTCAGATTTAATACGGTACATTTCCAAGGTACCCTAACCTATGTATGTGTGTTGATAGAGAGATAGACAGTAGGCCTATATGGTGGTGTACCAGAACAGTGGTACATGAAATAAAGAGTGAGGCTTGAGTGAAATGGGCTCTCTCAATGTTTACCTGCACAATGACTCTGAGCTCTGCTGCTTGCCAGGGGAGCCATACGGTAACCGTGCGGTTGTTCCGCAGAAACAGCTGCGTCTCTAACCAATCCCGGCTTTGATTCATTTACAGAGCCTCTTTCTGGAGCCTCTTAACACCCCACACCCCCCCCCTTAGTGCTATTCTGTTACCACCGTCAACCATTTCAGCAGTTGCGTTGGTACGGAGGGTGCTCTCCGAATGCACGCCCCTTTTGTGCGCGTGTGATTTTTACATCACGGCGCGCGACGGTCAGTTGCTTCACACGGTACGATACGAACCTACGATCCCCCACCGCCCCACACCCTGGTCCACTCCTCCTAGCCCCGGCTGCTCCAACTCGCTGCCAGTGTTGGGAGGAATCCCCTTTTATCGGACCGCTATGTAAGTTTTGGGGAAATAACGTGGGCAAATCCTGACATACGTGGAATTTATTGAGGAACATATTTTTTTACTGGGGGGATTCGTCTAATAAATAAGGGGAAATGAAGTGCTCTTAAAATCGAAAATCTGTTCAGTTGGATTCCAAAAAAATTTTTTTCTCCAACTGACACAGATACGATGTATATTCTGATACATATTTCTGCCAGTTCCATCCTGCAGAGCATATTTTTACTACCGTAATAAAAATAATTGGTTGCTGCTTTCGCAGTGTGTCGGGGCGCCGTGGAAAATCGGCTTCAGACACGGGAGTGTGCCGACAATGTTAACGGAAAGTTTGGGGTGACGCTCCCCCAAATTATTTCCCATCACTGGGAACTCCCTGTAATTACAATGTCAGGAAATTGAATACTCTGTGTAACCAGTGCCATTTTAATCCCACTGACTTTATCTGCTCCCGTTACGTACACGGCCTCATGGCAGCCCTGAGTTTAGGCAGTTATCAGGAGTGGCACAGTCGAGCGTTAACTGGGCAGGCAGTTTTTTCTCAGTAAGTTTTATTGGGGAGGGTTGAGATGTGAGATTGACGGACCGGGTTCCACCTGATCCCTCCTCTGATAAAACGTGCCGGGATGTTCCCCTCCTCTCGTTCCAACGGGATTGAGACAAAATCAGCCTAGGAGCCTAAAACGGGACAAATAAGAAATCCGTCCAATCAGAACTGTGGGATGGGCCTGCGCCATGGTGAATCACCACAGCCTGAGTTGTGTTAGAGGTGTGACAGATTTGTGTGTGTGTGCACGTGCATGTGTTTGAGAGCTTGCAATGTAACTGGAACCTGCTGTCGAGTTTAGAAAAGGGAGAAGGCCAAGCCTTTTAGTAACTCCGATGGGAGCGACAGTCCAAAAAAAATAACAGAAGGGCTCTGTGCACCAGTCATTGTCGGGCAGGAGCTCACGAAGGTGTTTGTTCAGCACCGGACACCATTAAACAAAACGTGCCCCACCTGCCAGACGCATAAGGGCCCGTCCTGCCCGGCTGCCAGTGATCAGGGTGCCACCGCGGTGGGCTTGGCACATGCCTTGAAATCATGCCCAGGACTGAAGCTCATTTTGAGGAGGCAGACAAAAGTAATGATGTCACTTTTTTGTAACGGGATGAAAGGTGGTTTTGATGCATGGGTTTAAATCGGTAAGCCAACTGTGGACTGTTATCGGAAATCAGGCTCTGTCTCTGACTTGCTTTAGGCTGTGCGGCACATGGGACAGCGTGTCCACGCGGCCAAGTCAAAGCGAAGCGTACATAATGTATTATGCATTGTGTATTTATGCAGTCCTGTCTGTCTTTGTGTCTGTCTGCATGAGACATGTGGAGAACCATGCTGTCGGTATTCTTCTGTACAAGATAGATGGAGCCCCATCACACCCAATTTCCACACACACACACACACACACACACACACACACACACACACACACACACACACACACACACACACACACACACACACACACACACACACACACACACACACACACACACACACACACACACACACACACACACAACCATCTGTATAAAATCCATTCTTCATTCCAGCCTATAAAGAATGAATGAGTATAGTGATATTTTTATCCCTGAGCCTTTGGGTCATTATTGGAACTAGGGCATCGCCAATGCCATTACGCTTCCTGTAATCCTGGCCTCTCCATGCCAGCTGAGCCCGGTGATTTCTGGCCCCGCCCCTCTCCAGCGCTGCTGTAATGTTGGGGGACCTGACCAGAGACTTCCCCCCACATGCTGGGAAAGGTCCAGCTGACATCAGCACAGGATGAAGTGTTCAGTTTTTGAGGTTGTTGGGGTGCTAGTCTTTCTCAGCAGGCTACCATTTTCTCACACACCTGATTCGACTAATCAATCACTAGAGTCTTTGCTAAGGACCTTGATTAGTAGAAACAGGTGTGTTACTGCTTCATTGGAGCAAAAGCCTGCACCCACACCGGCCCTTATTGGATAAGATTAAGGACCCCTGCTGTAGACCATTGGATATTTCACCCAGCACACATTGAACTGAACGTATAACACAGCACCTTTTAAATACCGCTTCCAGTGCTGACAGCTAAGAAAAACGCAATTCCCTTCAGCTGCCACAGGTTTAACACGCTCCTGGCTCGCAGCAGCTAAAAGCAGCCTGTGAAGGTCGACATGGCAAGTCTGCATCTCTGCGGTGTTTAGCTAAGGCGCCGAGGCGCCAACACACGTTTCTGAGGCCCTCGCCTTCATTAGCCCGAGTGTGGTCGCGTCGAGTAGCCTGACAGCGGAGCGCAGGGCCTCGTGGCGGGGAGGCGCGTGCCGAGGACACGCATCACTCCCTCTCTTACAACAGCACGTCCCGTTAACACGGGCGGCCGCGGCGGAAAACACGGCTCCTCTGACAGCCCCCGACAGACACGACAAGCGAGAGGCACGACACGGAGAGAGGCAGGCGAAGGCTGGGAACGACGGAGAGAAGGACGGAGATGTATTTACACATGCGCGTATGCTTGAACAGACACGTAGTGCCTTCCAAAATTATTCACGCTTCTTGAAAAAGACGAGCAAAAAATTTCCCATGAAATAAACAGTCAAGGTAATTGCCTATATTGTGTGCACAAAACAATGCAAAAAATTTATTTGCACCACTGTACTAATACAATTTCTCAGAGAAAGATATTTTGTTTAACAAGTAGGCATATTTTTTACCAATATGTCATGTTTTCCATTGACCTTAACAAGAGCCTCAGGACCAGCATATGCAAAACAACCCCGTAACATCAAGGATCCCTCAGCATAATTTACCGTAGGTGTCACGCCCTTTTCAACAAAAGCGTCCTTACAAACAGATCACTGCTGTGCGTTTGCCAAAAAGCTCAATTTTATGGTCATCTGACCATAACACACTTCATCTTTATCACGGGTGTGAATCATTTTGGAGGGTTGTGTGTGTGTGTGTATTGTCTGTTGTGTGTGTGTTTGTGTGTAGTATTAAGTGTTTACTGCATGGGTGAAAACAGAATGTGAAAGAGAGCATGAAGAGGTGGAGTATGTGTACAAGATTAACTGAGCACTCGGAAAAACACGTTCCAACGTCTGCATGGACGGCAGGGCGGTATTTCACAAAGCAGGATTAGTGAGTTAGCTGGGCAACTGCACTGAGTAAAACCCGGAACAGCTCTTTTTACTTCAGTCCATGTTCTGGATTTGGGAGGGTTCCGGGTTTTACTCAGTGCAGTTATCCAGCTAACTCAGTAATCCTGCTTTGTGAAACACCCCCCTGGTCTATTGGCACCATCCCTGCCCTCACGGCCCGCTTCGTCACACCTGATGTCACCGGCTCAGGCTGCAGCAGGCTCCCCCCCCACCCCTCCGCCGCCAGGCCAGGATGCCGCGCGCTCGTCAGCGCGGTCAGGCCTCGCCTCGCCTCGCCTCGCCTCGCCTCGCCTCGCCTCGCCTCAGCGGTGTCACGAGTCTGACCCAGTTTTCATCGTTTACAGCGAGGGAGCACAGGACGTGAGCCGCAGCTGGTTTTAAAGCCCGGCTTAGGACAAGCAGGCCGCGCCGGCCTCCTCATTTACCACCAGTTCAGGCCGCTCTCCAGGGTATGAAATTAACTTTTTCACCCACTGGCCAGAGTGGCTTGTGGATATATGTGGATTTTCAACATATTACCAGCCACATTGCCTCTTGTAATATAACACAACCTGGTTGGTTACCTGCCAAAGTGGCTGCTAGAGTAAAAATCTTACCAGCCATAATTAAAATTTTCCCAGCATTTGGGCGGTTAATTTCAGACCCTACCACCGTCTAAACTGGTCTCAGCCTCATTGAGAGTTTCTTGAATGTGCAATAAAATTTTGTAGTTCAATTGACGGAAGAGAATTTGCGACACCTCAATGATTGTTGTTTTTGCCAGGCTCTGACAGCGTCCAACGGAATTCAGCCGTTCATCTGCATGTTATTGTTGGCCTGCAGGAAGATGAACGGCCTTTTTGATTTTTTTTTTTTCTCCTCACAAGTCGGCCTGCCACTCTTACGAATTCCGGGACGCAGTCCACGAGAGTGGGGTCGAGTTTTACAAGGACCAATTTGACAATTGGAGCAAAGGGAGAGCGAAAATGACTGCTCCTTGGAGACGTTAATGGCGGCTACTGTTGGAATGCCGCAGCGATGGCGGTGGCACGAATCCAGAGAGAGTGAGAGCGGTTTCTACCATCTCTGTGTGAGAAGTGAATTGGCACTTCAGGCATTTGGCACCTTGTACTCTGTGTTTCGGTATAGAATGCTGCTTAGGCCTGTTTTCTGAAACTGAATTCTGTGGTGCTAAAGGGTTACTCCCAGAAAAAAATAAAATAAATCTTTTCTGCCTTGCCTTTATTACATTAGTGTACATTCACAAATCACATTATTGTTACCGATTCAATCATTCTCATTCACCTAAATATCCTCAAACGTAGATATAGTCTTTGTAGATATTGTAGGTATAGTCTTTGTAACCAAAGTTGGCTTGGTTTCTACCATGTGGAATTAAAATTTATTCCATTTTAGCTGAGCGTGCCAGTCTGATGCTAACAAGATGGTGATAGTGGCATAATGATGAGCTTCAGAAGTGAATCTGGGGACTGGGGTAACCAGGAAGCAAACTGGGTCAAGTACACTCGGATTCAACTAAAAGTTTTAACGAACATCAATATTTCAGTACAAATTTAAATTGCTTCGATGCTTTGGGACAGCCACCTGATGAGTTGATTTGAAAGCAGATATGAAGACTGGGGGGAAACGTACTTGTACTGCTTGTAGTCACGGAGTCATAAATCAAGCGTCTTTTACGGCTCACCCATTAGAGAATAAGGGAATGGTATGCTTTCTCCTCACTGGAAAAATTCTGGAGGGAAATGGAAATCCCTCCACTGCTAAACTGGTTCCCCGATTTTCAGTTTGCCAACCTGCTAAGCTGTAATATAAGGAGCTACATTTTAAATCTACGTCTTGCATGATTCTTTTTAGCCGTTGCCGTTGTTGTGGAGCTAAAGCCGCTGTTGAATCAAATCTCTGGCACGTGTTAAAGGCTGGAGAGGCCATATTCTTTGTTTAGGTCTGTAAACCTCTTGAGCACAGGAATAGAGAAACTGTATGCACGTGAGCTCCTGTCTCTGGAGCCTACACTGAGATAAGGGGGTGTATGACTGCGCACGGGCTTTCAGCGGGATTCTGGGATTTCCCATTTAGTTACAGGTACACACCCCCAGTGTTTAAAAGCAGGAATCCCTGTGACATTTAAGCTGCGTTCTCCTTTACTTTCAAAATTCCTGCACTTTTGCATTTCTCAAAGAGTTTGAAACATCAACCCAGGCCCCTTTATGAATGTCACCACCAATGTGCCGTCGCTCTAATTTTGGTCGCTCTAATTTTTGTGCCGCCACTCGTAATTTTGTCCGTCTATTAGCACTATTTCCCCGCTTCTGCAGAATATTGTGAGGGTCTCCCAATAAGAATTTGAAATTCAAATAAAATGGAGTGACGAGATATTTTCCCCAAATGCTATTTTATGTTTGCATGCAGGCTATTTTAAGAAGGATCATGGTCTTCAGTGCATGTTTCTTTAAAAGGATCTTCAAAAATGGTACTTGCTTAGCATATTTCCTGTAGTTATTAATGAATAATTCATATAAGGTTAAGACTATCTTATGTGATGTTTAGGATTTGGAGAGGGTGTTGACAAATTGCCTGCTGTTCCACTTTGATTTGTGTTGTTCACAAAATGTTGTTTATAAAATGCATATTGTAATGCATAAAGATTACAGTGTTTTTGTTGCATCCTGGGAGACTCCCTGGATGGAGCAAAACCACTTGTCACAGGAGATTCAGCAATTCCGGTTCTAACCCGTGTTATATTTCAGATAGAAAGGACGAGAGCGTGTTCATGAAACAAACAACCAAATGAAAAAAACAAAAATATTCACTTTTCCCCCCTCAGCGCTACAAATAAAAAACAAAAATAACAACGTTCTCTCCTTGTGTGAATTCCCAGCCTTAGCCACCAAGGAAGGTGCGAACACCTTTAAGGCCTGGGCTGATTTTCCAACGCAACCCAGGTGTGTGCGTCCACTTAACTAGTAGGCGAGGCCCCCGACTGCCCCGACCCCCTCCGTCAGACTGAACCCCACCGCAGTTTTTTGTTTGTACCCTACAAAAAATTGTCTGAACCTAAGCCAGGCTCACTTCTCCCCGTGAGAGTGTGTCAGTAACAAAGTGATTTTTTGTCTTTTGTGTGGTGGGGTGTGTTTATACCGACCAACTATTTGGGTACTAAATTATGTTGACAGTAACCGCCGTTGTTCGTTGCAGTGCCATGGTGTGCAGTTTAAGTTGGCATGGGCGAATTTTGGACGCATATGCTGCCTTAACTACCTTCCAGTTTGTGCATGAGTCATGAGTTCCTAAGAGATTTTATTCCAGTGAAATACAGATACGATCCAGTTTGCATGGAGACTGTTGATAAGGGGCTAGCTCGCCTCCATTCTCTGCCTCTGTAAATGCTGATAAATCTCCTTCAGTAGGGGGTTGATTAGGTTACGCTGGAGCACCGCATTCCCCACTAAACTCAGTCATGGTCTGTAGCCCCTTTGTGGAGATCTAGTTAATGGCGCACCTTAACGCAACGTGTGCTGAGACCCAGTACGCGGTCAGACTGAAAATAGCCGGCTAACATGAAAACGATTAGGCTAACTCTCTAAGCTGGACAGAAACGGCTGCCTATCTTAACGTCCCAAGGGAAGTCTGAGAAGTGTTGAGCTACAAAAAGTCATTTTGGAATGTTGCGAAGCATTCGGAATGGCAGTTCTACTCATTTATAATGGCAGCTCAGTTTACATTGGCCTATTCAGTTGGCAGCACAGGACTATCAGGCCAACACTTGACACATTTTGGTGATTAGAGAAGAGTACGATCTCTCAGACCTGCATCTCCACCTTTAAAACACAGTGTCATTGGGTAGACAACATGATAGATTATCATATAGTACCAACAGAACAGGTTAGGAACAATATACGTAATGTTTGTGTGGCAGTGCTACAGTTTTCTAATGTAAGTTGTTAGCTGTGCTGGGTTGGCATGCACTCACTGAGAGGGCTGGTAGGTTTGGAAGCACTCACAGGATCTGTTTACAGTGAGCTTAATCAAATCTTAGTTTGCATGACATCAGCACCAAGGATTAGCCTAACATGCCAGCCAGTGGATTTTCGGTGGAACAAGGAACAGTTAGGACATTCATTTTGAGCTCACCCCACCGCTACGGTATCACATGAATCGCGTGGAATTACTCTTATTACACCAAATTTCCCTGTCTTGTTTCAAGAGTGCACTGTGTACTTTTTGAGTTGCATCAATTTAGAGGAGTTTCATTTGGAGAAAATGTGATGTTTTGTCGCTGGTGGTGCCTTTCTGTCATGGTGCTCTTTTCTCACCGCGATTATCCCTCTGTCCCTTTCTCTAAGGACCCTGCTGGGATCTTTGAGCTGGTGGAGCTGGTGGGAAACGGGACATACGGACAGGTGTACAAGGTAAGGCGTCGCCTTCCCCCCCCCCGCCGTTATTCCTCGAAGCGCATCCTCGCTAAAAGCTCCCTGGCTTTTGTTTTGTTTTTGTACTTCTGTTTAGCTTTGTTTTACGTTTTTAACGACGTCCTTCCGGGACCCTCTCGCTGGCGGTGTTCCTGGCTGCTCACAGCCGGGCCCGTCGCCGCTTTCAGCCGCTTCTCCGGAAACGAGCGGGCGGTTCTGGGCTTCAAAAGCTTCCGAAACATCCCCGCGTGCGCCCTTCTCCTGCCTCCTCCAACTCTCCCATGCCCTAACACCGCTGAAAAAGTTTACTCAAGGAAAGGTTGCCTTTCAAAGACAAAAGGTTTTTTTTATCGAGTCGCCACACGAAGGGATTCTGACCGTAAGCTGCAGCCAAGGCCTCTTTAAACCATTCATACACAAGGGGCTTCGCTCCTCTTTGTTGTTTAAAAAGAAAGAAAAAAAAGGAGTTGTTCACTCACATCTGCCAGCCTGTCGTCCTCGAGGCCCCACTTCAAAATTCTCGTGCCGCAGTCCTAAGTTGTCGTCTTCTATATATCGACTTCTGCGTCCCACGCCACGCCTTTTCTCCGCATAGCTGTACGGTTTTTAAACGCACGCCGTTACCTTTTTATCATTTGTCCAGCAGAAGCTCATCGGATAACTCCCAATCCCACCGTTTTTCGAAAAAATGAAAAAACGGTCTGTTCGTTGCCTCTCGAAAATCAAGTCACGATCCGTTGATGTTTAATAGAGACTTTCTACTTTTTTTTTTTGCTTCATTGTGATTAGAATCTGACCATTATGAGGAGGGAGCCAGACATGATTAAAAACGCGGGGGAAACGTGTTGGGATCTGGATTCAGGCCGAGGCGGTGTTCAGCCGGGGTGAATTTACACGCTTTAACGCGAGGAAGAGACTCGATAGGTTTTTTTTTCGCCCCTGTTTACGCGGCAGAGGCTCCAGAAGTCGCAAAGCAGCTTTTGTTACATTCCTGCGGGATCCAGGCAGCCTTCAATTTCATTTTGTTCAGACAAAGGGGGGTGGGGGTGGCGGTGGGGGTGGGTGACGGTGGGGCCGGCCTGCCAGCCTGCCGGAGGAGCTGTTAGATAGCGCTGAAAATGAACTCTTTAGTGTGAATAATGTGATAAGGGAATCTCTGATGTCTGTCCCTCTGTCTCAAAGCTTGTTGCAGTCGGAGGGGTCAGATAGAGCAGCTCAGTTATTCTGCTTCCTGCTCTGTCACCCCACTCAACCCCCACCCCCCCGCCCCCACCCCCCACCACCTTCGCTCGTTATCACAATTTTCTCATTAAGACCTTTTGTCTCTGTTCGCTCGTCGGCGATAGCGTAGCCACCAGCGGCCTCGCTGGCAGAACAGGGTGTCTGGAACGCATTGTTCAGTCTCGATCGGGCTCCGAAAAGGTGTTTGGGGGAGCGTGCTTCGACTGGCGTCCCTGCAGTCCCGCTTGTCCAGTGAAATGGGAGTCCCAACACCCCGGACACTGGACCTGACCTTCTAGCGGAGGGTTCTCAAACTCCATCCTGGGGGCCGTCAGGTGTATGCTGGTTTTGATAACGACATTTCTTGACCAGTTAAGGCTGTTGAAAACGTGTGCACGTTTTCCCGTAATCTGATTTCGTATTAGCACAATGCAGGATTGCAAATGAGCCCTGAGTAGACATTAAACACATCTAATCAAGAACAATTACTGGCTTGTTACAGTTCAGGGGTCAACTGTGGTTGGACGAGGTTGAAAATCCCTGTTCTGTGACTAGCTGCTCGGCTTCCTTATCAGCGCTGATGTTCAGTTGGAGTTAACAGTGGCGTCCAGCCATTATTTAACGAACCAGTGTTGTTATGGCAGTGTTGCTTTACACGTCATGTAGTGCTCAGGAGAAGCTGAGGGCTAGAAATAAGGAGGAAGCAATGCTGAGCAGTCACCGAGTGAACGGGACCAAGCGCTAAGTCAAGCCACCTCACCTCAACCTGCGGCAGCCTCAGCTGTGTCCCAGGGTGCCCTTGGTATCGACAGGGCCCGCAGTGCGGCGCGTGTCCTTTTAAGAAATTTATAATCTCCCAATCCCGCGTGATGTATCCCGGGCCACTATCAACGGAAACGAGGCGCTAACCGATTCTGTAATTATTCATGACAGCCGGGACGTAACGCGGCTCTGAGCGGGATTGATCGGGCGGGACCTAGCGAATGATTAAGGGGAAAGGGACGCTCTCGGGTTATTTACTGCTGGCCCGTAGCTCTGCGAGTGAAGAACGACGAGCGGCGCCGGCTGGGTGACGGGCAGAAACCAACGGCGGAACAGCAGGTTCTTCCAGCCTCGGGTCGGGTCAGTCGGACGAGTCGCCAATGCCGTCCTTCTTGATCCCACCTCTCTGAAGGCAGCTGCCAATAAGATTTGCGGTTCATGGGACAAGGGCCAGGGGAAATGATAGCGTTTAGCAATGCTATCATGATAGCCGTAGACCTTGTGCCGCCCACCACTTGGTGTCTGTGTCAAGGGCCTGTCCTTTCCTTTGCTACTGTGAGACTTGACTGGTCCACAGAGTGCAAAATACACACAGAGAGACTTTACCATTACCAAGGAATGTTTGGCACCAGCTGTAGTGGACGTGTGGAATGGTTAGCGGCGCATAGCCGTGCTATGAGGGACACTGTGATTTTCATTAATTCATTTTTCACTGTGGGTGCCAAAAGACATCAGATTTTCTCTTCAATATCCATTCTAAGCAGGTTTCATATGCTCCTTGAAAATCCCCCAATTTAAGATATTCAAATCAAGGACTTTTTGACCGTCAACAAATTCTGATAGAGGTTCTTTTAAGTGCTGAAGGCGATCGTCTTGAAATGCTTCATATGCATGCTTTATATAAAGTATTCCCTTAGAAGCCGATCCCAGATCAGAATTTATATTCTATGCAATGACCATGAATCTGGGGCAATGGCAAGACGGCAAGAGACTGAGAGACAGAGAATGTGACAGAGACAGAGACAGAGACAGAGACAGAGACAGAGACAGAGACAGAGACAGAGACAGAGACAGAGACAGAGACGTAGATGGAGAATAGGAAGGGGAGTCCTTCATCTCTCCTATCCAGGAAACAAGGTCGCGGGCAGTCAAATTATACCAGGAGAATGAAGAGGAGACCGTCACAAATGTGGTTCATTTGACTCAAATAAAACTGAAACTTCAAAGGTACCTCAGGCACTTCTCTGAAACAAATGATCTGTTCACCATTATTGTTACCATTAATCTCTTAATTCACTGGTTCCCAAACTTGGTCCTGGGGTATAGGAGCCTATTGAATCACCTCAGACTTTACTTTGATCAGTTAAAATATTTTGCTCACTCTTTTTATGTAATTGTTTGCAATATAACGCAATATGCACAATGTGAACATGGGACCTTTATTCTTCATGGTTTTATAGCAGTTTCTGACATAATGTGGCTTAAGAGGGTAAACAATCCCGCTAAACACGAAAATAACCTAATTAAGAAAAATTAACGGCTTGTTAAAATTCTGGGATTGCAATTGTGGTTGGAACGAAAACCAGCATACACAGGGGCACACCAGGACCAGGTTTGGGACCCACTGTCTGAATTGTTTGTTGTTGCACATTTATAAATGAACCCTTGGGAAAGAGGCTGGATGTACTGTACCAAGTATACATTCCAAGTCCAAATAGTCTTTGTGAGGCTAGTATGAGATACACTAAACCAAATACTCTTTCAGAGTGCTATTTTATAATAGAACCACCCTCAAGGTGGTTTTTCATCACTGAATACCACCCCTCGGACTGAGACATATTGCTCCCTAAATCATTCACCTAATAAAACGTCTTTCTTTGTTATAACTCTGCTGGTTATTATACAAGGTCATGTTCTGTTTTTTTTTTTTTCTTCTTGTTACTAATGTTATTACAGTTCCCTCTCCCGCAAGGGCTTCAGAATAGGACAGGGATGTGGTTTCCGTAGAAACTGCTCGGTGACGATATTGTGGTTGACAAAAGAGCGGCGTGGTCTTGAAGTTATTTTAGATGACATTGACCTATTTTCATGCTGTGTCACTGAGCAAAAGTACTTCACATTCGGCGCGCACTGAGGGACAAATTGAGCCGCATAATGTGGACTTAATTCTGACATTTCATCACGCCCCATTTCTTTTGTTGTTTAATGTTGCGCCAATTCTGTAGTAATGTCCTTAGGACCTCGTCAGATGTTTCCACCAATTCCACTTAGATTACTTCATCAGAAATGTCGTCTTTCATTTACATTCCGTAGCAAATATGCAGCCATTTACAAAATCCTCTCGGGATGCTGGTTGCTCAGCATTTCCCCAGAAAGAGTCAGTTGTAAAACCAATGTTGTTCTTGTTCAAGTCATGGAATTATCTCGCATGTGCATTACACCTGATAAAACTCCCATAAAGTAGAACAGACTCCCAGAACTGATTTTACTGTTTTTTCTCTGTCTTTGGCGGAATTGCGGTCGTGACCGTGCGAGCGATAGCATCCTCAGTCCTCGCAACATAGCCGCGAGTTTGCTGCAATGTTATCGCGGCATCGCAAGAAAGCAGCAGGCTTTTGGGAATGGAATGTGTTCGTCTTGAACCGCTGTGCCTCCCACCGTTGTGCACGGAGAAGCTCCCGGCCATCGCCATCGGTCTGGTGTTGCCTCGAATAAAGAGAGAGCGATACCGTTTGGCTTGACATGTTCACTATGGCGAAGTGAGGGAAGAGAAGACACCGGGATGACACGTAGGCATTTTAGACAAATGTAAAACTGAAGTTCTGAAGACAAGCCCAGTGCTCATTCATAGCTCACGTGCAAAAGTGAAAGCACTTATAAAAGGACTTCATAACGGACTTAGTGATGTGGTGGTTTAGAAACAAGGACAGGCTATGCTGGCTACTTGGTCCCTAAGCAGAGTTGCAGTGGGTGATAGACTGAGAGACTCCCCAATAATATCAACAACATAATTGTTCAGAATATATGTACTTATGCCCATTCTGCCTTATAGTCACCCTGTACTGAGCTGTGGATGCATTGCAGAGTCAAACTACACAGGATGCTTTACAATATTGCCAGCCTGTCCGAGACAGCAGCGGTTATTTATAACCAGGCAGCTGAGTGGTTTTATGAAAAAAAAAAAAGAATAATGTTTTTTTTAAACCGGGCTAAAAATAAGTTGTTTGCAGTTGCATTTTTTGATTATCTCACAGTGTCATCAGTGTTTCTGTGTTAATTGTTCAGACTCCGGCTCATTAATTAAATTATTAAACCATTATCTAATTTAAACAATTAAATATTCTTTAAAGCTAACCGAAGCTCTTCCAGTGTTCAGGGTAACGGCCAGGAGGAAATACCAAAATGGTATATCTGATGATGTGTTCTTTTATTATTACAGGTGGGATTCACTTTTTTTGCTTTGTATGAATTTTGTATGAATTATAAGTTACTAATGGCTGCGCTTCCCATGTGTGTCACGCTCAAATATGCAATGTCAGCTAAGACCACCTCCCACCCACTCTCTTAATTACTCCTTTATTAGGGCTGAATGCAGAGAGCACGCTCCCTTGCAATGACTACCCACAGACTGTGATGGACAGTTCAGAAGTGCCTCGTGTGTCCCTACTGTTTCACATGCGCTAGCCACCTAGGGTCTCCCCCACCTGCTGGCGACTGGGGAGAGGATCAAGCCTGAACACGTTCTGGGCAACAACAACAACAGGCGAATGCACACACACACACAAACGCGTACGCAGGTGGCTCAGGTCTTCCCTAGCCCCGCCCCCCAGAAATTCCACCTGCAGCGCCTGTGCCTGCTTGAATTAATTAATTAATTATTTACGCAGTTATTGATTTAGTTTGTTGCCTCTAAGTTACCCTGCAATCAAAGGTGTTTTTTTTCCTGTTTCATATTGTATGCACTGTGTTGCGAGAAACATGTTAGACATTTTTATATCGCCTTGAAGGTTTTATGAAAATTCTTAAAATAGAAAACATTGCTCAACATGAATTATTGAGCATTTTTTCCTATCTCCCTCTGAATATTTGATGCCACCTCCTGTGTTGAAGGCCCCTTTTGGAAAAGTGATGCACTTATAGAGGGTGTGTCCCCAGGAATGTGACAGACCAAGGCCTTGTGGGCCCCCCACTGTCTTGAAACTCCCACCACCAGAGCTTTTTACAAACCATTTTATTTTGCAATTGTATTTTACCAGCTTGATGGCATTCACACATGATGGTTCAAGTTGGCTAATTGTTGTCTGAACAAGGCCGTGAGGTATGGTAAACTATAAATGTTAACTCTGTTAACTCTGGCTTACTTGCGAAAGAAGCTAGCTAACATTTGTAGATATGGGTGGATAACTTGATGGGTTTCTTCTCCTGACTTATTTCAATAGGAAATTTGTCAGGAGAAACAACCCTTAAAGTGATCCATCCATATCTACTGCATATCTGGTAGCAGAGTGATGGTTTGAGGCTTGTTTGATACCTCAGACCCTTGATAACTTACAGCCATTTTACCAATCATGTATTCCATACTGTTCCAGCATAATTTACAGCTAAATCTAGTCCCACCCCCCAATTCCCATAGAGATCCATTCAAATGCGGAGACATTATAGTAGGCTATTGCTTGTAAGAGTACCAGAAAATAAGATATCAAGGGCCCTATCTTGGCGATCTTCGCGCTTGGTCCAAGTCCATTTAGGGCGTGTCCAAGTCCACTTTTGCTATTTTAACGGCGTGTTTTTTGGGCGCTAAGCACAGCGCAAGGTGCAACTGGGCTGAACCTAGTCTCTTCATTAATTATAGGTGTGTCTTGGGCGTGACATGCAATAAACCAATCAAAATGTTATATCCCATTCCCTTTAAAAGCCTGCTTTTCCACCTTGGCGGATTGCTTATGATGGCGAAACAGACATGCTCGTGCGTGTTTAGTGCAATCAAGGAATAGGCTATATGGATCAATAGTAGCCTATGATCAATATTATTCGGGCTAACCATTATGAGTTCCCGGTAATTCCTGACAGTGCTGTTTACAAAATATATGCGGTTAAATTTCGTTAAAAGCACCTGCAACAGCTGAGAATAAGCGACCAATTGCTTCCGTCTCACCTTAGAAAACGCCAAATTCACCTGCTTGTTTAACGAATTTCGTTTGATTATGCAATTAACTCATGTTCAAGCTTCATCCGAAGTTCATTAGGCTACCTGCATTCTAATTTTGATTAATAACATCCTTAATGATGACACTAAATATAATAAATCTGTCAGGTTGGCAACCCATAGGTTCAGCATATTTTCCCTTATTTTATAATGTCCTGCTTATGGAAATGCGACCAACCTATTTTACTGGTAGCGTAATGCTTTAAAACGATCCACTTTCCCAGGAAGACCGTGAAAAGTGTGATTTACAGCAGAGGAAACAGACCTGCTCATGTAAAGCGCACATGCAGATAATGACATTAAAATTAATTGTAAATTAATTTTGTAACGTGCTGCAAATTTAGTTTCTAATTAGCCACTTAGTTCTCTTTAAAATCTTTTGCTCAGTTATGGAATAACAGGTGAAATCAGTGGGGTTTTAATAAGCTGATGGTATGGAAACCTTGTCACTGTAATTACAAAAAATATGAAGGACAAAGAATAGCTAAGGTTACAATTCAGTTAACATGATGACATTTATCTCCGTAAAACCTTATGTATGCACAGCGAATCCGCTGTAGCCTAGGCTATTTGAAAAACAATAAAAGCAATATTCACTGGACAAGGTTTTGAACTTTTTTCAGTCACAAACCATTCTATTTACTTACAGGCTGTATTCCTAGATAAACAGAGCTGTATTGTAATGACGTCTGAAGCGCATTTTCAGAACTCAAAAGTCCGTCTATTGCAGTGCGCGAGTTTCCCATTGAATGACAATTCACGCATTAGGTGTAAATGACAATTCGCGCATTAGGCTTGATATAGGTGTTATCAGCTCATTTTTAATGGATAGCCATTGTCCCGTACCATCGCACATCGCCTGGATGTAATGTGGCATCGTTTCCCTTCGCCGAGGGAAAGGTATGTGGACCTATGGAACCTTTTATTATTATGCATTTTTGATATAGCCTACACAATAATAATATTTCACATTGTGATCTAGATATTTTAGTCATGCTTGTGCGCGCCCCTGTGTGTAACAGACAGGAGGGTACGCGCGTTGTGCACACGCCTATGTAGACGCACTTATATGCGCCATTAAAATAACATGTAAACAACTGCGACATGACTTTAGACCAGGTTTGTGGTGGTTCTAGCGCAAGCGCTTTCTGCTGGCTCAAGATAGCAATACGCCAAAAATAATCCTGGCCACTCCTCATCTTAAGACCAACACGCCCAGTTCACTTGTAATGGGCGCAAGAATACATGCTAGTTAAAGGACTTAAGCGTTAGGCGTTATAATGAACCTAGTGCCGGGTGTAAGATAGCAAAGACACTTGCGTTTTAGTTAGCGCTGCTTTTCGCCGGGTGTAAGATAGGGCCCCAAGAGTCTTTTGATGTTGTTGGGTCACAGACATCATGTCATGGCAGTCATGGCATGCAAAGGATATGCAACCAAATATAAAAAATTTAAAGGTCCAGTCAACTTAGTGTATGTAAACTTCTGACCCACTGGAATTGTGATATAGTGAATTAAAAGTGAAATAATCTGTTTGTAAACAATTGTTGGAAATATTACTTGTGTCATGCACAAAGTAGATGTCCTAACTGACTTGCCAACACTAGTTTGCTAACATGAAATCTGTGGAGTGGTTAAAAATGAGTTTTAATGACTTCAACCTAAGTGTATGTAAACTTCCGACTTCAACTGTATGTGTGTGTGTGCGTGCCTCTCTTTTTCTGTGTCTTCATAGCCCAGCAGACATTGGTTAAACAAAGCAGGTAATGTAAAAAGACTACACAACAAATCATCCCTGTTTGCCCCGCCACTAAAGCAATTAAATGATTCCCTTGCTTCCCGCCCCGGTCTCCCCTTAAATTTACTTGCCTTTGTTTGCTAAATCGCAGACGCATATACCTGGCTGAAATAGCGTAAAGAGAAATGCCTCACCAAACATTTCTCAAGTGCTTGAGGAAGAGCAGTAGTCCGCAGGCCTCCCGACATGTTTTTCAACAGATGGTTTCTGCGCAACACTTTCTATACAGCAGTGTTTTTGAGCTGAGAGACGGTAATGCACTGCAGCGTGTATTTGAGTTCTTTTGGCGAGGCGAATCGCCTGAAGTGACACCAAAACAGAGTGAAGCCGACAGGGAAAGCCAATCCCGCACTCGGCTTCCTATTACGGAGCCAAGCACTGAGAGTGCACAGACAACCCGATTGCCGTTGTACAGATTCATATTTATTTCTATATATATTTTTTTGGTTTTAATTTCATTACATGACGGGAATATTTAGGGGTAGAGTGGGCCGGCATGCAAGCTTATGGAGGAGTGAGGCACAACACCATCGAGGAACAAGGGTTTGTGCTGCGCCCAAGTATCGGAAAAATACGGCTCCCCAGCTTCTTCCTGGAATGGGACATTTAATGCGGACGTTAATTTTTCTTAATTTGCGCCATGACAAATCATTAGCGTAGCGGACAGAGCGTTGCATTCAGTCGGCAGCATAATCAATTTTTTCAAATTGGCTAGCTTACGTCTCCTCAGGGTTTAGGTATCTTGCAATGCAGGGATATCAGGCTGTTCTTGGATTAATGCGTCACCATTACAATTGTCATTAAACGTTCAAAATCTGTTTGACATTTTCTGACAGGAGCCCAAAGGACATGTTTATTTGGATGTACAATGCACACGGCCCTACGTTAGCTGATTTATAAATTATCAAAATGTCAAATTAAACTTTTGACCTTTTGAGTATTTATTTAATTTCTATCAATGAACTGAAATAATTATAACAGATTCTAGCAGCAGGAACCAATATCTTGACATCAGGGAAGATGTCTCTTTCATCAAGGACTTGGGGCCTGATTTACTAAGGCCTTTAGCGTGCGCAAAACCTTTTAACTGTGATCGTGGGTTTGTCAAGGTAACCAAGTGGTTCCCAAACTGTGGGTCAGGATTCACGGGTAGGAGGGGGTCGAGGTGGGTCATGAGATACACATGACACAAATAACTAATGTGACTTTCCTATGACATTCACACTGGCTAAATTAAACAGTGCATAGTCTACAATCAGGTGTTTAAAAATATGTCTAAAGAAATGCAATCCTGGGGTGTCTCGCCACGAATCCGGCCGCACGACCTTTGTCACATGCCTCTCTCTCTCACTCCCATTCTTCCTGTCTCTATACTGTGCTGTCCAGTATAACTTCAAAAGAAATGCAATCTTATATTCGAACGTGTTTTGGGCTGTATTTTAATTGGGGGTCGTTTCTCGACAAACGGGCCGGTTTGGGGCAGCTGCTCTAACTTCGTGCCTTCGCAGAGTGGGTTCTGGGCTTACGAGCGCTTCCGTGTCCTCGGTTGAACCCGAGCTGAAGCATTCGGGAGAAAAAAAAACCAGAACGTTCTAGAAAGGCTCCCATCCTCCACTCCTTTTTCATGTCAGTCGCTTGTACTTTTTTTTTAGCAGATAAACGGCTGTCTGCACGAAAGCGCTGCTTTTTTGTGGGGAAAATGGCTTCCCCGCCACGGTCTCTCAGTCGAGCCGCTGAGACAAAGATGACTCGCTGCCTCCATTTCAATGCCACTGAATAAATTTGTGGGGGGGGAAGTATCTGTTCCGCGGTAATAGCATTCCCGCTCTTATAACAGCCAAGGGTTCTGTTGGTTACCGCAGCCACCTCGTACGCCCCTGGATAATATACCTGTGTGTTATGCGCCCGAGACTAGACTTGCTCCCGCTGTTCCTGAGCTGTACTGTAGCTCTGTTCCACATCAGTAGCTTTATCGGGGGATGAAGCTCTCTACCCCACCGACCTCCCCCCTTTCCCCGCCTCCCCACTCTGCGACTGTCATGTTCAGTACTTACTTTCACTCTCCCGCAACCAATAATTTGGTGCCACATTTCCGCATGTTAAGTCATGCAAATAATTTATGTAGCGACATCATCAGCAGTACCTTTTTTCCCTGCATATTTATTTTAAAATTTTTCTTGAATTTCACATCTCACCAGAAAGGTCAAGCGTCAAAAACGCGATGTTTTTGAAGTGTCGCCACGGTATGCGTTCGGTTACGTCAGAAACTCTCAGAGCAGATTTAGGTGCTAATCCAAAAAGGTATGCCGGGTCCTTTGCATGGCATTTTTGCAACACGCCCAGGTCATGTAAGCCTTTAATCACCCTAAAATACCTCGAGTGATGTTTTCTTTTCCCACGGAACTACAAACAACCTCTCGCTATCGGGCAGTTACTTTCCCTCATGGGAACCAAAGCTTAGATCAGTGCTTTGTCACAACCATCAATCCGCCGTGCTGTAGTAATCTCATTAGCGCACGTTTCAGTAGCAGACCATAAACAAAGCAGAGATTAAGGCTGCTTTAAGTGAACTAGTAAGAGGAATTGTATATAAAATATATATACCCCTTATCTGGGAGAGGGTTATAGAAGTGTTTTCAGCTGGCAAAGAAGCATGTACCACAGGCTTGACCTGCTGTTCCCCCTTTGGTGGGTGACACTTGTTTAGCGTGACCGCCTGTGTCTGGCTTTGGTGAACACCTCTACCGAAATCTCTCTGTAGGGGAAAACAATTCTGCTTTGTTAAACACTGGTCCGTCCTCTTATCACAGTAAAAATATCCAAATACGACTACAGGAAGGACAACGATTTCCAGCTTATTTATGGCAAAAATTAATGTTGTGTACACATGCGTTGAGGTCATTGAACATCCAGCTGGTTTGAATCAATGACATTAATTTTCATACTTTCATCAATCTGTATGTTGAAGTAAAGGTGCTTTTGTCAGGTTTGTGTTGCGATAGTAAATGGGTAACGTGTTTATTTTATATATATTTTTTGAAGCGGCCACATCGAAGGACGCCGCAGGGAGGAAGAATGCATTCAGGTCACAGGTTGTAACTCACAAAGACGAACGGCACGCGAGTGACATGGTCACCGTGGCGATTTGGACGACGAGCCGAAAGGGACTGGGCCGCTCGCCGAGGGTCCTTTTCCGGGCCCCGGATTCCCTCCTCGCGGCGCGGCGTCTCCATGGTTTTTGGCCCCGCCTGAACGATTCCTGGGGAATCGAGTCCATTCGGTCTCCCCTAGCGGAGCGCGTTCCACAAAGCTTTGTCCTGGAGCGGGGCAGAGGTGCCTCCGGGCCTGGAATGTGCAGTAAATCAGTATTTTTTTTTAATGGACTGCACAGGCTCGATTTATTCACTTTGAAAGGCCATAAAACACCCGGCCGTAGACTCCTCCTTGCCTGGAAGATAATAATCCAGCCTGCGCCAGCGTAGTCCCGAGCCAGCCCATCGCTGTAGTTTTCTGCCGACCCAGAGATCCCAGTGCAAAAAAAAAGAGGATCGCAATAAAGATGACGCGCCCGATCAATCAGCGATTACCCGTACACTACTGAGGGTGGTGGCGATGGCGACGGCGATGTCACGGGGTGTCGGCGCGGGAGTCATGGGAATCGGGAGTTTTGCCGTATTCCCTCAGGTCGCTGGGCGTCTGGTTTAACTGAGCGCAGGGATCTGCTTTGGGCTTTCGTCAGCGGGGCGAGACGCGGGTCTGATGGGTCTGCGTCAGCACTTTCTCCCCCCCAAACTGCTGTCGTTTTCACCTCATCCGGCTCGGCCTTCCCCCGCGCCTTCTTGAACAGGGTGGCGCGTTCGAAAGACCTTCAGTCGGCGGCGTTTGAATTTCGCACGCGTTTCGTATTTTTCAGCCATCGTGGACGCCATGCGACGTGATGAATTGGCGTCAGAATTTGCTAAATGAAACGTTCTCAAAATGAGAGTGAGTGCACTATAAAGAGAGGAGTATGCAAAGAGCCTTTTATTTTTTGGAAAGGCAGCAGTTACGGGAATTAGTCGCTGGATATGAATTTATCCTTAAAAGGCCATTTTTCAGAGTGGATATAGCTGTATAAAAAAAAAAGCAATATAACGTCAAAGTAAACACGTTTATATTAAATGCACCCAAGG
Organism: Synaphobranchus kaupii; assembly: GCA_029718625.1. Classification (NCBI taxonomy): domain Eukaryota; kingdom Metazoa; phylum Chordata; class Actinopteri; order Anguilliformes; family Synaphobranchidae; genus Synaphobranchus; species Synaphobranchus kaupii. The sequence continues at coordinate 63,907,283 of CM056381.1, read as the reverse complement.
TGTATTTAAAGTCTTTACCTGAGTCATCCTCCAAGTAACTGTCTGATTCTGTCTAACAGTACCTGTATACAGTGTATCATCTTGGGTTTTTCTGGGCATTGAGGCAATTTTTTTTATATATGCCCAAAGGTACAAATTTAAGTAAAAGGCACTTTCCAGACATAATAGATATTTCTGGCCTGACCCAGCTTCACCCTGCTGTTTTGCAACAGAGTGTTTTTGCTGAATGCTCTGTCCAGTCAATACTGAAGGAGGCTTATCTATGATCCCTGTTTATAAGCCTATGCTTTACCCCTGGCCTTCGTGCATTGTGTTGGAGGTAAATACATAAATGGGCCTAGCTAGTCCAGACAAAGGTTCAAGACCTTGAGCATTGAATCCATAGACCCCCCCACCCCCCCCCACCCCCCTACAAAGAAAAGCACAAAACACACACACACACACACACACACTTGCAGTGTACACACTTATTTACAAAACTGCATACACACACACACGTACATGCACATGCACACATACAAAAAACTACGCACACACACATACACAAACACACACTTAAACACGCCCTCTCCACAAATGAAAACAAACGCATACATAAGCACCCACACTAACAGTGTTTTCACAGATACAAACTATGAGCTCTGTCCTCTAGAATTGCCAAATAACCCGTCTGAAAATCATTTTCTGTCACCGTAATGACAACAGATGTGTCCCTTGCGGCAGGCAGATGCCTGTATGGCAGGGGTCCTCCCATTAACCCAATTGTGTGCCTGCCTCCTCTGTGGGCCCTCACCCTACTTAGGCATGATGCAGGCCCCACGCTGCGATCGCTAGCACTGGGTCAATTATCCCATACCTGATGTCAATAGTTGCATCAATACAAGCTGTCTATAAAGACCTATTTAGAAATCAGCTGAAGAGTCTTGAAATAACTGCCTAGCTTGTGTAAAGAAGCACCAGTCAATTGATGAAGGACAGCCCCCCCCCCCCCCCCCCCCCCTCTGTCTGTTACCCTCTCAGTTTCCCTGAACTGTGAGTGGAGCCTTCCCCGTGCTGCTCTAGCAGTACTGTAAGGCACGGTACCCTGGTGCTCTTAGCCTTCAGCTTTTTTTTTGCAGTGTAGAATATTGATGGTACTCGTGCCTCCAATGCTGTGACTTTTAGTTTATTTGACCTCAAAGTATAACTGAGCCCCCGTTTAGCTGACGGAGGTTCAGTAATGCAGCGACGGAAATAATACTTTTTATATTAAAATATGAAGATGTGGTGATCTTGGATAGAAGAGCGAGTGCTGTGGATAGGGGATGTGCGCAAGGAGGAAAGAGATGGTGTTGGTTTGTGTGGGCACTTGAAGTGGCACCCAGAACACGAGGGCTCAAGTTTAAATTGCTTTTGTCGAAGCGGTCCTCCGTGTCCGTTCCTTCCCGCGTCCTTTAAAAGAAACCTATTAAGTGCTTTCTTTTTATTCCATCCCACTCCTCCTCTCATTCCTGTGTGTTTTTCTGGATGGGTCTTTTTTTTTTAAAGGAACTGACACACTTGGAGCTCGTTTTGCACTTTCTCACTTTCCGTCCTGCCGCGCGACGCCCCGTGTCCTGCTAACGTGCCTCCCTCCACCCCCGGGGCGGGCCGCGGGCCAGAGCTGGTCTGCGCAAAGTGGAAATCGCAGAGAGGCCCACGACGGGCCGCTGCTTCATTCTGTCTCAGGGATTAGGGGCGTGTGCTGTACGGCCCCATTCATCAATGCCGTCTCCTGACAAGAAAAGGGGGTTGGGCTGAACTGGTGGGTGGGGGGGGGGGGGCAGGGGCGTCCATCACACCGGCGTGTTGTTTTCAGTTTGTTTTGTTACATAGGTCCTACTTACATGGACAGTGTTCCCCTTTTTACATTTTATTATTTATGCCCATTTCATTTTAAGTTAACACTGTTCATTCACAACGGCGAACAAATTATTTTGAGTTTTTAGAAGCGTCTGTGACGGTGGTGGTTCAGGGCGGCGGGAGGAAACGCTGGTGTCCCCTCCGAACGTTGCTGAAGTCTGCCTAGCGACTGACTGCCTGCTCCCGTTGGAGCGCAGTACCGGAGCCCACTGGCTCCAGGAGCGGGACAGAATGGACGTGTGGTGTAGCAGAAGAAAATGGCTCTGCCTCAGGGTTTGGAGCCCTGCTGCTAGCTGCTAGGCAAAGAAAGATAAAGAGAGGGTGTGAATTGAATCCTGCTGAAGCCCGCTGTTTGTCTTGTTCTGTTTGTTTGTGGTTGGGAGTGATTGACAAAGCATTCTTCGTCTCCTTTTTCCTTGTTGTTGTTGTTATTATTATTATTATTATTATTATTATTATTATTAATAATGATAATAATAATAGTTTTATTACTATAAATAATAATAAAATGGGCTTGTATCGTACAGCCACATTATTATTATTATTATTATTATTATTATTATTATTATATATTTTACAAGTAAGCTGTATTGTAAATACAGTAGGTCAAACCTGAAAGGATTTATATTTTTGGTTAAGATAAACATTCGTACATAGTGCATATTTTTATTTCTGTCAGGAAAAATGGGACTAAGGGTGGCGAAGGCTGTAAGGCTGACGTGGAAAGCGTGTTATAAGTGTGCTATATGCGTGTGACAGGCCACAGGACTTTCTCCTGCGCATAGCACAGCGTGCTCTGACGGCATTGACAGGATGAATAAATTAAGAGAGAAGCCAAAAGCGCCAGACAGTCTTTGTCATGCCTCACCTCCACTGTGCCCGTAAATCGATGCAAACATGACTGTTGCCGGGGAAACGTGTTCCAGCGAGGGGCGATGGCGAGGATTGTTTATTCCTCCCTGTGTCCGAATCGATTCGTGCCTCTTTATGGTGTCGTTTTGCGCCGTCCATTTGTGCCGAGGCATGATTCGGCGAGACCTTCGCCGCGAGAATAATCTGTTATTTTAGCGATTATCAGTTTTTGGAGAGACACCCTTCCCATTACAGATTGAGGGGAGAAAACAAATGACAAAGTGTGATTATATCAGGCAGAATCTTTAGGGATAAGATGGGCTATTGTGTCCCCCCCCCCGCCCCCCCCCTTCCTTTCTGATTCAAATTGAATTCCTTCATCTGATTAGCCCTTTTGACTCAAGTGAAACCTAAGAGGATGATGGTGCCTGGGTTGTTAGGCTGGTGAGCACTGAGAGAAAGGCATCATGGGTACTGCAGCTGGTCTGAGCTGGGGCTGGGGAGAGGCTCCAGCTTCCTGCGTGACACTACAAATCCCGTAATTATCGATTCTCCTCAGCAGACGGTGTGACAGAGCCGCTTCCTCGAGGCATGAGCCGTGGAAGGAGAAGAAAGGGACAGAGACCGACGGGAGAGAGCGGTGTAGCCGAGAGAGAGTGAGAAATGGAGAGAGGGGAGAGAGGGCAGCGAGCGTGTGAATGAGAAAGGAATGCAGAAAAGAGAGTGAATTAGAGAGTGAAAGGAAGTTAGGAAAAAAAGGAGAGGAAAGGAGTAACAGAAAGAAATGAGAGCGGAGCAGGAAGGGAAGAAAGAGAAATACGGTATAAAAGGGAGGGGGAAAAGGAGGTGAGGAGCTCTCCGATGCCGGAGGAGAGGGGATTGAGAGTGGAAAATCTTCACTGTCCTCCGGGTTGTCTACTTCACAGACGGCCCAAGCAGTCGTCGGTCTAGTTTGTTGATATTTGAAAAGAGAGGTGACAGTAATTAAGCTGGCAGTGTGCGCGTATGTTTCCTGTCCCCCATATACACCAGCTGGGAGCACAGTCTGACACTGTTCCATACGCAAGCCTGCTGCATCGCGGAAGCTATAAAAGTGCAGGAAAGTTTTATTAATGGCAAAAATTTTATTGAAATTCATATTCAAAAATGTTTGTTCCATTAGGGAAATGGTATCACATTCACAATCACAGTTAGCACAGTATGTGCAGAAAATCCATGCACCCATACGATAAACTAGAGTACATCCCTTTATGGAAATGTAATATACTGCAGTGTATTTAAACTATATTGTGACGATAATTTTGATATATTTACAATATACTGCAGTATATTCTTTTTCCATAAGGGATGGAGCTTAAACCATTCACGTTCATAGGCAGAAACATGCAGAATGTAGTTTCATGTTAAACATGGAACAGTGTCACAATACTTGACAGTAATGGGGTGATATTGAAACAAGAATATGGCTATAATATGGAATGTGGAATATAGTATGTGGAACATAGTATGTGGAATATAGTATGTGGAACATAGCGCGTTGTGGCTACCACAACAATGGGTAAATCACGGCGGCACCAGATCAAAAAACGGAAATTGTAAGAATGATAAACAAATCGGCAGCAGTGCGAAAAACCGCTAGTTATTTATAACTGCTTTGTTTGTAATGACTTTTAATGACCTTTTTGAACGTGCAGTTTTGAGTGCTGAAGTGCGGCAGGTGTTTCCATTTAGTTTCAGTGCAATTGCTTCAGGCGTTTGTCTATATTCCTGCTTTTCTCAGAGAATTTGTATTTTGTCTTTCAGCCTTTATAAAGACGCACACAACTTTCGCATCGGGATTAGTAACGGTCGCCTGCCGAGCCCGACGCACTCGCACCTTGTTTTCAATCTCTCTTTCCAGGCAAGGCCATGTGTGGCATCTCTTTGTGAAGCTAGGCGGGTAGAGTACGTGACTGACCATCTTTGCCCAGGGAAGTGTACCGGTACTGTATTATTGCGACTGACAATAATTATGGAGATAAAGCCACATCGCTCTTCATCACACTGTTTTTATTGGCTCAGGAGAATCGGGGTGTTGTCTCTTCTTTTTGGAAACTGTCAGAATCTGTGTTTTCTAAAACCGGGCATGGCCTCATTGCCGTTTGTCGCGCAAACCCCACCCCGGCCTTGCTGACAGTTCCCAGATCGGACAGAAGAGAAATCAATCAGTCAGATCTCCGGTGGATTTGAATCTGTCAGTGCCGCCAGACTTTGCCAGTGCAGTTTTGTTTATTCTGGTTTGGTTGTGCTCCAGAAAATCAAGACACTGCAGGGCTGGTGACTGCATGGCGCATACAGAGGGTTAGCATAGACCGTACCGTACCCAAACGTTGGTGATGGATGGAATTCATTGGTTTGGCACCAATGCACGGATCTGTCGCACGCTGATTAATTGCCGTGCACCTGCCCAGGTAGTTGCTGGGCGTGTGCGATAATCGATTCCTAGGAATGAGCAGTGGGCATGGCAAACAGTCATAACAAAACATCACATTTCATGTCCACATGCCACCGCCAAGGTTGTCTCACGGTGTGTGCAGGTGTGTGGGAACAAGGCTTAACCTGTCACGAACGCCAGCCTCGCAGCAGCACAACACAAAAGGGGATACGACATAACAAAAACGTAAAACATAAAAGATTTCCAAAGAAAACGCGTATTGTCAGTGTATGAAAGAGGAAAAATAAAGTGGAAGTCAGTATAAGCCTAATGTCGGGAAAAACTGCAGCAAAACAAAAGCTCCTGGAGACGGCAAACATCAAGACTGGGGAATGTGCCTCACTTATTTCAGCCGCCGGGCGATCGGCAATCAAGGCCACCTGCACAAGCGCCCTTTCTGTAAGCAAAAGAGCGAGCGAGAAGAGGCAGAGACGAGCAGGGCCGTGGCCGTCACACCCCCCCTTCCTCCTTAAAATGGAAGCCCCTCAAAGAGGGCCTCTGCATCCCCGCAACATCACCAGCCGAGCGAAACGAACCATAAACCAAAAGCAAATAATACAAAAATCAAACGTAATTTTTCTAAATGTATATACATCTGTTTTAAAGCCACTAGTTTTTCAGCTCACGCATCCCTTTTCAAACTGTTCCCCTTCCTCAGATAGCCCACAAATAAACGTAGCCTACCGGACCCCCTCCACTGCCGGTCCTCCTCGGTGCAAACTGCCCCCAAGACTGAAGCCGGGGAAGAAACCGAGTCGCTCACCGTGGCCAACACAGCAGGTTTTACCTCAGAGGCGTTGTCCACTGCATCAGACCTAAAAGAACGACTGTAATAAGGTTTAAACTAATTAATATGACATGGTTGCGTCGATCTAAAAGATAAAATAGTTCTACTCAGAGACCTGCCAGACGACTGCGTCCGAGCCAGTAAACGTCGCTTGACATTGCGAACCCGGAATGGGCAACAACGCCAGCACTTTATCTCCACAGCTGAACACGCTAACTCTTCATTTTGCTTTGGGCGTTAGGGCGTTTGCTTTTCATTAGCCAGTTTACGGTGAAAAATAATTTCATAAATTCCTTCGGGTTTCCGCATGTCCCAACCATCCTGCGACGGACCACGTACCTTATGGGCAAACACCAGATAATTTGGAGCAAAACCTGAGTCACCTCCCTTGATGCTAACATCAGCCAGGAAAGATCCTCCTCCCAATCAGCACAGTAAGCCCCTGACAAACATTTTAAGGTCTGATAGAATCGCTCCAGGCCTCCCTGGTTCTGAGCACGATAAGCGCTCGTCTTCAGCTTAGTCAAATTCAAATGAACCATACTGACGTGACACGACATGACGTAGCTATTGCCGAAATTGGATAAAACATGAAAGTGTGATGCCTAAAATCAAAAAGGTAGGCTAATTTATGTTTGAGTCACGATAATGAAGCCGTCAGACACGTGAAGGAGAGTTAATTTCCTTCTAATTTTCATTAGTTTTGGATGTTTTACATTCTTTATCCCCAGTCGTGTAAAGCTCAGCAGGTTTCTGCTATCCCACCGTTTCCACCGAAATGCCTCCCTCTCAGGGACTTCCTGTCTCATGATGACTTCCTGTCCCCCCCTGTGACTTCCTGTGTGACTGCCCTTAATGTGCTGTGTCGTTGCTTTGATCCCCGTGTCCTTTCCGCCTATACAGTAATTACTTTGCAAGCTTGACTGCTCTTCTTCCATTAAATTGAGAAACACCGCAGGTGGTTATGAATCACGCTATCAATAATCTCTCGTGTTGATTTTTTGGAACCGCAGCACACAGCAGCCGATTGGAAATGAGAACAGAGGGAATGGTTTTTTTAATCTTGTTTGTCGCTCGTCGCATAGCTGTCCCCTTTCCCTCACGCCTTCAGCAACCCAGACCACAAGACTGGAGCAGACACAGACTCCCAGACAGACCACTGCAGTTCTGGGTCCTGTCTGGGTATTTGGTTCAGCGTTCATTTGTTTTTGCTCAAACCCCACCAGGCTGCGTTCACCCAAAAACCTCCTTTAGCTAATTAAAACCGCCAAAGGAAAAGCGCACATGGCATTTCTTGTGCGTTCCAAGTAAGACCCATCTCACGCCCTCTCTCTAATGAAAAGGACAAGTTGGCACACAAACCCAGTTACCCTGCCTTGCTTTTGCTCCAGTGGAACATTTACCCATGCCATTGACGGTACCATTTGGATGATGTGTCTCATCTTGTGAGCTAAGTTTGCAAGCAGGTACTAATAATGATATAACTGCAGTCATATTTAATAGGTTATATGTAATTATATGTAACGATATATTTTCACAGCAGTGTTATCTGGCGTTACATGAAAGAACGTACACTGCCTGGCCAAAAAAAAAGTCGCCGTTGCACCCGTCATGCATAGTGCCCACTGTACAAGCCTCTGGAGGCAGTGTTATGATCTGGGGTTGCTTCAATTGGTCAGGTCTAGGCTCAGCAACGTTATGCAGCAATAAAATTAAGTCAGCTGAGTACCTGAATGTACTGAATGAACAGGTTATCCCATCAATGGTCATATTCCAGGACGGCAATGCCGAGATTCACTGGGTTCAAAAGAGTGGTTCAGGGAGCATGAGGAATCATTTTCACACATGAATTGGTCACCTGAGTCCTGACCTTAACCCCACTGAAAGTCTTTGGGATGTGCTGGAGAAGACTTTACGGAGTGGTTTGACTCTCCCGTCGTCAATACAAGATCTTGGCCAAAAACTAATGCAACTCTGGACGGAAATAAATGTTGTGAGGTTGCATAAGGTTATCGAAACAATGCCACAACGAATGCACTGTAATCAAAGCTAAAGGCGGGCCAACTAAATATTAGAGTGTGCAACTTTTTTTTTGGCCAGGCAGTGTATTTCAAAGTATCCTGATTTTGGCTTTTAGTATTCAGGTAGTAGAGATACTGTAACGCCGAATATTCTGTACTTTATCACAAGCCGAAGAGCGGCGGAGGCAGATTCAATGCGCACAGAAAAAGCAAGAGGCTCATTTTGCCACTTCATCGTGTGAGAAGGTGCGAATACCATTTTGATTTCCCTCCTGAAAAATGTGAAAATATCCCTCAGTATGAAAAAAGCCTGAGTGCAGTGAAGGGCAGAGATGATTCTCTCCCTCAGACAATATACTTTCTGGGAAGATTTCTGTGGTTTCGGCATCGTATGAGAACAGTGTCTGTCTCACAAATTATCTTTGGCAGTGGGAAAGGTTCGGTTTCTACATATATTTCTCAAAGGAGAAAATGTGCTCTTTTTCATGCACACACACACACACACACACAGGCACAGTTTTGGATATTCTCTTCTCAGACACCACAGGTCACATGTTAGTATATGTGGCCGGTATCTTATACGCTTGTTATCTTGGCTGTCCCTATTGTAGTGAAAGAACTGGGTCCTGCAAGGGACTGACGAGATGAACTAGAGCAGGATAGCCAGGCTCTCACTGGTGAACACTCCCCTTTGGCAAACTTAAAAGCCCACGGGGGGTTTTACCACCGAACCGGGGCTTTCCCTGGCGAGGGCGGCCGTGGCGGGATGTCACTCTGAGATGCGCGATGCTCGTCACTGTCCCTGTGAGGTCTGTGGTTCATGGTTCACGGGACCGGAGGAAGGCAGGGCGAGGCACAGAGCCTTCACGGACTGGATGGGATACAGACCGCTGCAGGCTGACGCTGGCTGGATTTCCGCCCCTATTCCAGGGCTGTCCGCTTTTCTGAAGCAACCCTTAGCAACAAAGAAGCCGCATCGTCAACGTTTGTGCCTCTGTCACACAGGTAGAGTACGGGCCAGGTCCTCTTCAAATATTTTCGACTGGTTGATTTCCTTTTCCTGTCTCTTTGGTCGGTCAGTGCAGCCAGCCGCCGTTAAGCAGCGTGGTGACTTTAGCAGGAACTTCCCGTTCCTCCGACTATCAATCAGTAACCCCCACGCACACACACACTCACTCACACACACAAACACACAGACATCCTTTTTAGTAAAATGCAAGTACATGTATGATAGGAAACACACACGCACACAGACCCACTTCTGCGTATTCCCAGAAATGTTCCGGTGAAATGGGACGAGCGGGGAGGCAGAGCTTATTTTCTTCACATAATGACATTTCCTCAGTACCTAGTGTTGAGGTTCAGCTGTAGGAAGCCCCCTAATTTTAATTTAAATGAAGTTGCAAATTACACATTCGAGTCTGGATGATTAATAAGACACTTTGGGACAGGTTCGTGTTTTAACCAGCTCCAGGATTGCGCTCTTTCACATAGACCTTTAAATCCACTTTTTGAAATGGGGGGGAATAAAAGGTCATTTTCTCACTACCTCACAGTTCTGTTTGAAGAGGATTAAATGAATGGGATTCAGGAGAAGCGGTGACAAATTGAGCTTTGGCACAGGCCGCCTTGATTAGATCTGTGCCTTTATTTTGCAACGAAAATCAGATCGCGTGAGGCTGTCTTTGAGAGCGGTATTACCTCATATGCACTTAATATCACTTGGCAACACAGCTCCCAACATTTTTTCATGAATTACGCTATAATGCATGCTATTGTTTGCCATGCTTGATTTAATTTGGTAAGGATACAACAAACCTCTTTGGATCCATTTTGTTTTGACTGCATGATAAACGGGCCACTTGAAAATGTTTTAATTAAGCCGTGTTTGTGGCTCGGCTAGGAAGATTTGTCTTAAGGAATTTTGAAGACAAACATATTGATGATTGACGTGTTATTTATAAGAAGTAATAAGTGCTATTAATGATTTTTCTTGAATTGGAGCTGGAATGACAGAGACTGAAGAACAGCCTAATTGAAGTGTAGTTTATTTTCTGCGTACAATAATCTGAATCTCATTAAAGTGTTACTTTTGGGAGGCTCCCCGAGGGCACAGTCAGTAAAGGCACCAGGCTGTATTTCTGAGCACCCCGGGGCAGGTTCGAATCTCACTAGATCATCTGTTTCCTCGTGCCGGGCCCCCCACAACTTTCCCGTTACATCCCAACAGGAGGGATTGTCGACTGGGGTTGTTTCCTCCCTCTCAGCAACACCATCTGGTAATGCAACGCCTGTGGTCATGCCTGTAACAAGCAAAATGGCACTCTCCTCCGAGAGTGTTACATTGCCTAGTAACTAGTCGCAACAAACCGGGCGAAACAAGGTTGTGGCTTGCTTTGCCCTCCAGGAATGTTGTGGATGATGTAGATGGAAGGGAGTCCTGCTAGGATTGGGAATTGCCAATGACCAAAATTTAAAATCCAAAAAGAGATTTGGGGGAAATGACGAATGTCATGTCAAGTGCGTTGATTGATAATGAGTGTAAACATTTTTTTGGTCGGGCTTCAAAATTTCTGTGCTGGGTTGGTCCAGTGCAGGCGTGAGGTCTTGTGTTGGGGTCAGGCTTAAATTTCAGGCCTGAACAAAACTACCCCGGGGCTGATGGGTAATTAGGACACAGAGAGATTTGCTTTCTTATCTCATCTTGACCATGAAGAATCGGGAGACCACTCCTTCCAGTGTATTTTCCCCTGCAGTGTAGCTTAATGAAAATAACTTTGTTTCGTTTGTGAATCTTGAGAGGCTTCACATATACATGTTCATCTGCATGTTTGGAACGTAAGGTTAAAATGGGGTATAAATGTCTTACAAGCAATTGATCAGTCTGGTCAAGAGCAAGAAAAGCATGGAAAAGCATCTCTGTGCTGGCTAATGTAAACAAAAACCCCTGGTACAGTTGTTGCTAGGCTACTGTAAGGAAGCGCCGTGCATTTTAATGTCCTTCCACCCTCCACGTAATTAAATTGGTATGCAGACAAGATATGGACTTAGCAGACTGGTTTCCAAATTATTGTATGATTGCTGCAGAAAATATGTTTTTATTTATCTGTCTTGGCTTTTCTCACCTTTCTTTAAAATCAGCATTGAATGAGAGCTGGCTGGATTTAAATATCATGCTTAAACATTTTTTTTCTGAATATATTTTGGATAGTGCCATCCAACAATTCAGTTGTCTTTAGACATGCTTGTTCAATTTTACTGGCTCGTCTTGCGTGGATGCAAATTGATCCCCCTTAAACCTTACCAGACCATGCCTGTCCCAACCCCAGTGTTATCCAAACATTCCATTTCATATTTACCTGGAAACGGGAGACGGAAACAGGCGGACGTGCGGGGGCGGTCACATGACCATCTCACCTGCGACGCTGGTGTCACGTGTAACGAAGCAAGGCTGTGTCGGAGTGGCCGAGGAGTTTTCCGGCTCGGGGCTTTTATGTGGTGAGAAACCCGGGTTATAAGACGAGCGTCGCCCTTGCGACCCCACAGCACACAAAGCAATATAAGGAAGGAAAACGCCCAAGTCCACATTTCACAGTGCTTTTTAACGATCACTGAGAAGGGGAGCGGGACCTGGCAGCGACATCGAGAACTGTCCGTCCGCGGGGGGGCGGGAGAAACGGCCCCGCCCCAGTCGGAGGGTCCGTCCACGGAGCACGATGGGGTGAATCCTGCGGTTAGACCGGGGTCGGGTATCGTGAGGACATCGCAGGGGCGTGCCGTGGCTCGGCAGCGTCCCAGCCCGGGCGGTTCGCTGAGGAGCGGCCCCGGGGAGCGGACTCGTTTAGCTCGGCCCCTCGTCCGGAAGTGGAGGCCTCCCCGATATCTCGGTCGCGCGTCCGGTTCCCGCTGCGAAGAGGTCGGACGGTCCGCGCCGTCGGCCCCCGGCCTGGCCGTTTCCAGCTGGGCCGGCGCTTCCAGACGAGGCTCCCGCCGCCCCCCGCCGCTCCTGCCTGACCTACTTCGGGGGGTCCGCGGAGCCCCCGACGCCACTGCGCTAATGGCCGGGGTCCGCTGCCCGGGTTTTAATTATGCAGAGGTGCATGCCTTAATGCCGATGCTCTGTATGCTAGCGCTGACTTAGCCCCCAGGTGCAGCACACACACAGCTGGCCTGCTGGAGCCCATACACTCAGACTCACGCGGGCGCTCTTTGGGACTGCCATTATTAACGGAGCAGAATCCGCCGCTGAATGTCAATGCGGCGTGGCGGTAAGGGAACAAGCTTTGCCAATGGAAGGTTTCTCTTTCAAATCCTGGGTTAGGCACTGCCATTGAGCAAGGTGCAGCCTGTGTGCGCGTCTCGCACGCAACCATTTCAAAGGAGATGCGAAAAACGTTACGACATCACTATCAGGTCAAAATTGAGTTAATACCAGGATCACATTCCTGAATGTCATGTTTAAATGCATGTGTTGCAAAATCACAATATTCAAACAGTCACATCTCCAGAAATATTTCCTCAATCTCATCTCATTTTGTAGCTCTGATTCTGGACATGAGATTAAAAACTCAAAAAGTCAAATTCTGAAACATGTATCTGAAGCATATGACCTTCCTTCATCTCACACTCAGTGGTGTATCCAGCTGTAAGAATGGATAGTGTGGGGAACACAAGCCATTGAGGTCAACCAGGATCTGGGGAATCACTCGGTGAGAAGTCGTGTGTCACGAGGCTCTGACACAGTGGATTCACCTCATTGGGGGAGGTATGACTCCGGCAGAGACGTCACCCTCCGAGCTTCCCGGGCGCCCGCAGTGCGCCGACGGGAAAAGTGAGGTGTTCGCTCAGCCGCGATGCTGTTGAGTCAGCCTCATTGTGCTTATGAAGTTGAAGTGTAGTGAACCGTCAGCATGAGGCAACAGTTGCTTCCTTGAAGTCGAAAACGTGACAGCAGGGAGAAAAACTACAAGTCAGTGCTCTTCATTAGTGCCATGTCTCCCTAGTTACACGTTCTTGACAAATGTAAAAATTTATTCTGCAAGAAATGCCAATGGCAGAATACTTTAACATATATTATGTTTTGGAAGTTTTAAAATTTGCCCCCATAAAATGCATCCAGGAAAATCTCCAGACCAAGGGGTGACGGGCACAGCTGTGTTGCCAGTCTGGAAAGCATGACCACTGCATGTGTGAGCGTGTGTGTGCGCGAGTATTACTGTGTGTGTGTGTGTGTGTGTGTGTGTGTGTGTGTGTGTGTGTGGGTGCTGAGCGTGTCACAAACAGATGCTCACAGTGTGAAGGTGGCAGTCTCTGCTCTCACTGGGGTTCTGTGTAGAAATGTAGTGTCCTACCAGACTGCATTTCCCATCATGCTTTGTACCCAATGTACAACATTGAAATACATGTTTCAGGAATTAAAATGAAACTGACATGCAGTGACATACAGCACATCCTTGTGTCCTGCTCGAGAGATTCACACTTTCTGCAGCAAACTCCAGTCCCATTTTCTGTCATTATTTCACCTGGAAACCAGACTGCATTTCCCATCATGCCTTGTGCCCAATGTACAACATTGAAATACATGTTTCAGGAATGAAAATTAAACTAATGGAAAAGAGTTACATGCATTGACGTCAGTTTAAATGCCGTCGAGGCTTAACACTGGACTGAACATGGATTCAGAATATTTAGAGGGGACCGAACAAAGAGGAACAGTGAGGACTTGAAAGTCTTCAACCGGAGTGTAACCGGCTGTTACTTTTTAATCACAGCATAGGGTTACGTATAACCAGAGGCAGCTGAAAGAAAATCACCATCATTGTATTTTATTCAGAAGGTTTGTTGGACATCATTAATCACCCATAGATTTATCTGCTGGTATACAGCACTCATGTCAGGAAGACTGTGTAAAAAACTGTTCATACATCGCCTTTGCTTGCATCTCTTTCTCCATCATAGTGTTTACCAATTCCCTGAAGCGAATGGCTACTTTCCGTTACGTCCATTATTTGCATTGTGCTCAGGGGAAGAGAAATCACTTAACTGATACGGACCTTGGTCCTTGCAATGCGCTGCCAAACCAGTTAAAATGAGCTCCCTTCATTTCCGCTGTGTTCTCTCAGAAGGTGTTTTATCTTGTGCGTCTGGCGCACCCGTGTTTGCCAGGGACAGTCAAACTGATTGAAGCGATGATAGCCTTTAGCGTAGCACTCTGGCCTCTGCTCCCAGCGCACCGGGCATTGTGCGCCGTTCTTGTCACACCAGACTTTGCTCTGTCAGATTGACCCTTTTGGAAAGACAAAGAAAATGCTTCTTTGTGTGAGTGTTTTTTTTTTTATCATTGTGCGATCCTGGGTTTCTCCAGTTTTTCCTGATATCCTGGGCCCTCTAAGTTCTAACATCCGTTCCTCTGTGAAGAACCTCAGAGTGACCTTTGATAGCGGCTTAAATTTTTACAAACAGGTTAGTTCTGTAGTAAAAACCAGCTTTTTCCAGCTAAGACTCTTAGCCAAGACAAAGTCCTACCTCTCCCTGAAAGATCTAGAGAGGGTAATTCATGCCTTTATTACCTCAAGGTTGGACTACTGTAACTCCCTGTACGTGGGCATTGACCAGTCCTCACTCAGACGCCTGCAGCTGGTCCAAAATGCAGCTGCTCGCCTCCTCACTGGCAAGAAAAAGCGTGACCACATCACTCCAGTGCTGGCCTCACTCCACTGGCTCCCTGTCCGCTTTCGAATCAATTTTAAGCTTTTGCTTCTTGTTTTTAAAGCCCTAAATGGGCTGGCCCCTCTCTACCTCGCTGAGCTCCTACACCGCCATGCCCCAACCAGAGCCTTAAGGTCAGCTGACCAGTTGCTGCTGGATGTGCCCAAAACTAGGCTAAAGACCAGAGGTGACCGAGCCTTTGTGGCGGCTGCCCCTAGGCTCTGGAATAGCTTGCCCCTCTATATTAGATCTGCCCAGACCCTAGGGATTTTTAAATCTTCCTTGAAGACCAACTTTTTCTCCCTTGCCTTCAACTCAAGTGGAGCATGACACCCTGGCAATTGTGTGTTTTGTTTTGTACTGTTGGTTTTATTCTTTGTCTGCTTGTATTTCATTTGTGTAATGTATTTGATTATTTTATTTATTTGACCACTTGTACAGCACTTTGGTTCGACCGCAGTCGTTTTTAAATGTGCTCTATAAATAAATTTTGACTTGACTTGACTTGACTTGACTGGGTGGTCCTGTGGAAAAGAACAGGGAGCGTATAGGTTTGGATATACCTTATATTTACCTTCCTTTTAAAGGCCACTTAGTAGGCTTGTCCATCTTTCCCTGGGGTTTTTGATTTCAAAGGCATTATGCAAGTCATTTCACTGGTAAGTCTGCATGTTAAAAGATAACTGGGGCAAATCGCTAGTTAAGGTGAACTACAGATTTTCGGAGAGCGGCCCACTGGGCATTCTTGCAAAAGCTTGTCGCGTAATACGAGTGCTTGAAAATATTTCTGCCGACAAAAGAGCCGTTCAGCGGCTTTCGTGCACTGCGCACGAATCCTCCGCCAGGTCAAATGAGCTGAGCCTCAGCCCCGGCTCCCTAGGATGAGCCCAGGTTACACGTTTCACGGGTTTTTAAGCAGGGCCGCTTACCCTTCCTCGGGAACGCTGTCACTACGTTCGCTGATAAGTGTGTAATGGATGAAGGCTTTGGCGTGCCTCAGTCTGCAGAAAAGCCCTTTATTTCCTTGCGCTCAGCACTTTTACCTGCAGGTAAATCTAAAAAAAAGTCGCATATCGAGGCGATGCTCTCGACAGAAGCCTTGTTCTTCGGCGGCAGAGTTTACTGCGCAAGCTTTGTAATTCTTCTTTTATTCGCTTTTTTTATGTGCCGCTTTCCTTTTTTTTTTTTGGTTTTCCGGCTCTGTGAAATGCAGCTGCTCAGGTCTGTGGTGGTGAAGCAGCGTTATATAACCGGAATCCGTGCCCTAGCGGGCGGCCATCTTGAGGACGCTTCGACCCGACACTTCCGGCGGCAAGGGCCGTTCTTTCGCGGACGCCTACGAACGGACAGTTATCTCGCAGTTGCACCTTGCGCCCTGCGGGAAGCCGCCCCGCGCGACTCCCGCGCACTGCCGTACCAGAAGGAAGGGGTGAGCCGGCGGTATGCCGCAGCAAGCAGCTGGGCTGCCTCCGTGACGCAGGCGGTTTTTTTTTCGCCAACAACAGGGAGTCCTTCCCTGTCACCTGAAGCGGAGGCTGCTGAGGCAAGATTGCGTTCGCCCCGACACTCGACGTAACGGGAGGCACAGGCCCGGGCGAAACGGCGGAGTTCAGCGATGAGAAGCCAGGAGAGGGGGTTTTCCCACCGTCGAAGGTCGGCCCGCTTTTTTTTTTTCCAAGGGAAAGCTGAATGTTCTGCCCTTCGTTAACCATCAGTCTGCAGACGACAGATACGCGTCGGAGGTTTTGGGTAACACTTCTATCGATTCCGCTGCGGCTGGCGGGAAGCCAGGCTCAGGAGCGCGTGCTCAGCCTTCTTTGCGCTTGTCCCTGTGAGGTCTAATTTGGCACAGTCCCTACCCACAATGCACTGCTCTCTCCCGGCTTCCCTCACCTAGCTCACGCCTTCCCAGGCCCAGGAACGAGTGCTTAAAGCGGCCAAGCATGGTCGTGTCATAAAAAAAAAGAAAAGTACAAAATCCACAATCCTCACCTCTGACCATCCTGCTGTCGTGTGTCGTAGCCGCCATCGTGAAATTGGCAGCGTTCGTGGAAATATGCTCAGATGCATTAATAAAGGATGCTTTCCAGTGCACACGTCAGGGACTTGCCAAAAAACAGAAACGAACAAAAAAAAACAGCCTCATTGAAAAGGTCCATTTAAGTGCTCAGTAAAGGAAATCTGCGAGTTGCCAGGGCTGTGATTGGCTTGATGATCACTGTGCTCCAGCCATGGCTGGTGCAGTGCCCTTGAATAGAGTCATTTACCTGTAACGGTTCTGTGAATCTTCAGCTGCATAGACGCGTTACGGAATAAACGCTGTGTGGCATTGCGAAAGCAGCCCCCCCCCCCACCCCCCCCGGATAAGGGCGACGGGCTGGCAGGTAAATAACGCTAATGATAATAACAGTGTGTCCGCGCTTCCTTATCTGTTCCCTCACTCTCTCTCTCAAGGTAGCGCGGAGAGGAAGGAGCGTACATTACAGGAAACTGGAAGATGGTGCCATTAATCTTATACTCTCCCTCTGTTCATTGTTTCGGCAATACCACAGTTATGGATTTGCGGAGATTACGTTCACCGGATGCGGTCGGCTCCCGCTCCGGTGTCTCAAGGACTGCTTTGACTCACACAGAGGTCTTCTGAGTCAGAACATTCACGTCTTTAAGATGAGGAAACAATATCCCTCATTTACGAAGATGTTTCCCTCGTAAGACGGGGGGGCTTATCACGGGCATGGCTGCGATCCGCATCGGGGACTGTGGGATGTCATTTTCTGGGTTGTGTTTGGATGAACATCAGTACAGTTACTGTTGAGACATTGTACTCGTGACACTCTGATGCACTTCACACATCCGTTGTTTCTTCTAAATCACCACTATGTCCTCTTAAAGGGGCGTTATCCAATGGTTCACACAGTATTTTGTGTCTTCTGATGTTTATTCAAGAACATTTAAAGGCAGATGTCAAATAACTGGGCCTGAGTCTTGATTCAGCGCGTTTATGGCTTTGACCTGTGGGAACCTTATGGGACCCAAGAAACTGCTTTAGAAACGCCACCTTTAAGAACCAATTAGAACTTCCAAGTGAAATGAGAAACTTTAAGTTCAAGAAAAGAACAGATCCCAGACCCCAATTACGGTGAATCACGGAAGATGAATTCTCAGACCTGTTTACCTTTCGCAGTTTTAATGAGCTGCCCACTGTTGGAATGAGAATGGTCTGAATCATCCGTTCAGGTGCCGCGGTGAACGATGTGGTTAGCCAGTGGCCTTTTTTTTAGGTGGGCAGTGATAATTGGTACGGATCTGTCCGTCGCTTCGCTGACAAGGTCTTCCGACGCTCGCAACAGCGTGAGGATAACGCCGTCTTTTTTTTGTTCTGTGACACCAGGCATGTCTGAGGACACAATTATACAAGGGCAGTTTGCTGCTTTGCATTAAACTGTCAGGATTTCTCCCCTCTTTTCGGGCCAAGAGGCGCAGAGCTGACACGCCAGGGGCCCACCGGCTCCGCGCTTTAATTAATCCGAGTGCTTTTTCGGCGGCGCGTCGAGCCTGTTACTCTTCTGGCGGTGACCCCGGCTCCTGGCCGGGAGCCTTGCTCGAACGGGCGAAACGAGAGGACGGGATACGACGTCAGCGAGGTCGTTGCGACACAGGTCGGAGCTGGGACGGGGGGGGGGGGGTGGGCGTAGGGAGTCGCGTGAAAGAAGAAGGTCAGTGGTGTCACATGATCGCCGAGGCCTGACCGTCAGGCCCTGCCCCGGTTCGCCAACGACTTGCAGCGCCGTGTCAAAGCGCTCTATTGTTCTCGACCGAAGCTGGGGCTTGGAGCGCTCGTGGGTTTCGCTAGCTTTCTAATTCCATTGCTGATTGAGACTAAAGGGAAAGAAATGGGTCTTGTGACTTGTGCTTAAACGTTTATTCATGACGGGTTCTGCCAAAAAAAAAAAAAAGCTCCCGTCGACACGG
This sequence comes from Synaphobranchus kaupii, assembly GCA_029718625.1. Taxonomy (NCBI): domain Eukaryota; kingdom Metazoa; phylum Chordata; class Actinopteri; order Anguilliformes; family Synaphobranchidae; genus Synaphobranchus; species Synaphobranchus kaupii. The sequence goes on along the minus strand of CM056381.1, from coordinate 63,888,589 downwards.
ATGAGTTTTTTTTGTTTTGTTTGCAGTGTATGGTGGAATTGGCCCTCTGAATAGGAATTGACTCTCTGATCTCCCTGTAATTAATATGCTTAAAATGCATAAATGAAGACATTAAAAAAGGCACCAGCTGTCTCTCTGTTTGGCACCCGGTATTAAAACCGTTCGCGGGTTATGGCCTGGTGACAGATTGGCGTTCCGTCAAGGGAGAGGGAGTTGCAGCCTCGTTCAATTTTCAAATTAGCCAATCTTTTCGCGAAACCTCGCCCAGTCGAATGCATATATATAATGCATGTAACTGAGCTCAGTTAACTCCAGTGAAGTGTGATGGCTGCAGTATCCTGCTGTATTTAAAACCGTGTGCGGCGCTTGAATTTGCGACGCAACTCCCGTCCCCGGCTCTTTTGTGAGTCTAAGGGTTATCATTTTGTTCTCTCTTCTTCTCCCCTTTGCGCGATCTGCAATGAGTTGTCCTCTGCGGCTGTTCCGTGTGAATGGTTTTTTTCCCCCCTCTTTCTCTCTCTCTCTCACAATCGTTAGTCATCACACACAGACTGGCCGCCTACAGCACTAGATTTTCAATGGGCTCTTTTTTAGACTCTCTCATTCCTCCACAATGAGTTTTTTTTTTTTTGCCAAGAAGCTCTTGGACTAAGAAAACCGAAATGCCGAGTGCGGTGGGTTTTCATGCCGCGAGTCTGCCGACGTGTAACGACGGCCAACTTGATTGGAGAGACCTGAATGAACTGAGCAGTTCCGTGAACCCAAAAGCCCTGCCCACCCCTCCTCCCTGTTCCAAAATGGCCCCTCTGCAATGTGGCAACATTGCTGAAACATTGCAGTAGCATTGCAATACTGTTGTGTGTACGCCTTGGTTGCACTTGGTTCTGTCACAACAACCAGTTGTATCTGTTTAAGCTCAGTGCTGCCAGTTGGGTTAGGTGAAACAAGTCCATATGCGTATTTAAAAGTGATCCACACAGCTGGATTTTGTAGACCTGAACTCCCACAAAGATGAAGGATATCTCTGGTCTGGCAGGGGCTTGGTGTAGGAACCATTTATTTTCTTTATAATTGGATAGTTATTCTGATCTGTCCATTCAACGTTTTAAAACTGAAGTACTCGGCCGGGGATACTCAAATCTGGCCCTCAAATCCAAATCAGGCCCTGGTTTTTATTTTCTCCCAGGGAATTAACTGAACAATTCGTGCTACTGATTGGCCAGACCTTCTTCTCACCTGACTCCCCGGTAAAGGGAGGGTGGAAAACAAGTTCTCAGCGCTTGGCGATTTCAGTAACTGGGGACTAGAGTAATAGCGACTAGACTATTCCTGTGCACCTGACTGAGAACATTAGCCTCTCTCAGCGCAGTCATGTTTTTTTTAGCTTTGCTTGTTTGTTCATTTATTTTCTTGTTCACTCTTTTCAAGCTCAGAATGATTTTTAGTTCAGCCATAGATGAAATGTTTGTGTGGCTGGTGTAATCATCTCAGTGTACTTGTTTGTGGAACGAACTCCCCATTCCTCTACGTTCTGCCCAACCACTGCCTGCTTTCCGCTGTGGCCTGAAGACACACCTATTCAGACCTTAACTGACATACCATTTTCATAGTACCTGTTTTTTTCTTGTTTCCTGTAACTCTTGTTTGATATTATAGTTTAGAAGGTATAGCGTACTTACCCATAGCTTACTTTGTGTACTATAGTCAATCTTCATTACTAGGGATAGCTGTTACGAGAAGGATGTGCTTTGTCTGATCTGTTTTGTAGTTGCTTCAATGACCTTCGGTATGCACGTATTGTACGTTGCTTTGGATAAAAGCGTCTGCCAAATGATTGTAATGTAATGTGTGCGTGGTTGGAGGACGATGGGTGTTGGTTGCGTATGTTATGCACGCACTAGTATAGCTTTGTTTCACTGGTGTAGCTCTTTCACTGGTATAGCTGTGTTTCACTGGTCTAGCTCGGTTTCACTGATATAGCACTTGGTGATGAGTGTGAGTACAGGGCAGTGATTGGCTTGATGGGCTCTGGATTCGAGGTTTGACCCGTTTCTCTTCTCTCTGTCTCCCGCAGGGCCGCCATGTGAAGACAGGCCAGCTCGCCGCCATCAAGGTCATGGATGTCACCGGGGTAAGGAGGCTCATTCTTCTTCACATTTTTAGCAGACGGTGGTGTACACGTACTACGACACATTTATACATGGATGCACACACATACACACACACCCACACACACCCACATAAAAAGCACAAACATATAGCCCAAATAATGCACACGTGCATGAATGCACACACACAAACAGCACAAATATATAACCAAAAGAAGGCACACACATGCACACACACACACACACACACACATACACATAAAAATCACATAAAAAGCACAAACATATAACCCAAATAAAGCACACACACATAAACAGCACAAATATATAACCAAAAGAATGCACACACATGCACACACACACACATACACATAAAAATCACATAAAAAGCACAAAAAAAGCACAAACATATAACCCAAATAATGTACACACACACATAAACGGCACAAATATATAACCCAAAGAATGCACACACATGCACATAAAAAGCACAAACATATAACCCAAAGAATGCACACACACGCACTTCATAAAAAGCACAAACATACAACCCACACAACAAAGAACACAGGTGGACATATTCACATATAATAGACCACCACACCACAGACACACACACGCGCGCGTTACATTCCGGCACACCCTTGGTTGAACACGCGCACTCCCGACGGCCTGAAAGGGTTTAGCGCGCTCAGACGAATCTGCGGTAAGTCTGTAACATTACCGCAGCCACCCCCCTCCCTAGTACCGCCACACATTACCCATACGCTGATACACACCTCTGTGTCCCTCGACCCTTCTGCGGCACGTCCGCCACCTGAAAGGAATAACAGTGCGTTAGGTTATGATACCGCGCGCTATCAGAGCGATAATGCTAGCTCTCGCTTTGCAATACGCCCCCATCCATTTTATTACAGTGTGCAGACGTTGAATATCGCGAGCGCCGGCCTTGCAACCCCTTTTCAATGAAAGCTTTCTTCAGCGAAGGGGAGGGATGAATCCGCTCGGCGCCTGCTCGGGAGCGCGGCTCGTTTGTCCTCCCTGCGCTTCGCGGGATCCCGCCGCTTGTTTTGCGCCCGTCTCCCCGCAGATAATCGTTAGCATCCAAATTTCCTTTTGGGAGCGAAGCGCCCCGGCTTACAGCGACTAACGGTTCCCCCCGTTTTGAGACGGCTTGACATGAGCTGAGAGTTTTCTGAGGGGGGTGGGGGGTGGGGGGGGTGCTATTTTGGCGACCCTCGAACGGCCGGGTGGGCTGAAGCAGAAGGAGAAAGGCCGGGTATCGATCGGGGCGTGATCACCCGGCATCCCTCCGTCTCCGCGGCCGATCACGCTAATTGCATCTGTCTGTTCAGGGGATATCGGCCTCCTACAGCGGCATGCTTGTCAATTCCTGGGAGGAGGGGGGTGGGGGGGTGCAGATTTATCCCACCCATTTTCAAGGAGCTTGAAAGAACGCATTTGTTTGGCAGGAGGTAAATTTAACGCTCACGTGGGCGGTTTTTCAGAGCCCTCTACACCCCGTCCCGCGCCGCAGCGTTTGTGGGGTGAGTGACAGGAGACGTGTGAATAGAGGGTTAAAATCTGAAAGCTGTGTTAAATCCTTGTTGAGGGGCCCACTGGTGTCCCCGCAGTGTGATGGGTCCTCTGTCAGGGCTGCGATGGGGCGCTGAGCTGATGTTAAAGCTGCCCTTGACAGATCGCCGCCGTGTGAGAGATACTGCCCTCGAGACTCGCCAAAGCGCCAGGTTGTAGCGTCGTCCCTGTCCCAGCCCAGAGCCTCTGGAGACCCGCGGCACTGAGGGAACGGCGGGTGGTTCGGTCACAGGGGGGGGGGCGGCGGGGAGGAATTTCGGCGGGGTGGTGGGGCTGTTCATTTCTCTGAGCGCCCCCACACGCGTCTGATACCCTTGTCCCTCCACAGGACGAGGAAGAGGAGATCAAACAGGAGATTAACATGCTGAAGAAGTACTCGCACCACACCAACATCGCCACCTACTACGGCGCCTTCATCAAGAAGAACCCGCCGGGGATCGACGACCAGCTGTGGGTGAGTCCCCCGCTCGTTTTCAGCTCCTCCCCGTTTCCGGGGGGATATCGGCCAATGGGAAGGGGACACGCCTCGGCGTAATGCACACCGTAGGGCGGGTAGGAAGCGGGACTCCTCCGCGGCCCACGCCGTCTGTAGAGTCGGCGTTATGAATTTTCGAGATGAGCGTTTTCCGAGCTCGCTCGACCTCGTCTCGTATGAGTTTGGGAGGGTTCATAAGGAGCACGACGGACAATCCCCTCGATCCCCTAATCCCCTCACACAAGGAGCCTGTCCATTTTGAAAGGTGAGGTGTTACGGGTGAGGCGGGTGTCTCTGAGATTTTATTAAGGCAGTTGTGCCCAGGATGTCCTTTAATATCCCATATCGGTGTGGGGGGGGCGCCGTCTGAGGCAGCCCACGGGGGTGTAAGCCGCCTAACATGCAGGGAGGTCAGAACGTGTAGGCCCGCCGTTCTGTCTGCACCTCACTCCCTGTCCGTTTCCATCTCACTGTCCTATCCTTCACTCTGCTGCTCGTTCTCTCTCTCTCACTCTGTTTCCAGCCTGCCATTCCTCCTTCTCTCTCCCTCTCTCCATCATCCTGGTCTAATTTTACATCTGTCTTGTTCCCGCCCCGCTGTTTTGTTTATCAGCCCATGGAGCGTGGCTGATGGTGGTGGGTGTGGAGGGAGGGAGGGAGGGAGGGAGGGGTAGAGTCTCCTCCAATATAGACAAGGATCAGGAGGAATGAAAAGTTCACGTGTGACATTTGAGCGAGTCGCCGTGGCCGCTGTGTGTCGGGGCCTTTGTGATGAAGGGCGCTGTTCTTCATCCCCTGTTCGGTTGCAGTACGGGACCTCTCTATCTCTCTGTCTCACTCTGTCTTTCTCTCTCTCTGTCTCTTTCTCACTCTCATGCTCTCATTGCCTCTTGCTCTAGGACTTGTTCTCTCTCTCTCTCTCTTTCTCTGTCTTACTCTAGCACTCTGTCTCTTTCTCTTTTTTTCTTTGTTCTTTTGATTATATTTTGATTGTCACATTTATATGTTGTGGCACTGTGACAATAAAGGTAGTTTTAAATCCAAATTCTCTCTCTGTCTTGCTCTCTCTCGCTCTCTCTCTCTGGCTCTTAAGCTCTCTTTCTGTCTCTCACTCTTGCGCTCTCTCCCCTTCACTTCAGTGCTCTCTCTCTCTATCTCTCACTCTAGCTCTCTTTCTCTCTCTCTCTCACACACACACACACACACACACACACACACAGAGCTCACAGTTACTCCCTGACAATCTACCGTTGTTTAGTTTACCTTGCACTTCTCATTTAAAATACCTGTGTGATTTCTTTCGCATTACTTAGAAATGAACCCCAGGGACTGCTAGTCAATGACCTGCACAATGCAGTCACGCAAGTACATCCAACCAAGCGAGTCTTCGCTTGGCTTGTTTGTCCCTCACGGCAGTCCAAGGTGGCCTTTTAAACACCAGAGCAAACATACGCAGGGACCGACACACATACAGAACAGGTCTTTAATGTCCGCCTACACATTTACATTTGCTTAATCACGCTGAAGGACTGGCGGAAAGGCGGCGATTGGGTCAACGCGGACAGGGGCACTTAGAACCTGCCCCGTCTTTGGGGATAATTACATCTGCGTGATTGAGGGCCCGTAAGTGGTTTCAGGCTGAAGGACTGACAGAGGCATTTATCCTGTGTTTGGAGTATTAATGGGAGAAATCACCATGGCGGCACTTGGTCAGAACAGTAGCCCCCGCGGCGCCCGGAATCAGCGCTTTCTTTTTACGGCCGCCCGTTTAAAAGCTTACTTAAAACAGTGTCCGGATTTGGATTCGGCTGTACGCTTTAATTAAGCTCCGCTTGATTTATTCTGTGCGCTCCGGTGCAGTTCTTCCGGACGGCGGATTCCGGAGCGCTTGGGCTTTGTGGTCTCGCAGCAGCCCGCCTCGCTGGGAGAAAGGGACGAGGAGACGGGGTTGGGAGGGGCTTTAAAATGCGACCAATTGCAGCGGTCTCTCCCCTCGAATCACATTCCCGCTGAGGCTGTGTGTGTGTGCGCGTGTGTGCGTGCGTGCGTGCGTGCGTGCGTGCGTGTGTGTTTTTGTGTAAGTGTGTGTGTCTGTGAGAGTGTGTCTGTGTGTGCGTGTGCGTGCGCGTGTGTGTATGTGTTTTTGTGTAAGTGTGTGTGTCTGTGAGAGAGTGAGAGTGTGTGAGAGTGTCTGTGTGTGTGCGTGCGTGTGTTTGTGTAAGTGTTTGTGTCTGTGAGAGAGTGAGAATGTGTGTGTGTGTGTGCAGTTTAGTTTGTGAATTCCCACTCTACCCTCAATGGCCCTGGTGTGAGTGGTGATAAAGGATCTGAACTAGTAATCAGAAGGCAGCAGATTTAATTGCCTATTTTGGCCCTTCTAATGTGGCCACATAAAAGGATATTATATAAAATGTAAATTATACTGCTTAAGCCGCCCAGGAAAAGGACAAGGGCAGATTAATAATAATGCAATGTAATGATAACTATAACAGCCACAGAAAGAGCTGCCAAAGCACACACACACTCACGCACACACACACACACACACACACTCCTCGACCTCCTTTTCTTGACCCCGACTGCTCCGTTGCCTGAATAGTCCCGTTCTATGAGGCCTTCCAAAGTGCACCATGGGACTTCAGCCCCATTCCTCTGTCTGCGCGGGTCGCCCGGACCCCCCCCGCTCCGCCCCCACAGCAGGGCCCGTCCAAGAAAATGAGTCACGTTCCAGGATTAGCCTCTCCGAGGAGAATAACAATACAACAGAAAGGACCTGCAGTCGAGTCGATTGCTCCGGCCGATTCCACAATTCCTCTCTTGTGTTCCAGCGGCCAGAGGAGTAGGCAGCCTGGTGAGTAATGTGCAGGGCCGTCCGAGCGGACAGCAACGGACCACCAGATAGACCCCCTCCCAGGCTAACGCCGCCCCTCCATGGCGCCATGGGTTTTGCCAGTCTGGGCAGACAAACTTTAGCGGGGGGAGGCGGGGGGGGTGGGGTGGTTTACATTCTTAAACACGCCATTTGCATTGAATATATACAACAGAATAAGAAGGATGTAGATGTCCCCCCCCCCCCCCCTTTCGTCCCCCAACCCCCAAATCCATTTTCATTGTGGGACACAGGACTACAAATCCCAAGATCAAGAGCTGCAGTACATAGCTGTTAGCTGAGTCATTCACGTTAATTAAAAAGCTGTGCATCACAGAATTCTACATCCCTGTTCCAAACACAGTGGGGTAAAGGGGTCCAGGCGGTCCTTCAGACAGCATACCGTCTGGCACCGGGACACAAACGTTTACAGTGCACCTATCCGAGCCCGCTTCTGACCACAACAGGAAGTGATCACCTCAGATTGGTCCTCAGCATCCTGGTAGCCTTGAGGTCCTGCTGTGGTCACTGAAAAGCAATACTGACTGTAGACCCCACAAAAGAGAGAGGGACTGACCCGGGAACCGTGGTAATACAGGGAGCTATATTTGCTATCTGCGTTGTTGTAGAGCAGCGTGCTGCAGCATTGTACAGTGAGACAGGAGCCATGGCCTAGTTGATTCCATTCGCAGTCAGTTTGGTAACGCATACATGGATAAAAGAGACGCACTAGACAGCCAACACCGCTTTATTTATCACAGTTCACATTTGTAATGTTCATCGCGTGTGTACGGCCTTCTCCCCGGCCAGTCTTAGATTGTCACGGCGCTGAATCATGTCGGGGCACGTTTCAATGCCTCCCCGGTTTCTCCACGGCGCTTTCAAAATGGCTTTCTCTCGTGTAATTTATTTTCATTACGTGCCAAAAACACGTCTGCCCGTGCCCCCAATTACACATTTTCCGCGGCACTTTTTCCTGTTTAAAGCGCGTCCAGCGACGGCGACGCAAATGGATTTCAATAACGACGCGTTCCAGAGTTATTTATCAAACTTTTCGCCGAAAGGCTCCCGGGCTGAAACGGGGGCGAACAACAAAATGGTTTAATTACACATTAAGCAGGAAACCGCCTCCATCGCCCACTCTCTGCCCCCTCCTTCCTCTCCGCTCTCAGCGGTATCAGGAGTCTAAGAACAGGAAGGGATTAGGGTGGAGGTACAGGTTGGTGAAAGAGTGCAAACGCAGGCGTCGTCCGTGGCGTAGTAGGTACATACGTGACGGCACCACGCAGTGGCAGATTAAGGGGGGGCCTCGTCCGTGGCGTAGTAGGTACATACGTGACGGCACCACGCAGTGGCGGATTAAGGGGGGGCCTGACTGGGCTGAAGCCAGGGGCCCCCAATAATTAGGGGGCCCCCAAAATTAGTTAACAGAAAAAACAATTCTTTGTATGTAAAATTAATTTCATACCGAGATAGACCACATGAGCAGGGAGGGATGCCGACTGTCAGCAATGCGGTGTGTGTGGGATAACTAGACCTTGTACTGAGATCTTATTTGATGCTACAGTGTGCAAAAGTTTGCCCAAATGCCTGAAAATCGACATGTAGGGAGAACCGGGACGAAAGAAACACTTTTTATATTCGTCCGGTTTACTCGAAAGTCAGTAGAGATAGAGAGGCCATATTTTCTGACAAACAACGTGTCTGTGTCCCTCACTAATAGCAACTGGAATTTTGTTTCCAGCATAAACGAGTCGGATGTAAATTGGCCACAAACCGGATGAGTGCAGTGCAATGTATCTTTCATCCCTGCCGTGTGGGACGAAAGATGCACTGAATCTGGACTAAAGAAGCACCTGGCGAAAAAGTGTGCTTTAGCGGTCTTATCTATGTCTTGTTGTTTTTTATGCTCATTCCTTTCAACAAATGTACTGTCAGCCAAAATGCCATGTTAGTGACGAGTCAATGAATAATGCTATAAATTTAAAATCCATGAAAATCAACCATGCGTCAAGAGCATAATGTTGCATAATTAATAGAATTTTGCCTCACAACGTTAAAGTCTATATATCTGTAGACATCGATGTATTGTAATGTGTATATATCATATCTATTGTGTCTATGTGTTCCTTATTTTAATGAATTGTTAAACACTGCCATGAATTACTTTTTAATTGTGGGTTCAAATGAATAACTGGTTGAAATAGGCTTATAATGGGACATTATTTAGGCTAAATCACTTAAAATAAGAACTGTGTTCCAAATACAAAAAAATGACCCTGGTATTTTGTTAGGGAGGTGTCTCTCTACCATTTATGATACTTGTTGCTATCTATTTATGAAAAGCCTATGGCAGAAATGAATGGAGAAAATATTTAGAACCATTGGGTGTGCTTTTTGATGTCAGGATACTTTAGGTCTTAGTCCAAAAAATGTCAGCTGCTTTCAGCATGCTACTGATGGAGACTGCTCTACAAATTACACCAAAACAATACATTGTAAGCTGCTGCGGGGCAAAAGAAATACTGAGCGGGGCGAAAGAAACAAAGTGTTTTTTTTGTCCCGCTCGTCTCTTGGTTGCATTCAACTTGGCTAGCAGCTCAGCCTCGCAAGCGTGATGCTAGAAACCTATGTTGTCCTTTAGTCAACAGTTGTGTTAAGAAAATTGTGCAAAAGTTTGTAAACATACGATGTAATAATAATAAGTATGTGGATGAAATTCAATATAACTGCAGTTCAGTTCAATACAATTTCTTGTTTACTTACACTAGTAATCATTTTGATGGAAGGGCCCCTGTTTGAATTACAACCAGGGGCCCCATGCAGCTCTGGCACCACAGGAGTAAAGTGAACCCACAGAACATTTTCTGAGAGCACTTTCCGGCAGCCTGGCTGACAGACAGACAGACAGGCATGTTCGGCGGTTGGTGGACAAAATGGGCTTTGTGATGGCTCGGGAAGTCATCCAAAAGAGAGGCGGAGATAGGAGATAGACTTCCCAAGTTTTTGGGGGAGGGCGGGGGTGGGGTGATTGGAGTCAACAATCTGCAGACCGGCTCTTCCAGTCATTCCAAGGACGAGATGGTTGAATTTCCTCTGAAGCAAGGGGCTGAGAGACTGTGGTCTCAGTCTTAGTTCACTACCTCCAAAGAAAGCTACACAATTTATAAAAAGATTAATTGGCAGAGACAAACACGCACTGTTTATTTATATTACAAGCTAGATTTTTCATTTTGTTATCGTGCTGGATTCGGGCAGGTGAATAATTCTTGTACTATGCAGAACCGTAATATGCATTTAGCCTTTTAGCAAAATAATGTGATTACCATTTTAATATGTACAAGTGATTATATCAACGAGAAAAGGCACATTTATATGGAAAATTAAATCCTATAATGCTTCTTATACGCTTTAATTCATTTTGATAACCTTCAGGCGGACTTGGCTGTCACAATATTTTTGGGTTTGTTTCATTTACATTTAATTTACTGTGTGTCACACGGTAGGCCGGGGCAATAAGATTGTGCCCTTTCAGTCATTTCTCGCCCTCTGTCAGACAGACGCCATTTATGACATCGCCGACCTTTGCGTGAAAGGCTAAGCGTATTCATTTCCCCACCCCGCAATTGTTTGGGGAGAGTGGCCCTCGTCCGTCATGCTAACTCAGTTAAGCGACATCGCAGGTGACTCCCATTTGCCGGAAAGCCGCCTCAGAGGAGACGCAAAGAGCTTAGAGACTTTCCCCTTGAAATTCATCCGGCTGCAAGATTTGTGCGTTGCTCCGGGATCGGACTGACAAAAAAAAAAAAACAGGAAAATTTTTTTTTCTCACATCTCATGTTTTTATGTATTGAAAAAATTCATCCATACGTCTTAGTGTATATGCAAATTTAAACAGCTGTCGATGCGCCTCTGTAGAGCACTGCTGGAAGTAGAGATTTATTTTCCCTATGGATGTATCTGCTCCCTCCACCCCCATGTGCTGGGACAGTGTGAAACACTACAATATTTTTTCAGCTTTTAACTACTCCAGGATCTATTCCAGAATAACGAATAATACTCAGGTAAGGGAGGTGTTCTCTGTAGATACTCCACATACCAGGAGGCTGTCAAAGGTGGAGATATTTCTTATTTTTCTGAGAAACTAGACTGCACACCGCAGCTTTAAATTGGTTGTAAAAAGGCCCTTGCTTTCAAACTGGCCGGTATCGTTCAAAACAACCCATTTCTCAGGTTCTGTCCATTTTCACTTTTTGGAATGAATTCCACTTGTGATCCTTTTTTGTCTCTCTTACACAATTTCTGAGGTGCATATTTCTGAGTACTGATCCGGCCTGCAGATCTTTGCTTTTCTGTAAAAAAAAATAACTGAAAGAAAATAATGGAGAGGTCATGTTTGTGGGGACATTTGAGGTCAGTTTGGGGCGACTGTAGTGTTCAGTGGAGGCTTTTTTGGGTCCTGACGATGAGTGAAACATAAATCAGGTGTCTGCCTCATGGAGCCCTTTTCAGAGTAACCCAGAGTGGTTCTAAATTAAGGTGAATGAACCGAAGGAAAGTGTTTGTCTGCACAGGCACTGCTTCGCTGCAACAAAAAAAAGAGTCTGTCTTAACAAGTGTTTTCGCCTTGTAACGAGACTTATTACAAGACTAAAGCACACTATTTTTTTCACTGAAGTAGAAAATATTATCTTGTTTTAAGTTACAGTGAAATTGCCTTTCCCCATTGGGAAATATTGAAATGGGTAAAACTGTCATCTCATTGCCAATCTTTTTGTCTTATTTAGAAAAAAATTATAGAAATTTTTTTTTTAAGCCTAAATATAAGACTAAAATACATTTGCAGTGTACTCTTGGTTTTTGCAGTGTTCTGGGCTTTAGTTTCTGATGTCCAACTAAAAACTTTCCCCAGGATCATTCCCATACACTCCATTGACATTCTTTTCAGACAACTTTAAACGATGCCTAGAAATATTAAATGACAACTGTGGGGTGAGTTAAGCTGTAGGGTGCTGATCCTTTATTGGACAAGCTGGCTATTGGCTGAGGGGCAGCTTGAGCAAAGGCTGCCATTGGCGCTGTCCTTATGAGTGACTTTTAAAGAAACAGCTCAGAAATGTATTAACCACAGACCAGGTGAGAGCTACACTAAGCCTCCCAACAGCCAAATGCAATTCCAAATCCATGTTTGTCTGATATTTGTGTTCTGTCCTGGGGTATATGTCCCGTTGGGCGTGTCACTGCATGGTGGACTAATGCTTTACCTGGGCCGGCCACTCGGGAGGCCTACATATTACACAAGCCTTTGTCCTTGTGTCGTCCCATGCACACACACACACACACACACACACACACACTCGCGTTGGCATGCAGACTAATGCTATCCCTCCCTTCACCACACAGCTGGTGATGGAGTTCTGTGGCGCTGGCTCGGTGACAGATCTGATCAAGAATACCAAGGGGAACTCGCTGAAGGAGGAGTGGACAGCCTACATCTGCCGGGAGATACTCAGGGTGGGTCTGGCCCGCGACCCTGTACTTACTACAGGATCCTCCTCTCTGTGTCCCCTAACTGACTGTATAGCTGTCTGACTGTGTCCCCTTACTGACCATATAGCTGTCTCACTGTGTCCCCTTACTGACTCATTCTCTGAGTCCCCTTACTGACACTCTCTCTCTCTCTCTCTCTTTTTGTACCCTTACTGACTCACTCTCTCTCCATGTCCCCTTACTGACTCACACTCTCCATGTCCCCTTACTGACTCACTCTCTCTCCATGTCCCCTTACTCACTCACTCTCTCTCCATGTCCCCTTACTGGCTCACTCTCTCTCCATGTCCCCTTACTGGCTCACTCTCTCTCCATGTCCCCTTACTGGCTCACTCTCTCTCCATGTCCCCTTACTGACTCACACTCTCCATGTCCCCTTACTGACTGTATAGCTGTCTGACTGTGTCCCCTTACTGACCATATAGCTGTCTCACTGTGTCCCCTTACTGACTCATTCTCTGAGTCCCCTTACTGACACTCTCTCTCTCTCTCTCTCTCTTTTTGTACCCTTACTGACTCACTCTCTCTCCATGTCCCCTTACTGGCTCACTCTCTCTCCATGTCCCCTTACTGACTCACTCTCTCTCTGTGTCCCCTTATTGACTCACTTTCTCACCATGTCCCCTTACTGACTTACTATCTCTCCATGTCCCCTTACTGACTCACTCTCTCTCCATGTCGCCTTACTGACTCACTCTCTCTCTCTGTGTCCCCTTACTGACTCACTCTCTCTCCATGTCGCCTTACTGACTCACTCTCTCTCCATGTCGCCTTACTGACTCACTCTCTCTCTCTGTGTCCCCTTACTGACTCACTCTCTCTCTGTGTCCCCCTACTGACTCACTCTCTCTCTGTGTCCCCTTACTGACTCACTCTCTCTCCATGTCCCCTTACTGACTCACTCTCTCTCCATGTCCCCTTACTGGCTCACTCTCTCTCTGCGTCCCCTTACTGACTCACTCTCTCTCCATGTCCCCTTACTGACTCACTCTCTCTCCATGTCCCCTTACTGACTCACTCTCTCTCCATGTCGCCTTACTGACTCACTATCTCTCCATGTCCCCTTACTGGCTCACTCTCTCTCTGTGTCCCCTTACTGACTCACTCTCTCTCCATGTCCCCTTACTGACTCACTCTCTCTCCATGTCCCCTTACTGACTCACTCTCTCTCCATGTCGCCTTACTGACTCATTCTCTCTCTGTGTCCCCTTACTGACTCACTCTCTCTCTGTGTCCCCTTACTGACTCACTCTCTCTCTGTGTCCCCCTTACTGACTCACTCTCTCTCTGTGTCCCCTTACTGACTCACTCTCTCTCCATGTCGCCTTACTGACTCACTCTCTCTCTGTGTCCCCTTACTGACTCACTCTCTCTCCATGTCGCCTTACTGACTCATTCTCTCTCTGTGTCCCCTTACTGACTCACTCTCTCTCTGTGTCCCCTTACTGACTCACTCTCTCTCTGTGTCCCCTTACTGACTCACTCTCTCTCTGTGTCGCCTTACTGACTCACTCTCTCTCCATGTCCCCTTACTGACTCACTCTCTCTCTGCGTCCCCTTACTGACTCACTCTCTCTCCATGTCGCCTTACTGACTCACTCTCTCTCCATGTCCCCTTACTGACTCACTCTCTCTCTGCGTCCCCTTACTGACTCACTCTCTCTCTCTCTGTGTCCCCTTACTGACTCACTCTCTCTCCATGTCGCCTTACTGACTCACTATCTCTCCATGTCCCCTTACTGACTCACTCTCTCTCTGTGTCCCCTTACTGACTCACTATCTCTCCATGTCCCCTTACTGACTCACTCTCTCTCCATGTCGCCTTACTGACTCACTCTCTCTCCATGTCGCCTTACTGACTCACTATCTCTCCATGTCCCCTTACTGGCTCACTCTCTCTCTGTGTCCCCTTACTGACTCACTCTCTCTCCATGTCCCCTTACTGACTCACTCTCTCTCCATGTCGCCTTACTGACTCACTCTCTCTCTGTGTCCCCTTACTGACTCACTCTCTCTCCATGTCGCCTTACTGACTCATTCTCTCTCTGTGTCCCCTTACTGACTCACTCTCTCTCTGTGTCCCCTTACTGACTCACTCTCTCTCTGTGTCCCCTTACTGACTCACTCTCTCTCTGTGTCGCCTTACTGACTCACTCTCTCTCCATGTCCCCTTACTGACTCACTCTCTCTCTGCGTCCCCTTACTGACTCACTCTCTCTCTCTCTGTGTCCCCTTACTGACTCACTCTCTCTCCATGTCGCCTTACTGACTCACTCTCTCTCCATGTCCCCTTACTGACTCACTCTCTCTCTGTGTCCCCTTACTGACTCACTATCTCTCCATGTCCCCTTACTGACTCACTCTCTCTCCATGTCGCCTTACTGACTCACTCTCTCTCTGTGTCCCCTTACTGACTCACTCTCTCTCCATGTCCCCTTACTGACTCATTCTCTCTCTGTGTCCCCTTACTGACTCACTCTCTCTCCATGTCCCCTTACTGACTCATTCTCTCTCTGTGTCCCCTTACTGACTCACTCTCTCTCTGTGTCCCCCTACTGACTCACTATCTCTCCATGTCCCCTTACTGACTCACTCTCTCTCCATGTCGCCTTACTGACTCACTCTCTCTCCATGTCGCCTTACTGACTCACTCTCTCTCTGCGTCCCCTTACTGACTCACTCTCTCTCCATGTCCCCTTACTCACTCACTCTCTCTCCATGTCCCCTTACTAACTCACTCTCTCTCCATGTCGCCTTACTGACTCACTATCTCTCCATGTCCCCTTACTGGCTCACTCTCTCTCCATGTCCCCTTACTGACGCACTCTCTCTCCATGTCCCCTTACTGACTCACTCTCTCTCTGTGTCCCCTTACTGACTCACTCTCTCTCCATGTCCCCTTACTGACTCACTCTCTCTCCATGTCCCCTTACTGACTCACTCTCTCTCCATGTCCCCTTACTGACTCACTCTCTCTCCATGTCCCCTTACTGACTCACTCTCTCTCCATGTCCCCTTACTGACTCACTCTCTCTCCATGTCGCCTTACTGACTCACTCTCTCTCCATGTCGCCTTACTGACTCACTCTCTCTCTGTGTCCCCTTACTGACTCACTCTCTCTCTGTGTCCCCTTACTGACTCACTCTCTCTCCATGTCCCCTTACTGACTCACTCTCTCTCCATGTCGCCTTACTGACTCACTCTCTCTCCATGTCGCCTTACTGGCTCACTCTCTCTCTGCGTCCCCTTACTGACTCACTCTCTCTCCATGTCCCCTTACTGACTCACTCTCTCTCCATGTCGCCTTACTGACTCACTCTCTCCATGTCCCCTTACTGACTCACTCTCTCTCCATGTCCCCTTACTGACTCACTCTCTCTCTCTGCGTCCCCTTACTGACTCACTCTCTCCATGTCCCCTTACTGACTCACTATCTCTCCATGTCCCCTTACTGACTCACTCTCTCCATGTCCCCTTACTGACTCACTCTCTCTCCATGTCCCCTTACTGACTCACTCTCTCTGTGTCCCCTTACTGACTCACTCTCTCTCTGTGTCCCCTTACTGACTCACTATCTCTCCATGTCCCCTTACTGACTCACTATCTCTCCATGTCGCCTTACTGACTCACTATCTCTCCATGTCCCCTTACTGACTCTGTCCTCACACTGAAATGGTCTTCTCCTGCAGGGTCTGACGCACCTCCACCACCACAAAGTTATCCACCGGGACATCAAGGGCCAGAATGTCCTGCTCACAGAAAATGCAGAAGTTAAATTGGGTGAGTGTGTGGCCTTCTGGGACAGGTGGCCCAGCAAGAAAAGGGGACAGATTTTCTGCATTTTTTATGAAGCCAATATCTATAATGCATTGTGAACATATTAATAATACCTTTTAATGTAGTATAATTATAGTTCCTAACACATAATAACTTATTTTAACTTAAATAATTACCTTTATCAACACTCATTATACATTAAGGTATTCATTTAATGACTTTTAAGGTCAAGTAGCATAATACTTCCTATATGTTCCATCACAATTATGTTGTGACAAGGGCCATAGTGCATTATAATGGTCATAGGGATTGTGCATTAATAAGGTTTTAGGTAGTGAGATGCACAGCATTCATAATCACTGTTATGATATTATGTTTATAAGATGCTTATCGTGGCTTGCTAGCTAGCCAGTCTTGATATACCTCAGCTAGTTATCTTTAGTTAGTTACAGATGAACCTCACAATGTCATTTTATCCCCTCACAAGAAAAAGAACATGTAGATAAGAAGGCCAGATTTAAAAATCCTACAGTAGGCTACCACAGGACACCTGCAAAGAATAGCTATATTTCCCCCTGGAAAAGCCCCAGGCCTAACCCTTGCAACTTCATTCTGTTAAAAAACTTTCTGAGAATGATCTGGAGATTTTGTTCTGCTGTAGATTTTACAGCCATTTCTTTACTGCTCATATAGTTACATAGTTTTTCAGTATTTTCAGTTATATCGGGTTTTTTTCCTCAGTTTTTTAGTATAATTTCCCCTTCATTACTCAGCAGATAATGACCTCTGAGGGGGAAGGGAAGGAGAGAGAGAGCAATCTATAGAGAGAGAGTCCTCTTTTGTATTCGACTATGTTATGGTCAAGGTGAAAGATTCCGCTAATAAATCCTGCCATTGTTACAGGAACGCGGTATTATCAACTGCTATTTATAGGTAATGCCGAACAGAAGAGATTCAAGTCTTCATTTGCTGCAGTACTGATCTCCTTTAGTCGGTTTTAGCTGCTTTCCTGCGATAAAGGCGAGTGCTCTTTTCGCTGAAACCTCGCCCTTTTCCACCAACGATCTGCAATTTCTGGGAGACGGTAGGGTCTGTGATTTTCTTCCCTTATGAAGACACTGGGGAAACTGCGGCTTCTTCTTGGTGCTCCCGCAACGGTCTGTGAGAAGAGACTCCACTTAAGATAACAAGCAGTGGCTCTGTGTGCCTTTCTGTAGACGCTCGCTAAAAATGTAGAAAATGGAAAGAAGCAGTCGTCGGGGCGCTGCTTGAGATTCGGCCCTTGACAGATTTTTAGAAGCGTGATTATTGATGATATCTCTGGTGAATGCTTTGGCTTTAGGTTTTATACTAAAAAGAACCCTGCTCAACAGACTGAACTTCATTTGATTCTATTTATTGCCTTGTGGGCCGTTGCTGGTCTTTGTGTTTGTGGTGAATTCCAGTGTTTTATGACACCCTTGGTAAAGAGGCCTTTATTTTTTACTGGGATTAGCGTGTTAACTGCAGAATAGAATAAATCCCGGTGGGCCCAGGGTCTAGCTTTATTTTGACGCTCATTTTAAACAATTTTGCCTTTCATATCTTTGGGGGAAATGTGGTTGTAGCTTTGTTAGGTAAGTATGTGTCTGTATCTAACAATGTGAAACCCACAAATGTATTGAAAAATGTATAATAAAAAAGAAGTACAAAGCTTTAAAATGCAGTTTTCCGAGTATACACAATGGTCATCAGCCAAGTACATTCTGGAACTGGTTTGGGATGTTCATTGTTCTACAGTTTGCTTGTCTCTCACTGAATGTGTGCACTAATTGCTGGCTTTGTTAATTTTTTGTTGTTATTGTAACCTCCAGAAAAAAAAAACTTGAGGCGGCCTACTTGAATGCGTAAATAATAACCTCCACTCTCATTACTGCTTCTACGACTCTTCCATCTCCAGCTAGTTGAGAATGAGGACATAATCGTTCTGTAAATTAACCTGTCTGCGTGTGCGTCTTTGGTCTGCAGTGGACTTCGGAGTGAGTGCCCAGCTGGACCGGACCGTGGGCCGCAGGAACACGTTCATCGGCACGCCGTACTGGATGGCGCCCGAAGTCATCGCCTGCGACGAAAACCCAGACGCCACGTACGACTTCAAGGTGAACGTCTGCTCCGAAACGGCGCCTCTTTGCAATCGCGTCTCCTTTTTTCGAGGTTACCGAAGCGCACGTCTGACCGAGCCGTGCCCAGTAAGCACTGCAGTCCTCAGACCTGCAGGCTGGCCGCTCGCTCGCTCGCTCGAAAATGAATCTGCAAATCCAGGGCTCCCGAAAATTAGTGGACTTAATGGCCCCCCCAGACCTCGCAAACACCTCCTGGTAGAAACCCCCACCTCAAAATTTGATTGCGGCCTTTGGCGGTGTAGATTTTGTGCTTGAAATACTACCCCTCCCAACGTGACAATAGAGTGTACGTTTCCCTCGCCAAGCACTTTGCGTAAGTGCTGCCTCCTGCACGAAACACTGTCTCACTGTGACTTTCATAACCCCCCTCCCCTCCTCCCCTCCTCATGATAACTGCACGTTTGTCTCTCAGTAACCGGATGCTTCAGCCCTTCGAGTGGCTCGCCCTCTGATAGGAGCGTCCTTGTGCTCTTGAGAGGGGCTATCAGCGGCCGCGGCCACAAAGGATCGTCTACGACCCCTTCTCACCAAACAACCCCTCACCTCTTACCATTTTCCCCTGGGAAAGCGTGAAGCGCAAAAAGGCCTGGGTGCAATTGTCACACAACACAACTGAGTACTAATAGTAGTAGAATATGGGAGTGTGTCGCACTGCTTTAAAAACGCGTACGAAATTAAATGTGTTGCAGAATGCCTGAGAACCTGTAGAAAAGATTTGAACGCGTATATTGTTATTTATACTTGAAAATAAAATCTGTAAATCTGTGTCCCTCGACCCACATAAAAGATTTACAAATGTGCAAATACCTTTCGAGTACTGCAGCGCAATATTTATAGCGACCGAACAAGTGGCAATAGGGTACTACTGTTGTACCCATGAGCACGACGGACAATTTTGAAATGGATGACATGTCATGAGCAGGTCTCCCTGCATAAGGTCGTGCTATTCCAGCAGCTATCAATAAATCAAGTGTTCTGAGAAAAAATCTAGTTTTTGTGAGTGTCCTGGACTCTGTACTAGGCTGTCAAAAAATCTCAAGCCGGTTTTCCAAAAACCAACCAATCAGGGCTAGCTATGTAGTTACCAATCAGGGCAACTATCTGCAAGCAAAAGATCCTCCCGGTAAATAAACCCCTCCCTGTCTGCCTGTCTCCGCCCGTGCACTGGAGCATAATTTGGTGGGAGGGGCTTAGGAGAGAGATAGGAGGGAGGAGTGCAAAAGGGGGAAGTCTTTTTTACCAAACGTGCCTTCTGCAGCTTTAATTGGCTTTGTGTCATATCACTTCCTGTATTGGCTGCAGTGTGAGGTCTTATAATGAGAACTTTTTACACCCAATATAACGCAATTGACTTTTAACGTACACATTTAGGGTTTGAGTTATCTGCATTCGAATGCTGATTGTGAAGTGGTGCACTTGAAAAATCATGTATGAAGCCTACATATCATTTTCTCAAACACCTTCCTCTTCTACGATGTTTGACACACAAACATGTGTAGCAGTTCCACCCCCACCCCAACCACTCCCCACCCAAAGGAGGGCACTGTACCTTACTCACGCAAAGCCCCCCACCCTCCCCACGCTGAAATAGGCCCCATTCCCTCTCAAGCTCTTTAAATATTAATACCCCTCACAGTCTAGAGTCAGATCCCGCAACTACATTTTTAATGGCGAAAGCTGTTATTGTCACGCCCAGCTCACCGCTTTCTGTTCATTTTCCTCTGGTGTCTCCTCTGGTTTCATTTCATAAATTATATGGGGATGTTGACACAGAGAAGGGTAGAGGCAACTGGTCACGTTAATATGATGAGACAAAATTGCTGAGGCACCCCCGCCCACCCACACCCCTGCTTCACATGCTATGAATTTCCCATCAGCCAGGGTAGTATTCAGCAGATTTGGTTAAACCAAAATGGCTCGACAAAAAAGCTAAATCCATTTCCGTCTTCACCTTGGCACCGCTCCGTGAAAGGCTTGGGTGGCTGGAGGTGGCCGCTCCAGCCGATTTTTCTCAATTTTGCGTTTCGCCAAACAAAGCGGCTCCGCGTTCGCCGTACGACGGCAAATAAAGTCGGAGAATGTAATGTAATGTAAATGTTGTAACCTCGTTAGCTGCAGTTTACGGCGAGGTAACGCAAAAACCAATAACTCCGAGACGAGAAAGCGTAGGCCATGTATCCGTCGCAGCCAAAGCTAACGACCGACCTTTGCAGAATGTCAGCCGGCTGCTGGGTTCCATCACAGTTATTTAATCGAATGTAATATGCTGTGCGTCGAATCGCTGACGACCGGATTCGCTCTGCGATTGGCTGACGCGGGTTCACCTTGTTCAGTTTGATGTTCTGGTTTCCATTTTGTCCTTTCCTTGAATAGTGATCAATAGGACATTTCTGCTTGATTCTCTTCATCGTGTGAAGACCAAGTTTTTTTCATTTCCTCTTACATTTGTTGTGGAAACACGGCCACAGTGATGTGAGTTGTCGATGGTCTCTCTGCAGTGCATTTTGGAAAACCTCTCACATTTTTAGAGTGCACTAATCAGTGGGAGCGGTTTGGCACAAATGGAGTCTTCTTCAGTGGAATAGCCTCAGGCTTTGTTGTGTGGGAATGGAGGAGGGGGAAGGATTGAATGGTGCTGTGCTAGTTCCCTGCCTAATGGACCTGTTGGGACAAAGTGGGGACAAAGTGCGGGTGTCCTTGTCGGGACCAGGGGATTAGAGATCTGGGAGAGCTGACATTTAACTTAATTTTAGCTGTTTAACTTTAACTTTATTGTCGTGAGGGAATTTTGTTTACAGCAAGGATAAAAATGCAACATAAAATATACATGTTTTAAAAGAAAGCAGGAAAAATAAATACAAGGCTTAAACAAATAATGAAGACTGAAGGGAACACTCCTACCAAATACAATATAAAGGGCTATATGTAAAGTGCCTGTGTGTCAAGAAGAACCAATTCATTATTATGTCAAGTGATTCAGTTTGTTTATGTCCATAGGAACAAGTAGTCTCTGGCACGCCTTGTTTTTGTATGGGCCATCCTAATTTGGAGGCCAGAAGGAAGGAGCTCAAACTCCTTATGGAGTGGATGATCAGAGCAGTCCACGGTTGAATAGGCCTTCCTGGTGACCTGGGGTGTATTCCACAAAGCAG
The DNA here is from genome assembly GCA_029718625.1 of Synaphobranchus kaupii. Classification (NCBI taxonomy): domain Eukaryota; kingdom Metazoa; phylum Chordata; class Actinopteri; order Anguilliformes; family Synaphobranchidae; genus Synaphobranchus; species Synaphobranchus kaupii. The sequence goes on along the minus strand of CM056381.1, from coordinate 63,866,899 downwards.
GATTACTGAGTTAGCTGGATAACTGAGTAAAATCCAGAAAAACTTTTTTGACTTCAGTCAATGTTTCAGATTTGGGAGGGTTCCGGGTTTTACTCAGTGCAGTTATCCAGCTAACTCAGTAATCCTGCTTTGTGGAATAGCACCCCTGGTTAAGGAACATATCCCGGAGCTGCACTTGGTCCACCCCAATCACTTTCCTGGCTACTCCAACCTTAAGGGTGCTACACGGTTCAAACAAACTGCTGTTTGGAACATCGGATGGCGTCGAAAAGCTCCTTTCCGACAGTCGGACTGCAGGAGTCTGCGTCCAACATTTTTTGTAACTTTCCAAAACCGACATTCAGATGTTCAGCCCACTTTCCACAGCAATTGGCCAGGTGTGCAATAGGCAGGGTTTCAGGTGGTCCGCAAATTCTTTACTTCCATCAGCATACCGACATCAGTTGGACAACACATGGTACGAACCAGTTCCTTTACTCTAACTCTAACATGAGGAGGAACGCTGAGAAGAACGCTGAAAGGCACATGCCATCACTCAAAGGTCACCCCCAGGTCACTCACAGGTTACTCCTGAGACATTTAGTGAGGACTCAGTCTCTCTCAGCTCAGGATGTCGCTACCAGATCACTTCTTGTCTCGTCTGAGTGACAAGCTGGCTTTGCCAAGCCACAGAGAGAGAGAGCCACGCTTTGTGGAGTTAACAGGATGTTTTAACATTCAGAGGCTCCGCGTAGCAGGGTGTTAGATTTATAGCGCTAATGAACAGGATCCTGGAAGCCCGGCAGAGATTGAACCGAAGCAGTCGAGGAGTGATCGTCTCTTTCTCTCAAAGGGCACCTCGGGGCGGCTGGCTCAGATCTCCTGAGAATCAAATTAGCGAGATGGCAGCGTTTAGCCCTCCGTCAAGGTGCCAAGTAATTGGAGTCAGCCCTGGCACAGGCCTGCCCTGTAACTGTGCGGCTTTTAACGAGGCCGGCGCACATTTGAGCCTTATTACAGGCCCACATCGGTGTTAAGCGAAGTTCTAATGCTCTGCCGAGATGTACAGTGTTCCCGTGTGAATTCTTGAGGCCTGGTTTGAATGAGGACACTGCCCTGTGTCCGACAGACTTCATTGTGTAGGCCTTTTCCATGTGTGTGTGTGTGTGTGAATCCACTTTTCTGTCCTGTCCCTCTGACTGCCTTCCCTCTCCCTCTCTGTCTTGTGTTTCAGAGCGATCTGTGGTCTTTAGGAATCACAGCCATCGAAATGGCGGAAGGAGCCCCACGTGAGTAGCAGTGTTCTTCTAGTATATTTTATTGGATGTACAGTACCAAGCATTCAAGAATCTTTCTCTGAAAGACACGTTGATTGGATAACTTTTCAGAGGAGAGTCCCAGGTGTCAGAGTCATGAGTGCGGTGAGTGAGTTGAGTGAGTTGAGTGAGTGCGGTGAGTGTGTTGAGTGCGTTGAGTGAGTTGAGTGAGTTGAGTGCGATGAGTTGAGTGTGGTGAGTGAGGTGAGAGGTGAGTGCGTTGAGTGAGTTGAGTGCGGTGAGTGAGTTGAGTGTGGTGAGTGAGTTGAGTGCGGTGAGTGAGTTGAGTGTGGTGAGTGAGGTGAGTGCGGTGAGTGAGTTGAGTGCGGTGAGTGAGTTGAGTGCGGTGAGTGAGTTGAGTGTGGTGAGTGAGGTGAGTGCGGTGAGTGAGTTGAGTGCGGTGAGTGAGTTGAGTGTGGTGAGTGAGGTGAGTGCGGTGAGTGAGTTGAGTGCGGTGAGTGAGGTGAGTGCGGTGAGTGAGTTGAGTGCGGTGAGTGAGGTGAGAGGTGAGTGCGGTGAGTGAGGTGAGTGCGGTGAGTGAGTTGAGTGCGGTGAGTGAGTTGAGTGTGGTGAGTGAGGTGAGAGGTGAGTGCGGTGAGTGAGTTGAGTGTGGTGAGTGAGGTGAGAGGTGAGTGCGGTGAGTGAGTTGAGTGCGGTGAGTGAGGTGAGTGCGGTGAGTGAGTTGAGTGCGGTGAGTGAGGTGAGAGGTGAGTGCGGTGAGTGAGTTGAGTGAGGTGAGTGAGGTGAGTGTGGTGAGTGAGGTGAGAGGTGAGTGCGGTGAGTGAGTTGAGTGCGGTGCGTGAGTTGAGTGCGGTGAGTGAGGTGAGAGGTGAGTGAGTTGAGTGAGTTGAGTGTGGTGAGTGAGGTGAGAGGTGAGTGCGGTGAGTGAGTTGAGTGTGGTGAGTGAGGTGAGAGGTGAGTGCGGTGAGTGAGTTGAGTGCGGTGCGTGAGTTGAGTGAGTTGAGTGAGTTGAGTGTGGTGAGTGAGGTGAGAGGTGAGTGCGGTGAGTGAGGTGAGTGAGTTGAGTGCGGTGAGTGAGGTGAGAGGTGAGTGAGTTGAGTGAGGTGAGTGTGGTGAGAGGTGAGTGCGGTGAGTGAGTTGAGTGCGGTGAGTGAGGTGAGAGGTGAGTGAGTTGAGTGAGGTGAGTGTGGTGAGAGGTGAGTGCGGTGAGTGAGGTGAGTGAGTTGAGTGCGGTGAGTGAGGTGAGAGGTGAGTGAGGTGAGTGTGGTGAGAGGTGAGTGCGGTGAGTGAGTTGAGTGCGGTGAGTGAGGTGAGAGGTGAGTGAGTTGAGTGAGGTGAGTGAGGTGAGAGGTGAGTGCGGTGAGTGAGTTGAGTGCGGTGCGTGAGGTGAGTGCGGTGAGTGAGTTGAGTGCGGTGAGTGAGGTGAGTGCGGTGAGTGAGTTGAGTGCGGTGAGTGAGTTGAGTGAGGTGAGAGGTGAGTGCGGTGAGTGAGTTGAGTGCGGTGCGTGAGTTGAGTGAGTTGAGTGAGTTGAGTGTGGTGAGTGAGGTGAGAGGTGAGTGCGGTGAGTGAGTTGAGTGCGGTGAGTGAGGTGAGTGCGGTGAGTGAGTTGAGTGCGGTGAGTGAGGTGAGTGCGGTGAGTGAGTTGAGTCCGGTGAGTGAGGTGAGAGGTGAGTGCGGTGAGTGAGTTGAGTGAGGTGAGTGAGGTGAGTGTGGTGAGTGAGGTGAGTGCGGTGAATGAGTTGAGTGCGGTGAGTGAGTTGAGTGTGGTGAGTGAGGTGAGAGGTGAGTGCGGTGAGTGAGTTGAGTGTGGTGAGTGAGGTGAGTGCGGTGAGTGAGTTGAGTGTGTTGAGTGAGGTGAGAGGTGAGTGCGGTGAGTGAGTTGAGTGCGGTGAGTGAGTTGAGTGCGGTGAGTGAGGTGAGTGCGGTGAGTGAGTTGAGTGAGGTGAGTGAGTTGAGTGAGGTGAGTGAGGTGAGTGTGGTGAGTGAGGTGAGAGGTGAGTGCGGTGAGTGAGTTGAGTGTGGTGAGTGAGGTGAGTGCGGTGAGTGAGTTGAGTGCGGTGAGTGAGTTGAGTGCGGTGAGTGAGGTGAGTGCGGTGAGTGAGTTGAGTGCGGTGAGTGAGGTGAGTGCGGTGAGTGAGTTGAGTGCGGTGAGTGAGGTGAGAGGTGAGTGCGGTGAGTGAGTTGAGTGAGGTGAGTGAGGTGAGTGCGGTGAGTGAGTTGAGTGCGGTGAGTGAGGTGAGAGGTGAGTGCGGTGAGTGAGTTGAGTGTGGTGAGTGAGGTGAGTGTGGTGAGTGAGGTGAGAGGTGAGTGCGGTGAGTGAGTTGAGTGCGGTGCGTGAGTTGAGTGAGTTGAGTGAGTTGAGTGTGGTGAGTGAGGTGAGTGCGGTGAGTCAGTTGAGTGTGGTGAGTGAGGTGAGAGGTGAGTGCGGTGAGGGAGTTGAGTGCGGTGAGTGAGGTGAGAGGTGAGTGCGGTGAGTGAGTTGAGTGCGGTGAGTGAGTTGAGTGCGGTGAGTGAGGTGAGTGCGGTGAGTGAGTTGAGTGCGGTGAGTGAGGTGAGTGCGGTGAGTGAGGTGAGTGAGTTGAGTTAGTTGAGTGAGTTGAGTGAGTGCGTTGAGTGTGTTGAGTGAGTTGAGTGCGGTGAGTGAGTTGAGTGCGGTGAGTGAGTTGAGTGCGGTGAGTGAGTTGAGTGTGGTGAGTGAGTTGAGTGCGGTGAGTGAGGTGAGTGAGTTGAGTTAGTTGAGTGAGTTGAGTGAGTGCGTTGAGTGTGTTGAGTGAGTTGAGTGCGGTGAGTGAGTTGAGTGCGGTGAGTGAGTTCAGTGAGTTCAGTGAGTTGAGTGCAGTGAGTCCGGTGAGTGAGTTGAGTGCGGTGAGTGCGGTGAGTGAGTTGAGTTAGTTGAGTGAGTTGAGTGAGTTGAGTGAGTGCGTTGAGTGCGTTGAGTGCGTTGAGTGAGTTGAGTGCGGTGAGTGAGTTGAGTGCGGTGAGTGAGTTCAGTGAGTTCAGTGAGTTGAGTGAGTTGAGTGCGGTGAGTGAGTTCAGTGAGTTCAGTGAGTTCTCAGTGGGTTACAGACTGAAGTGGAGATGGAAGCAGCTGTTATCATGGCAGCCTCTGCAGGTTGGCTGCCCCAGCATGAATGACAGCTGTTGCCATCTGCACTGCTTGGTCTGGTGGTACAGGACTGTGTGAGTCCTGAAAATGTGCACCTGTCCAGTGGCCATGACACTCTGCCTTTCCAAAGGAAACAGACCAAGAGACTGACACAGCCTAATGGATAGACAACATACCTGTTTGTGCTTGTGTGTGCGCCTGTGTGTGTCTGTCCTTTGTGTGTGTGTGTTTGGGTGACCTTCTCAATACCCCAAAATTTAAGGCTAGCAGCAGAACTGAATTGGCATCGATGTAGTGCCATGCAATAGCATATTGCAGGTTCTTATTGCAGAAGGTGTCCTCATGCTCTGTAATGCACAGCTTTAAGGCTCTCTTTGTCTGGCCTACCTGTACAAGGCCACAGTGGCATTTCAGAATATAAACTATTGCAATGTATGCAGCGGCCGCAGTGGTAAAGGCCTCTACGAGGGGTGGCAGGTGGCCAGGCTGTGGGTTTGGGTGTTGTTGTGGGTCGTGTTTAGACTCTGAAGACACTTGTTTCAAAATGTCAGTCTTGATTATTTGTACCTGTTCCATTAAAGTCAGTTGTATATGTACAACTACACATATAACTACACACTCCAATTTTCTGCTCAGCTAGTCTTATCCTTTGGAGAAGTTCCGTATTGATCACAGTCCTGGCTGTTTTGAGCACCTTATTTTTTTCCTTCTTTTGAGTGTCTGGGGTGATGCGTTTAGGTTTTCCCTGTGTTCATTTGAATGTTAGTATGGTACTTATGGGGGTACGACTGTTTCAGTTCAGTACCCCTTCCTTGTGCGTGTGTGTGTTCTCTGTGTGTGTTTGTGTGCGTGAAGTGCCTGTCAGAGCAGGGTTGGCACCTGGGTTTGCTGATTTTTAAATTGCTTTCTGTGCTCATTTCCGCATTCCAAATGAATCTCCAAAGCAGCACTGCTGATTAAATAAATGGGGCGTGAGGCGGTCTTTTTCTGAGTGCTGCTTCTCCGTCGCCAAGCCTGAAAAACGACAAACAGCCCCCCTCCCTCCCTCCCCCGTGGGAATTTCTGTGGAACCCCTCCGGGCCTGGCACCCTCTAGCCTTGGCTGGCCTCCAGGGGGAGTGACACGTTTGACAGCCGGCCAGCTCGCTCAGAACACATACCTGCGTGCGCTCGTCGGGGGGGGGGGTATGGGGCAGCGCCACGTTTCCCCGGGAATCGTCCGAGAGCACGCGGGCAAGAGCCGCTCGGCGGGGAGCTCGGAGACGAAGCGCAGTGCGGAGCGCGTCGAGTCTCCCCCCCTTTTTTTCCCCGTGAAAAAGGGTGGCGCTCTTTCAACGGCCTTCTGTAGAGAGTCAGGTGTGCGCTGCTGCTGCAACGCAGTTTTTCCGTAGAAATAGTGCCTGCGGGGGGAAAGAAAAAAAAAAATTCTTCGTGCAGCATGAATTGCGATCAGCCCTGCTGTTTCCAATAGCTGGCCCAAATAACATTTTGTGCTGCAATTTGGTCTCTGTGTTGAGCCTGCCGAGGAGTGGCAGAACAAGGTAATAAATTTGTAACGCCACAACAGGAGTAGTGTCGCTTGCCGTGATCCACAGCTACAGTGGTGTTAAAAAAAATAGCAGTACAACATCAGTAACCTGATGAACCACTGTTATTAGTAGTAGTGATATTTCTGCATGGCAATTAATTTACTTGTAGATGTAGTAATGCAATAAAAAAACAACAGACCCAACTGTCATGACATGCACGCTGCTTGTTTTGAGTAATTGACTCATTCATTGAAAGGGGCATGTTCAAAATAATAGCAGTGTGGAGTTTAATTAGAGAATTAATTAATTCTGTGAAAAAAAACAGGTCAAACAGGTATTCCACAGGTAAACAGGTGATGCCATCATGATTCTGTATAAAAGGATATCAAAAGACTCCTGATATCTTATTTCCAGGTACTCTTAGAAGCAATACTATAACCTCTCTGCATTTGAATGGATCTCTATGGGAATTGGCAGGTGGGACTAGATTAAGCTGTAAATTACACGGGAACAGTATGGAACCCATGGTTGGCTAAATGGCTGTAAGTCAACAAGGGTCTGAGGTATCAAACGAGCCTCAAACCATCACTCTGCTGCCAGATATGCAGTAGATATGGATGGATCACTTTAAGGGTTGTTTCTCCTGACAAATTTTCCTATGGAAAAATAAGTCAGGAGAAGAAACCCTTCAAGTTATCCATCCATATCTACTGTATTTCTGGCAGCAGAGTGATGGTTTAAGGCTTGTTTGATACCTCAGACCCTTGTTGACTTACAGCCATTTAGCCAACCATGTGTTCCATACTGTTCCCGTGTAATTTACAGCTTAATCTAGTCCCACCCGCAGCGTGCATGTCATGACAGTTGGGTCTGTTGTTTTTCTATTACACTACTACATCTACAAGTGAATTATTTGCCATGCAGAAATATCACTACTACTAATAACAGTGGTTCATCAGGTTACACCACTATACCTCCACCGCAGGGATGGTGCATGTCGCCGGAGATACTGTATAAATCATAAGAAATATGTTTGACTAAGCAAGATGCATAAGCCACTTAGAAAATTCAGAAACCTGCATTGTTGAATCCAGAAGCTCCGTCACCGGTACTCTTTGACTCTACCATTTAAAAAAGCGAATAGAAGCCCCCACAACAGGAAGTAATACAGACAGTGTGGTCTTGATACAGTGTGGTGTGGTGAGATCACTTGGAATTGACCAATCCAATCGCAGGCAGACTTCTTCCCCCTAATTATGTGCTACACCCATATTGTCTGCCGTAATGGAGGGGGGGGGGGGGGGGGGGGGTTCCTGCTCAGAAAGTTGGACTTGAGGATATGAAACTGCTGCTGTTGCTTCCCCACGTTATCCTAGTGGGGCTCCATGCATTCTTAGTTATATGCAGATAATTTTTCATCTTTTCAAAGAACTCTCCTGGGAATCAAACAAGTTAAACAGTTGTGTATTTCTATGAGTGCGTGTGTGTGTGTGTGTGTGTGTGTGTGTGTGTGTGTGTGTGTGTGTGTGTGTGTGTGTGTGTGTGTGTGTGTGTGTGTGTGTGTGTGCGCGTGCGTGTGTGTGTGTGTGTCCGTTTAAGACAATTTGCCACCAAGTGTGTCTCTCTTCTTTTCTTTAGCACTCTGCGACATGCACCCAATGAGGGCCCTGTTTCTGATCCCCCGAAATCCAGCGCCCAGACTCAAATCCAAGAAATGGTGAGCCCAACACTGACCGTCTGACCCTCACCGATGTACAGGATTTCTCTTGCAGATGCTGTCTGTCACGGCAAAGTGACGGTTTTGTGTCTTGCGGAAGGTGCGGTTGATCCCAGTGACGCACCTCTTTTAAATTGGTTCCAGGGAATTTAGCTGTCAGATTGTCAGATACCCAGCTAGATAATCCTGAGCTTTGTTGTGTTGTTATGAATCTTTTCAACAGCACTGGAAGTATGTGGTGCCTCAACAGAAGGGTGAAACTGAGAGAGAGAGACTTGACTTTAACATCTCTTTATTTAACCCATTTTACTTGGGTTCAAGACGTGAATCGTTTCATGTATATTTTAACAAATACAAATCCACTATGTGCAAGATGTTTATAATAATAAATACATAAATATATATTTTTCAATGCTTATTTCTCTTTAAAAAGCTAAAACAAAAAATACATATTTCACAAAACCATTTAAGATAAATACTATTTCTCAGTGCTTGTATTTTTTAAAACAAAAACCACAAAAGAAAAACATCCTACGCATTTTATAAAAAAACGTTTTAAAACGTTTTTTCCCCTGTTAAAAAACAATAAACAAATCCTTATTTAAATTAACTAAAACAGCAATTCATAAGAACCATTTTCGTCCATTCCACATATTACATTATTAACGCACCAAATTATTTTAAAACCATCCAAATTATTCATGACATTGTAAAACACATATTCAATTTTTAAGCGCTCAGACACCAGCCCCCTGAACACCACCACTGGGTCTGTCACCAGCCCATCTTTTATTTTGTTCTTGCGAGTGAGCCAGACTGCCAGCTTAGCTTGCCCCATCAGAAAATTAATGAGCACCCATATGTGCTTTTTCTGTGCCGTATAACCTGTTCCAAGCACAAATACTCCCATGTCAAACTGAACCCCAACTCTCCCAAATAGGTCTTCCAGTAATAAAAACAGAGGGGTCAGACGGCTACAATGAGCAAAAGTGTGGAATACCGACTCTATCACCCCACAGAAGGGGCATCCCTCCCCCTGTGCAAGGTCAATATGTGCCAGGTGTCTATTTGTGGAAAGAACTCCATGTATAAGCCTCCATTGAAGGTCACCAGATCTCTTTGGTAAAGGAGGTTTATACAGCAATCTCCAGTTTCTGGACATAGGTGCAAACCCCTCCTCCTGCCATGCCCCTGCCCTTTGCCCTTCCAGTACACGCAAGTTATGGACTTTTATACTGATAGTGTACAAGGCCTTTTTCCCCACTTTTTCGAAATCCCCGAGCTCTGGGGTCTTGAAAGTCAGAAGCCGTCCCTCCCCCTCCTGCCAGTCCCCCACTTTCGGTCGTACATGGACTGTTGGGAAGAAGGGGGCCCCTGAAGCCTGCGTTGAATCTGCACCATCATTTCCATGGTACAGGGATGGCCAAAGTGCTCCAACTCCCACCATCACTTTCTCCACCACCCTCACAGAATGGAACCCTGCCTGTGCAGCAATGTCTTCTGCAGCTCTCCAGCCCCCACCATCCACACTCCTCAAATGGGCCAGTTTTGTCATACCTGCCCTTATGAACGGGCCCTTCAAATGGGCCAAGATCAGAGGGGGCAGTTTCAGCATCGGGTTATTAAACAGTGGTTCCTCTATTGACCAGAGTCGCTTACGCTGAATGCAGAGTATGTCACCCCATGCCCTCATCATAGAGGTGTAGAAATCAGTGAGGCCCACTGTATTCTTCCACTCTGACTCCATCAGGAACCAGTGTCGATCCAGCCCCAACCCACCCGCTCTCCTCAGCAGTGCACAAGCAGTTTCTCTCCAGCTCACATCTGCATTGTACAGAAGCCTATGAGCCGCCTGCAGCCGGAAAGCTGTAACTCTGCTTTTTAGGTCAATGAGCCCCTGCCCTCCCTCCTGCAGGGGTAAATACAGTACTGCTGCCCGGAGCCAGTGCTGCCCTGACCAAAAAAACTGTACCAGTGACCTTTGGAGTGCTTTAAGAAGCTCATCGGGTGGTGACAATACTGCTAACCTGTGCCACAATGCTGAAGCTACCAGGTTATTTAAAATCAAGACCCGTCCTCTAAATGAGACTTGTGTAAGAAGACCTTTCCACCTTGACATCCTGGCACACGCCTTTTCAAGCACACCATCCCAGTTTTTTTCCATATATTTTGCATTCCCCAGGTGTACTCCCAACACTTTCAGCCCTTCCTCCAGACCAGCCTACCTGGCAGCCTGGGAGGAGGTATATCTTGCCATGGCCCACAAAGCAAAGCCTCACTCTTTTCCCAGTTAACTGTGGCAGAGGAGGCCTGCTCATAGGTCTGGATACATTTCTGTAGGGATGCTATATCCTTCTGGTTACTGACAACCACCATTATGTCATCAGCATAAGCCGACACTTTAACTGCAGCACTGGGTAGTGGCCCTGGCACAATCTGACCCCTCAACCTACTGCGTATGAGGCATAACAGTGGTTCAATGGCTAAGGTGTACAGCAGCCCTGACAAAGGGCATCCCTGCCTAATGCCCCGCTGTACCCTTATTGGTCTGTACAGCAGCCCTGACAAAGGGCATCCCTGCCTAATGCCCCGCTGTACCCTTATAAGTCCCCCTGCAACTCTTGTCAAACACGACACATTGCAGTAGAGCAGCTTCACCCAGGAAACCATTCTATCCCCAAACCCAAACGCTTCTAAAGTCTTCATTAGATAGCCGTGGTCAACACGATCGAACGCCTTTTCCTGATCAATGGAGAGCAAGCCAAAATCAAGGTGATAAATATTTGCCAATTCAATTAGATCCCTAATTAAAAACAAATTATCTTTGATTGTACGTTCTGGAACGCAGTAGGACTGATCTTTATGGACAATCTTTGATACAACTGTCTTTAACCTATTTGCAATGGATTTCGAAAGTATTTTAAAATCTGTACATAAAAGTGCCACAGGTCTCCAGTTCTTGAGTAGACTCAAATCTCCTTTCTTTGGCAGAAAGGTGAGCACTGCCCGACGAGAGCTCTGTGGAATCTCCCCTTTCTCAAAGCACTCCATCACCAATTCATAAAAATCCTGTCCAATACATCCCCAAAACTTCTTATAAAATTCAACAGGCAGTCCATCGATACCCGGTGCACGGCCAGGAGACATCTGTCCCACTGCTTCAGTTAGTTCCTGCAGACTGAGCTTTGAGTCTAACTCTGCCTTCTTCCCTGGGGTGAGCTTCGGAAGGTCCATGTGAAGCACAGCAACCTGATCCATGTCCACTTTTTCTGCTTTAAAAAGGTCAGTGTAAAAATGGACCACAGCATCCCGGATCTCCCCAGGATCATTTGTCGATCTGCCCTCAGGAAGCTTCAAACAATGTATTCCTTTGCGCTCTACCACCTTTCTCTCCAAATTAAAAAAGAAAACACTAGGAGCGTCCATGTTATTTAGAGAGAGAAATCTCAATCTTATCAAAGCCTCCTTGACCTTCCCATTCAAAATAGTCATTAGATCTCTCTTTTTCACATTTAGAATTTGCCCCAACCTAGTGTTATTTTTAGCGGTCATCTCTTCCTCTATTAGTGCAATATCGTTTTCCAGATCCCGTACAGCTCCTCTTATTCCAGCAGTACTTTAGGCTGTGTACTGCTGGCAAAAGGTTTTGATCTGCACCTTCCCTACATCCCACCAAAGACTAAGTGTTTCGTAATTAGGTTTTTCCTCCTTCCACTTTTGCCAGAATTTTTCAAAACTAGCACAAAAAAATATGTCTTCCAACAATTTTACTTTAAATTTCCAATAAAAACTTGTCTTAAAATCCTTTTTAATAGATATTGCTAAAAAACTCAGATGGTGATCCGTAAAACCCACTGGAGAAATACCAGCCTTTAGGACCCTATTTCTCTCACATTTGGGAATGTAAAACCTATCCAGTCTGGCTGCACATACTCTATCTGATGTACATTTGACCCATGTGTACTGCCGAACACCAGGATGCTGCTCCCTCCACACATCACACAGGCCATGATTATTTAAAAGTCGCTTAAGGACCTCAGCAGATTTCAAATGGGGCTCCTCTCCATTCCTATCAACAGTAAAATCTACTGTGCTGTTCCAGTCCCCCCCCAAAACAACAAAAGTGTCAGTGCTTGATAATTTGAGCAGCTCCTGATGCAGCTGCTGAAAAAAATAGACTCTATCAGACCCCTCATTGGGAGCATAAATATTAATAAAAACAAAAGAAACCCCCAATATTTCTACTTTCACTATTTGCAATCGTCCTTTAATAACTTCCTCCTTAGATATTAATTTGACATCTAAGCCAGGTAAAAATAAAATAGCAACCCCTGCACTCAAATTGGTCCCGTGACTCAAATAACAATCCCCCTCCCACCACAAATTCCAATCAGTTTCATTATCTACATCACTATGGGTCTCCTGTAGGAATAGAACATTTAGCCTTTTTTGTTTTGCCACCTCTGCTACTAACCCCCTCTTTACCTGGTCTCTAGCACCATTCACATTAAGAGAACCCACGTATAATGTCTCCATAGTGGAAAAGTGAAAGAGAAAGCACCGGAAATAACAGGGTGCAGACAAGAAGAAAAAAAGTGCATAGAACAACCAACCCATTTATTTCGTCATTTTAGAAGTGGACAACAACTTTCTAACAGCTGTACAGTGTTTCTTGAGACGAAACCTCTTCTGACTATTTAGTTCTTCCATATTCGTATTTCTCATGAAATACCTCGCTGAATGCACAAATTTTTCCCCGTTGGGGAAAAAATTTAAAACGTTAGCCGTTTTCCCTTTTGTAGCGTCCAGTAAGCGGCTTATCTCCTCAAGGGAGTAACACTTATCCCCTCCCTCTTGACTTGCCAAAGCTTCTGAAAAAACAGAAGAGTCTGACATCTCCCCGTCCTCCTCCTGCACATTTATATTTTCTCTGCTCCCTTCATTGTCTAAATCAGTAATGTCAACACCCTCGTTCCCCTCAGGTAGTGCTGCTCCGTCTTTTGCACCGTGAATCGACTCGAGATCGGCTATATTGGAAGCCACCCCACTATCCACCTCCTTTAAATTTTTTTCCCTGAGGATCATGCCTGCTTTTTCAACTACCCTTTTTCCTTTCATTAGACTGAGCATTCTCGCTCTTAGATCTGCGTGCGCTGCTAGATCTGCGCTTGCACTCAGATCTCCCCATTCTCCCCGCTTTAGGAAAAACTACCTGCTTGCTAGTTCCCTCTTGGGGATCTTCAAGTTGTGCTTCCTCCAACTCACCCTCGCTGCCCTGCTCGACTGTCTCTCCCCCCGTTACAGCCGCCTCACTGGGCTGCTCTCCTGAAGTCGCCCCAGGCACCTCACCTCCAGGTTCATTTGTAGCGCCCTCATTCTCCCCACCAGACCCGTCTGCTACATCCTTACCGGGCACCACAACTGCCCTCTCATTAGAAACTCCTCCTGAACCAGTTTCACCTTTCTTATGTGGACACGAAAAAATTTTATGACCGATATCTCCACATTCAAAGCACCGCAAACTGTCAGTACTGGCGAAAATAACAAAAGAGCTTTCCCCGTCTCTTACCCTAAAAGACACGTCAAGTGTTTGCGAATCAGAATTTAAGAACATATATACCTGTCTGCAAAAAGACAGAACATGTTTTAAATTACTGTTCTTGCAGCCCAAGGGGATCATCCTCATAGCTCCAACAAACTTCCCAAATCGAGAAAGCTCCTTCTCAATCGCTTCATTTTTTATAAATGGAGGAACATTTGAAATAGTAACCTTTGATGCCGGGGCCGACAGGGGAGTTATTTGTACATACGCATCTTTAACCCATATCCCACCTGCCACAAGTTTAGCTACCAAAGATACGTTCTTTAAAAATACCACGACTGCCTTGTTCATTCGTGAAGCAGAGTCAATATTTCCGCCTCCTACCTGCTCCGCTATCGTGACCAGCACGTCCTCCACAGACGCGGTACTACCAGTCACACACCTTACCCCATGTCGAAGAGTCAAAGACTCCCCGTCTGAACGAGCCGCCATCTCGGCGTCTCAAGGAAGAACCACCATCCCCCTCCCGCCTATCCCGCCAATCCCGCCAAAACTTACAAAAACCCTTATTCCCCCTTTCCAAAAAAAGATCTATGCTAAACTCTGAATACAAACCAGTTATGTGTCAGTTTGAAACAGTAAAAGAGCATGAAAATTAAGTAAAGAATAGGTAAAAAGATTAGAGAATCAAGCCCTCTCCCAAAAACACCCTCCACCTCAGAGAGAGAGAGAGAGAAAGAGAACCCCCTGGGCTCAGAGAAAACCGGGGATGACACAGGATATTGAACACAGGTTCAACACTCACCCATTCATACCACACTGTGGTCTGCGCCATTCACACCCGGGTCCTGTGTACTTTCGTACACGTCACTGCTGAACAGTAATCAATTATATAAAAGTTTCGGGACATCGTTTCTGCACAAGTTAAAGACATGATAAGATTGCGGGTCGGCCAGATAACCGTGCTGCGTAGAGTAACCCATGTCCCCCACCTTTCACACCGAAGCCGAGCCGTGTACGATAACACGGGTTGACCCATTCACACCAACGGCAAACACGGGTTTTACCTGGGTCATTGCTTCGGGGTGAAAGGGGTACAAGAGTGAGAGTTGAGTTCAGAGCTGCAATCCATCCTACACCTGACAGGTCCAAGAAGTTCCAGTCCTTCATCGAGAGCTGCCTGGTGAAGAACCATGGTCAGAGGCCGAGCACCGAGCAGCTCCTTAAACACCCTTTCATCCGGGAACAGACCAATGAGAGGCAGGTCCGCATCCAGCTCAAGGACCACATCGACCGCACCAAGAAGAAGAGGGGGGAGAAAGGTGAGTGTTTCACACAGCTTTGAGACCGCTTGGATCAAACCAAGTAGAGGCCGGGGGAGAAAGGTGAGTGTTTCACACAGCTTTGAGACCGCTTGGATCATACCAAGTAGAGGCCGGGGGAGAAGGGTGAATGTTTCACACAGCTTTGAGACCACTTGAATCATACCAAGTAGAGGACGGGGGAGAAGGGTGAGTGTTTCACACAGCTTTGAGACCACTTGGATCATACCAATAAGAAGAGGGCTCAGAAGGGTCAGTGTGTCACACACAGCCTTAAGACCATTTACATCATACCAAGAACAGAGGGGGAGGTATTTCACACTGCTGAAAGACCAGGGGCTCTATCTTGGCGATCTTGGCGCTTGGTCTAAGCGCATGGCGTAAACTCCATTTCGGGCGTGTCCAAGTCCACTTTTGCTATTTTAACGGTGTGTTTTTTGGGCGCTAAGCACGGCGCAAGGTGCAAATGGGCTGAACCTAGTCGCTTCATTAATTATAGATGTGTCTTGGGCATGACATGCAATAAACCAATCAAAATGTCATATCCCATTCCTTTTAAAAGCCTGCATTTCCACCTTGGCGGATTGCTTGATGGCGAAACAGACATGCTCGTGCGTGTTTAGTGTGATCAAGGAATAGGCTAAATGGAGTATGATCAATATTATTTGGACTAACCATTAGCCTATGAGTTCCCGGTAAATCCCGACGGCTATTATTTTACAAAATATATGCGGTTAAATTTCGTTAAAAGGACCTGCAACAGCTGAGAATAAGCTATCAATGGCTTCAGTCTCACCTTAGAAAATGCCGAATTAGCCTGCTTGTTCAGCGAATTTCATTTGATTATGCAATGAAAGTGTCAAACATCAAGTTCTCGAAGTTCAAGTTTCATCCGAAGTTCATTAGGCTACCTGCATAGTAATATTAATTAATAACATAAATACCGTTATTTTTCCTTAATGATGACACTAAATACAATAAAGCTGTCAGGTTGGCAAACCATATGTTCACGCATATTTCCCCTTGTTTAATAATGTCCAGTTTATGGACATGTGGCCAACCTGTTTTACTCATAGCGTATTGCTTTAAAACAATCCACTTTCCCAGGAAGACCGTGAAACGTGCGACTTATAGCAGGGGAAACAGAGAACATGCAGCACACATGTAGAGAATGGCATTAAAATTAATTGTGAATTAATTGTGTAACGTGCTGCAAATTTGTTTACGTTTCTAATTAGACGCTTAGTTCTCTTTAAAATCGTTTTGTTCAGTTATGGAATAACAGATGAAATCAGCTGGGTTTTAATAAGCTGGAGTATGGAAACCTGGTCACTGTAATTAAAAAAATATGAAGGACGAAGAATAGCTAAGGTTACAATTTAGAACATGGTGACATTTATCTCCGTTTTTTAACCATAGACTATCGAAAAAACCTTATGCATAGCGAATCCGCTGTAGCCTAGGCTATTTGAAAAACAATAAATGCAATATTCACTGGACAAGGTTTTGAACTTTTTTCAGTCACAAACCATTCTATTTACTTACAGGCTGTATTCCTACATAAACAGAGCTGTATTGTAATGACATCTGAAGCGCATTTTCAGAACTCAAATGTCCGTCTATTGCCGTGCGCGAGTTTTCCATTGAATGACAATTCACGCATTAGGTTTAAATGACAATTTGCGCATTAGGCTTGATATAGGTGTTATCAGCTCCTTTTTAATGGATAGCCATTGTCCCGTACCATCGCACATCGCCTGGATGTTGATGGAGTGGGCTGAAAGCAATTTAATGTCGCATTCCTCTTCGCTGAGGGAGAGGTAAGCTATGGACCCTTTTATTATTATGCATTTTTTGATATAGCTTACACAATAATAATATTTCACATTGTAATCTTGATATTTTAGTCATGCTTGTGTGCGCCCCTGTATGTAACAGACAGGAGGGTACGCGCGTTGTGCACACGCCTATGTAGACGCACTTATATGCGCCGTTAAAATAACATGTAAACAACTGTGACATGACTTTAGACCAGGTTTGTGGTGGTTCTAGCGCAAGCGCTTTCTGCTGGCTCAAGATAGCAATACGCCAAAAATAATCCTGGCCACTCCTCATCTTAAGACCAACTCGCCCAGTTCACTTGCAACGGGCGCAAGAATACATGGTAGTTCAACGACGTGAGCGCTAGGCGTTATAATGAACCCAGCGCCGGGTGTAAGATAGCAAAGACACTTGCGTTTGGGTTAGCGCCGCTTTGCGCCGGGTGTAAGATAGGGCCCCAGGACTGGCTCTACCCACAAGAAACGGGAGAAAGGTGTAAATATCAGCAGAAAATAAATGCACCCTGTCAAGTGTTGTGCTAAAACTTTCACCCACCCCAGAAGCCTTTAACTGAGCTTTCCTCAGCAGTTGCACCGCCATTAGTGTCCGTGTTCAATTTAACCGGTACTGACAGGCTGTTCTGTGGTTTGTATCGAGACAAGATAAATGCAGCTTTAAAACGACATGGTTCTGTATTTTTAGTGTGCTCTCTGAGTGTAATGGACAGTTGGAGAACTTCCAATAAAGCGCTTATTGAAGCAGATGTGTTTTTTCTCTGTTTCGTTACCCTCCGCATCGTTAATGGCCATGCCCACAGCCAAAAAGGCCGGCAATGATTAATCTGGTTCACTGACACATTTCATCCCGAAAGACAATTGCCGTAACGCAGTTTAAATACAGTTGCCTCGGCGACCTCGCGTCCGTAGATTAATTTGTTGATATTTCCGAGTCGCCTGTGTGTGTTTACGCTGACATGAAACTCTTCCTCTGAGGAATAGGCCTACCAGACGTGCTGGACCACGAAGGCCAGAACCGCTCTGAGCCCTAGGTTCACGAGGCGCTTCCCTTCTCTGTTGCAGATGAGACCGAGTACGAGTACAGTGGGAGTGAGGAAGAGGATGACGGGGTCGATGTGGGGGAGCCCAGGTATGATTCCACCCCGAGTTCACGCCAGTGACCCTACATGAACAGCAAAACCCAAAAAGCCTGGACTTTTCGTGCCATCTCTGATAGCAGAACAGTATGGGCCTGATATACAAATGATTGGTCATGGTATTTATTTTGCACCAATCATTGGTTGTGTTATTAGCTAAAAGGTTTTGCACATGCAAAAGGCCTTAGTAAATCAGGCCCTATTAGTATAAGAGTAAAGGGCACTGAGGAGCTAATTTTATTTCCTGCACCCATTTCAAAAATATTTCAATGTACCAGAATTATTTTACGTCTGCATTCCATTTTAGATCATCTGATTTTCCCAAACTATCCTTTGCAGGCAACTCTTGTATGTATTTCTTGAATGTTCTCTGTTAAATTTGAGAGAACAGTTTGGTCACCAACAGTGTGACATCATTAGATCACCCGATTGGGTGAAAGTGGATCCCGTGTGACTCTGCTCGCCATCCCTGACCTGCAGAGTGAGAGAGCGGCCTTAAGCGCAGCAGCTCAGGAGACGTTAGGTGTGACGGTAGAGGTCTCTCCTCCTCAGGCGATATCAGAACGACAGAGGACATTCAGGCCCCGGTTCCCCTGGTCTGACCGGAGATGTGACTCTGCATGCCAGACAATGTCACAAAATGGTTCACTTCAGTCTGTCCGATAATTTAGTGTTTTCTTTTTATATTTAGAGGAAATGCTGTGTTTCAGTATGGTGTTTTCCGGCCGGTTCGTTGATTGAATCCAGGCCTTAGAGTACGGAGATGAGTGAGGTTCTGAGATTCTGTTAAAAATATTGAGGCTGAGATTGAGCGCCGGGCTCATCCCCCGGGTTACGACAGGGCGGCTAGCTTCGGTGGTGAATCCCGGCTGAGCTGTCATGCCTTCCCACAGCTCCCTGATCAACATCCCCGGGGAGTCCACCCTGAGGCGGGACTTCCTGCGCCTGCAGCTGGCCAATAAGGAGCGGTCCGAGGCACTGCGCAGACAGCAGCTGGAGCAGCAGCAGAACGAGGAGCACAAGCGCCAACTACTGGCCGAGAGGCAGAAGCGCATCGAGGAGCAGAAGGAGCAGAGGCGGAGACTGGAGGAGGTGGGTCAGGGCGGAGTAAAAATGCAGTCTCTCACACAGTGGATTGTGGGTTCGAGCCCAGCAGGGCACATGTGTATTTTCCACAAAAACAATGTGCAACTGTTAAGTACTTTTCATTTCTTAGACTGTTATTATTTACACATTGACACATTAACATATTATTGCAAAGGCAAAAGAGGTTTAGTAAAAAGAGGTTTTTCATTGTTAGTCACTTATAAATAAATAGATAGCCTCCGAATGTGGCTCTAGTCTACGCTACTCTGCTGATAATGTAGCTTACTGCAAACACTTTAATTATTATAATAATAATAATAATAATAAGAAGAAGAAGAATCATCTCTGGTATGTACTTTCTTAGTAGTATCTACTGTTTTCTTTCTGGGTAAGATTCCTGGGAAATATGCGTTGTCCAATTAAGCTTGTTCGCCAACGTTACTTCCTGCTTCTCGTCAGGAAGCAGAAACAAGCTAGGCTACTACGAAGCGAATCAGCATGCATTATAGCCTACATTCATTGCACTACAGAAAACTAAACTAAACCTAGCTGTCCGGTACCAAAACATTTCCCGCAGGTAACGTTCTACACTACCGGAAAAAAAACTCTGCTGTGCAGAAACTCACTAGCTTGCTCGCTAGCTCGTAGCCCACACATGGAAGGTTGGAGTTACGCATCAGGCAATCCAGTGTTGAATAGCCTAACTGCTGTGCTTATGAACTCACTAGCTCGCTCGCTAGCTCGTAGCCCACACATGTAATTGTGTGCTGTCTGTAATAGGATAACTGTTCATATTCTTGTCAATAGAGGGCATTATGGTTAAGCGAATGTCTGCATACATTTCTTTGGAATGCATGTCTCTCTCCGTGTTTATCTTCATGCATTATTCATCATTAGTTAGCTATAAAAAATAAGTGATATCAGATCAAAAACGTCTACGACGTAAAAAAAGCCAAGTTACTCACGCATAGCCTACATACCGCTGTCCATAAGTTCTTAATTCCAACTTGCAAAAACTAGGCCTGCCTTTAAAAGTCTTGATATCAAAATGTGGCCAAGTTACAACTAACAATATTGCCTATCGTAGCTCACACTAAATAAACTAGCTCTATTCCCAAGCAATGCTATCCAAACTTTCCTAAATTATTTAATGCAACTTGGCCCTGTGTTTCTTCATCTTACCATCTCAAGAGAATGTGGTCAATGAAACTGTATGTGCCATCAAACTAAAAAAATGAAAATAATTTATAGTGGAAATACTCTGATTCAGATGTGTTGCACTTAGAAATTAAACAGAAAAATTGCTACACTATAGGGCATGTTTGAACAATTGTCTGCATCCACTGCTTTGGGTCTATGAAAAGCACAGAATGAATAAAATGTATTATTTATTTATTTGGAATTCTATCAAAACCTGTGTGGTCCTACAGAGCATAGATATCCTTGTGTTCACAAAATTCTGTTTGCAAATATCATAAATACTATTATGTTAAGAAAATTGGTACTATTACTTATTTGCCACCATCTGACCCACAAACATGTCTGGATACGTTTGTAAAAATGCTTTATGTACGCTATTTTCTAGGTAAAAATATTACTCATTATTATCTGCATTTATTTATTCATCACCCCTTTCTATATTGTACATGATGTTTCTTCATAAAAATGTCTGCTTGTGAATTGTAAAGAAATCTGTAGCAGCAGTTAACATTTTAAAACCTGTACATTTTCTAAAGTAAACTTGCCAACAAAGTACAACCATATCCTTTCTGGAGTGTAATTATTCATCAACCGTTAAAAACATTCATTGAAATCATATGTTGTTCCATGAGGCACAATCTCTTCACATGCAAAGATGAAGAAACACAGGGCCAAGTTGCATTAAATAATTTAGGAAAGTTTGGATAGCATTGCTTTGGAATAGAGCTAGTTTATTTAGTGTGAGCTACGATAGGCAATATTGTTAGTTGTAACTTGGCCACATTTTGATATCAAGACTTTTAAAGGCAGGCCTAGTTTTTGCAAGTTGGAATTAAGAACTTATGGACAGCGCTATGTAGGCTATGCGTGAGTAACTTGGCTTTTTTTACGTCGTAGACGTTTTTGATCTGATATATATATACAGTATATATATATATATATATATATATATATATATATATATACATATATATATATACATATATAAATTGCAGTCAAACTTTCCTTACACTCTTCTCCTTTGAAAGGCTGTGTATTGTGCGGTTAGCTGACCGGCAACCAGTAATAGCGCACAGAACGTGACTACCAGGGACACTCAACATTTTGCTTAGCCTACTCTCTGCAATACAGATTACTCGCTAATAATGCAATGTTGTGGTGCTCAAGGTTAAGATGTGGGTGGTAGTGTTTATGCAAACAGTAGATCAAAGATGATTGGCTGCTTTGACTGAAATCCAGGATCTACGTCGCATCGAACGAATGTAGCTAAATGTCATGTTTTACAGTTTTCATATTTTACCAGCTTAATTGGTACAAGTTAGACAATGCAAGTGACCAAGCATTTAACAAAGCTTGAAACAAATAAGTGGGGACCTTTAATGTCTGATTTATGAAACCATAGAAGTCTCACTAGCCAGGACATTTGTGTGTGTGTGTGTGTGTGCGTGTGCGTGCGTGCGTGCGTGCGTGCGTGCGTGCGTGCGTGCGTGTGTGTGTAAATATATGTGTGGGTTTGTTTCTGTGGGTACATATACTGTGTGTATACCGTATGTATTCATTTGGCGTGCGTGTGTATGCGTGTCTGTGCTGTAGAATTTGAATAAACCAAACAACCCACATTTTCCGAAACCCGCCCCCATCTCTGACTATCTCGCATCCATTTTGATTGCGTCCATATTCTTCTCACAGGAAACAAAAACAGCGTTAGTAATGTGGACCAAATATCTTTTATATTTTCACAATTATAAAAGGGAACTGACTTTCCACTATCTGCGACACATTAAAGATTTTCTGTACCTATTGCAACTGGGAATAGTGCACAGGAAGCCATAAAAATAGCGTTATTTCAGGGGGGAAAAAGTGGCGTGGCTTATTTGTTCTCAGTAAGTTGTTGCCGGTGGTCACAAGGGCTGTTCCTTTACATATAAAGCGGAACCTTTTTCACAAAATGAGACATTATTCCTTTGCCTTTTGGCAAACGGAGGCAAACAGAGGGCTCAAATGGGGGAAAATCCTGATTACGACAGTAAAGGCAAATCTCTCCGGCAGTTTTCTCACAAGGGTTGCAAAGCACATTCTAATATGCTCCAGATGTGGATGGTGTGCTATTTCACAGTGCTCGCGGTGGGCGTGTTTCGTTATTAAACAGGATATTTTCAGTTAATATGTGGGATTTTATTTTATTTTTTTTATTGTCAGGTCAAGATTTGCAGTGGGGTAATGCCCTGTTTGTAACACACAATTAAATTTTTACAGAATTAGACCAATGGTGTGAAACCGATTCCCATAAGTTCCCCTTATTCAATTAAACACACTTAGTTTAACCAGTTTAAGGGGCATATGTAATTCAAATCAAGCCAGACTTAAGTTGTTCCTTTTTCAATCCAACAAGCATTTAAGACTGAAGAATTCTGTGAATTCTAATGCAATTAATGTTCGGTGGTATGATGTGTTGAATGCTGATTCACAATGCCTACCAGAGCAGAAGCTACTTCATTCTGACTAAAATCACTGGCACAACATCTTCTTTCTGGTCACCATATCTCAATGTGGCATGCAAAGTAGTCTTCATGGAGATAAGATGCTGGATTAACCCGGACCGTTTTATTGAATTGCATATGCCTTTAAGTACTCTAAGTACATTTGATTGAATCCCACCCACTTAGTGCTTCCTCTTTGAAAGCCATGACAATTAGCCACTTCTGAGGAATAGGGAACGGGAATTATGAGAGCAGATTTAAATTGTAAACATCACATGCACGTGTATAATCATTTTCCACTGTACAATATGTATGACTGCTTAACAGGTTCATCTTAACAGTGTAATTGGCAGGAGCCAGCAACAACCACACGCATGTACACACACACACACACACACACACACACACATACACACGCACACACAGCCCCCGCCTGGATTAGACAGGAAAAAGCTCAATTCGCTAACTGGCCATTCTCCTGGAGGAGAGTGTAAAGGTGTAACATTCATGGAGTTTGAGGCCCAAGAACACAACGGCATGGCCCTCTGAACTGAGCGCAAACGGCCTTCAAAAGGAAGAAGCGCGAGCGAGATTGTTGTGCCCGCGTGCAAGACCCCGCGACCGCTTCATACAGCCCCGCAGAGCCAGAAACCTCGGCCAAAGAAACTAAACGACTTCAGTCACAGAGACGATCGAAGAGAACAAAACAAACAACCGGCAAACGAGATGGGACGTGTTTCCAGAGGATTCGCTTCAAGGCACCGCCCCGCGCCGTGTTTGTGCCCACAGCCGCGCCGCCGCTGTCCTTATATGTTCCTGGCCAGATAGGGTCGTTCACGAGCGGTAGCACAAGCCTCATCTAACCCTGATGAATGCCGCCACTGAAAATCGGTTTCCTTGCACCGACAGTTTGTCTTTTACCCGACAGCTTTGGCACTAAAGTATAACTGCCTTTGTTTTTGAATCCTATAAAAAATGGTTTGTTACTGGATTGGTTATTTACTGAACCAGAATGCACAAAATCCTCTCAGCTGTGACAAAGCAATGACATTTTTCCTGGTGGACCTGGTAATTTGTCTCCAGTTCCTGAAAGAAAAAGAAAAAAACATGGGCTGGATTCAGTCAAGCCTTTAAAGCAGTGGTCCCCAACCCTGCTCCTGGAGATCTACCGTCCTGTAGGTTTTCACTCCAACCCTAACAAAGCACACACCTCATTCAACAGCTAGAGAGCTTTCTGAGCTGCGAATTAGAACAGAATGACTGATTTCAGTCTTAAAAGTGCTTTAAGCGTTGTTTGATTTAATATGAAACAACATAAGACTGGTTTGCTTGAATAGCATATGTCCTTATTTAGTCTATGTGTGTTTGATTGAGTCTGGCCCTGAATCTATTTAAAAAGCAGTTATTTTTAAAACCCTCTGTCGTTTCTGAGATGACTTCAGCTTGTCAGTCATAGCTTCAGTTCTGGGCGTGGCTCCAAAACTTCGGTTCACCTGTGCCATTGGTATTCCGCTCAGCACAAGCGCACAGGGGAGACCGAGGAAACGCCCGCCCTTCACACGTCTCACCAACCGGGCAGGGAGGGGTGTGGCAGGAAGAGAGGTGCGTTGGAGACGGCCGCCCTTCACACGTCTCCCACGCACCTCTCTTTGTATCCCCCTGGGGGTGCAAACCAGTCAGTGTGACAGTGCGCGTGTGAGCGTGAGCGTGAACGTGAGCACACATGCTGGTCCCTTCCCAGACTGGCCACATTGTAGCTATTGGTCATGTGCACCGGAGTGACGGTGCAGGTCTTTATTAACGCCCCCCCCCCCCCCCCCCCCCCCACAGCAACAGCGTCGGGGAGCGCGAGCTGAGGAAGCAGCAGGAGCGGGAGCAGCGCCGGAGATATGAAGAGATGGAGCAGCTCAGGAAGGACGAGGACAGGAGACTGGCAGAGCGTGAGCAGGTACACACGTCCACAGTTTCTCATACACGCGCACGCATAACACAGACACACACATACCACAGACACGTACATACATGCATAGCCTCTCTTACTTATGCATACATACTGTCCCCTTACACACAGACACGCACACGCACACAGCCCAACATCCTCCTCTTCTCTATGATATGATCTGCCCCGGTGCAGAACTTTAGTCACTCTCTTTAATTCACAGCTCTATTACGACTCCGTAACAGCCAATAAAGTGCTCCGCACTGCTGAACAGAATGTCCCATGGTAACTCACTCCAAGTTTTTATAAAGCACAAAGACATTATTGCATCTTCCCCAGAGAATTTCAGTGTGCGTGCACTTGGGAGTCTAAACATGAAAAGAAAAATTCAGCTCAGTTTTTTTTTATTTGTGGTGTTGACATGTTGAATTAAGTGTTTGAACAAAAATATTCTGTTTATTAGTTGTTATTAACTATCAGGTTTTTAATCTGTATCTCAACACTACTGACATACTACGGTTCTCCCATTGTCTCCCTAGTCAGAGTATGAAAATGGCACGTTGCTGTTGAAAAAATAAAAAGAATACTTTACTAACATGACTTTGCAATTGTACAATGTGCCCTTTCAGGCCAAGACTTTTTTTTTTTTTGGGAACAACTTAATATTAATTTTATGAATTCACCACATGACCTGGAGGCATTTTAGGATGTGTTAGTGAACAACAAAGATGGCGGGTTTAGAGTAGCTGTTGTAATTGCTACCGGGAGAGACAAGACTCACGGCCCGGTCACCGTAGAGTGGAGACGGAAGTCGAGCAAAGACCTTTGGAGATAGGCCGCTCCTATCAGCCCTGCCAGCGCAGTTAGCCACATAAGCCCTTTCCGTAGTCCATTTCCTGTGATAAGCCCTTGGCTGCGGACGGGCTTTATTGGCGCAGCCTCGCGCCATGTGCTGAATCACTGGGCTTTAATAACCCGCTGCTTCCAGGGAGGAGGAGGGGGGGGGGGGGTCAGGAATGGAGCGAGGGAAGAAGGAACGGAGTGGAGAGAAAGCGAAACGAAGCAAGAGAACCTCAAAAATGGAACGCGCTGCTACCGCGAATATGTCCACTTTGTTTCACAGCGGCTGAAACCATTGAAGGGTAGCTTTTTTTGGAATGTTTTTCAAAATGATAAGAAGTCCAGTGCTTTCAGTTACCAGTAGTGATTGTTACATCGGCATTTAGAATGTTCCGTTAAGAACATATTTGTGATCTTACACCTTAGCGGGTTAATGTATTGCAGTATCTGAAAGCGGCAATCATTTGTATGCTTGCGCACACATTGTGACGTGTCACAGTATTTTCAGTAATATACAGTGCATCCGGAAAGTATTCACAGCGCTTCACTTTTTCCACATTTTGTTCTGTTACAGCCTTATTCCAAAATTGATTAAATTAATTTTTTCCCTCAAAATTCTACACACAACACCCCATAATGACAATGTGAAAAAGGTTTTTTTGAGATTTTTGCAAATTTATTAAAAATAAAAAAAATAAATTTCTCATTTACATAAGTATTCATACCCTTTGCTTTAACGTATTTTTAAAGTATCATATTTCATATTTGGTCGCATATCCTTTGCATGCTGTTACTTCCTGAAGTCTGTGACCATCAACATCAAAAAACTGTCGATATGTTATTTTCAGGTACTGTTACAAGCGATACTATAACCTCTCTGCATTTGAATGGATCTCTATGGAAATTGGGGGGTGAGACTAGATTCAGCTGTAAATTACACTGGTACAGTATGGAACACATGGCTGGCTAAATGGCTGTAAGTTATCAAGGCTCTGAGCTATCAAACGAGCCCCAAACCATCACTCTTTTGCCAGATATGGAGTAGATGTGGATGGATCACTGCAAGGGGTTATTTCTCCGGACTCATTTTCCTATAGAACTCTATGGGGAAAAAAGTCAGGAGAAACAACCCTTAAAGTGATCCATCCACATCTACTCCATATCTGGCAACAGAGAATACGTTAAATACGTTAAAGCAAAGGGTATGAATACTTATGTAAATGAGAAATTTTATTTTTTTATTTTTAATAAATTTGCAAAAATCTCAAAAAAACTTTTTTCACATTGTCATTATGGGGTGTTGTGTGTAGAATTTTGAGGGAAAAAATGAATTTAATCAATTTTGGAATAAGGCTGTAACAGAACAAAATGTGGAAAAAGTGAAAAGCTGTGAATACTTTCCGGATGCACTGTATTTCATTTCAGAACTTTTTCAGGATATTCCATTTGTCTAAGGGAATGGATGAGAATGGATAGAGAGGAATAGAGGAAGTTAACGGGAAGTTAACGGGAGGGTTTGGCATTAGGCGTGACCCCTCTGAGGGCAAAGGTGTCCCATCCTCTCTGGTGACGTACAGGTTCCAGCACTGTCAGCTCAACTCGCATATGCAGCCTGGGACCAAAGATCTATTTCAGAAGACCCATGGTCACTCATGGTGTGTGTGGGTGCACGGTAAAATGTTCAGTGTTAAATCAACTCTTACAAAGTACATACGGTCCCTATTGGGCCCCTGTATGTTACATTACATTACATTATAGGCATTTAGCAGACGCTCTTATCCAGAGCGACTTACACAACTTCTTATTACATTTATCCATTTATACAGCTGGATATATACTGAAGCAATTCAGGTTAAGTACCTTGCTCAAGGGTACAACGGCAGTGTCCTACCTGCGAATCGAACCTGCAAACCTTTCGGTTACAAGTCCAGTTCCTTAACCATTATACTACACTGCCGCTGGAGGAGGAGCAGAGGCAGTATGTCCTCTGTTAGAGTTGAATTAACACTGGACATCATACTGTGTGTGTTTGCGTGCATGCGTGCGTGCGTGCGTGCGTGCGAGAGAGAGAGAGGCTGCAGTGTGTCAAGCATATTCAGTGCAAGCAACAGTACACGCCCACACCTACACCATGAGTGACTGTATATCTTCTGAGAAAATCAGTGCATTGGTACACTCGCACTTTCAAGGCCACATGTTAATGACAGATTAGATACAAATCTGGTTTTCCCGCTCTCACATTATACAGGTTCAAAAGGAGCTTCTCTTAGGCGCAACATTAAACGCGTCGTGTCACTGAAGTGTTCTCTCTCCTGCTCTCTGTCTCTCTCTGGCAGTTTACATTTCTCGTCTTTGTCTTTCTTCTCGTAACCCCTTTTATTTTTTCTCCGCTCTCTCTCTCTCTCTCCCTGTAACCTACATCCTCAATTCTTTCAGGTGCACCCCTCCCCCTGCGTAAGGTTAGCTTGAGCAGCGCACATCAGCATGGCGCCGTGGATGGATAGGTTTTTAAAAATAGCCGTAGAGGCGGCCTCAGACTGTCTCGGTTAATACAGGCCCTTTCCGTCCCAGAAATAAATACATGCAGTGAAATGGCACGACTGCGACGACACTGTCCTGGGTGACTAATCACACGGGGCCCTGGGTCATTTAATGCTCGCTTTAACACCGGGGACTGTGCAATGGCTCTCAGTGAGGGGCCTGACCAGGAACACTGTCATGGCAGCGTGGTGGCTCGAGGGTTAAAGGTCCTCGTCTGTCTCGTAGTCTCATCTACCGGGTCACAGCTCTCTAATTTGACGCAGCCCTTCAGAGGTGACAGGAGCGTCACTGGCCTGACCTCGTTGTCCTTGACTACTTCTTGCTTTCCTGGGCCATGGAGGCAAATAATACTTTGCTGCATGCTTTTTGTTCTCTCTCTCTCTCTCTCCCTCTCTCTCTCTCTCTCCTCTCTCTCCTCTCTCTCTCTCTCTCTCTCTCTCTCTCTCTCTCTCTCTCTCTCTCCCTCTCGCTCTCCCTCTCCCTCTTCCTCTCTCCCTCTCCCTCTCTCCCTATATCCCTCTCCAATGGAAGGAGAAGCTGTCTGTGTGCCTCCCTCTCTCCTTCTTCTCTTTCGCCTCTTGCTCTCTTACTGTCTGCCCCTCCCCAGACTATCTTCTCAAGATGCCATAAAAGGAAGTGGTGGAAAAAGGCTTTTTAAAATGTGCCTCTCTCTCTCTCTCTCTCTCTCTCTCTCTCTCTCTCTGTCTCTCTGTCTTTACCTCCACTCCTTGCAGCTTCTCTTGCATCACCAGATGCTTCGATGGAAAGAGGCGAAAAAAGACTGTTGAGATGTGCCTGTCTCTCTCTCTCTCTCTCTCTCTCTCTCTCTCTCTCCTCTCTCTCCCTCTCTCCCCTTCTCTCCCCTCTGGGTGGTTCTGTCAGTGTGAATCACTGCCGTCTCTCTCTCCCTCTCCCTCTCCCTCACGCTGGCCGGGGCTGCAGGAGTATATCAGGCGGCAGCTGGAGGAGGAGCAGAGGCAGTTAGAGATTCTGCAGCAACAGCTCCTACAGGAGCAGGCTCTTCTTCTGGTAAAGGAGCAGGGCCACGCCTCCCTCAACCTCATGACCCCCCCCAACCTCGTGATTTCACCCATTTTGTGTTGCGCATGTTCCCTGTGGCTGTGTGATCCCCCTGCTAGAATGAGGTGCAAGCAAAGACTGATTGAAGTTAGATATAAAGTTAGCACATCTGTCTATAATATTGTATCAGTGGTGGCTGGTGAGCTGAAAATGGAGGAGGGAGAATTCTTACCTTTAAACGAATCAGTACCTCGCCTCAACCTGCTTCTGTTTGTTTTTCTTGATTAGCCCCTTAACTAGCACTTGCCCTTATTTGGGTTGGAAGTGGTTTAGTTTATTTGCAATCAATTTTTAATCAATCTGGTTACACAATATATGGTTTGAAAGTGTTAAAACTCATGATTTTATCTCTATAAACTATTTTACAATCCCAATGTTACAGCGACGGTTCCTTATTATGTAGCATGACACAAAACAGGCAAGATCAAAATGACAAAGACATTTAGTGTGTGCAAAACCATTTAGCACATGCAAAACCAGTAACATGACCAATGATTGGTCATGGAATTTGTTTTGCACCAATCATTGGTCATGTTATTGGTTTTGCGTGTGCTAAATGGTTTTGCACCCACTAAATGTCTTAGTAAATCAGGCCCTATGTGTTCTGGAAATTCACAGACACAAATCGCAGTAAAGTCAGTATCCTTATCCGGGCAAAAATAAATAAATAAATACATCTTTTAGGCATGAAAAAAAAACACTATGTTTGAGCTTCTGTTGCTTTGTTTCAGTAAAACTTTGACTATTGGAAAAGAAACTCCCAATGGTTACCTTACAGAAGAGACCAGGTTTATGCCTGTAGTCAAATGGGTTCAAGAACAGTAACCATTTTATTTTTGGGTTTGTTCTCAAAAACGGTGGTGTTTCAGAAGGGGGTTAACAATCACGCTTGATGTGAAGTTAAGTCAAATTGGTATAGCAAATTTTTGTCAATTTGATTTTACGGTAGCAGTATTTTGCTTTGCGTTATGAATTGTGGAGTTATATACTCTTCATTCTCCATGCCTGTACCACGTATTTAAGGAATGTTGATAAGTGTTATCTGTGCAGATGCTACAGTTTAAATAATTGTGAAAATGTTTGATTTTCCAAAGATATTCTACTCAAAGCTGATGTGATGCCATAGTTAAGTGATGTAGATTACATTACAGGCATTTATCAAATGCTCTCATCCAGAGTGACTTACACAGCTTTTGCATTTTAATATCCATTTATATGACTAGATATATACTGAACCAATGCATCTTGCTGAAGGGTACAGCAGCAGTGTCCTATCTGGCAATCGAACCTGCAACCTTTAGGCCCAGTTCCCTAACCATTATAGGACAGTGCTGTAAAACTTTAAGTTAAATGGCAATACTTTGAAATGATTGGTAGTTCGAAATGAAGAAAGAGAATCCTACAGTGTAAGTGATCATTTATATACAGTATATACAGATCCTTTCCAAAAAATTAGAATATCATGGAAGAGTAGTTTTTTTTCCATAATTCCATTCAAAAAGTGAAACTTTCATAGATTATAGATTCATTACACACAAAGTGAAATATTTCTAGCCTTTATTTGTTTCATTTTTCATAATTTTGGCTTACAGCTCCAGAAAACCCCCAAAACAGTATTTCAAGAAATTAGAATAGTGTGTCGAAAATCAGCATTTACTTCAGTTATTTCAGAGAATGAGTGGAGTGGCTTGACTCGCGGAATCCGACAGTTGTAGCCCATGTCCCGGATACGTCTGTACGTGGTGGTTTTTGAAGCACTGACTCCAGCCTTAGTCCACTCCCTCTGCATCTCCGCCAGATTTTGGAATCATCTTTGCTTGACAATCCGCTGAAGCCTACGGTCATCTCTTTTGCTTGTGCACCTTCTCCTGCCACATTTTTCCCTTCCACTAAACTTTCTATTGATATGCTTGGACACTGCACTCTGTGAACAGCCAGCCTCCTTAGCGATGACCTTTTGTGGCTTACCCATCTTCTGGAGGGTGTCAATGATGGTATTCTGGCCAATTGTCAAGTCTGCAGTCTTCCCCATACTGAACCAAACTGAGATAAACTTTGCAGGTGTTTTGAGTAAATTAGATGATAGTGTGACACTCAGTCTAAAACATTCATTCTCTGAAATAACTGAAGTAAATGCTGATTTTCGACACACTATTCTAATTTCTTGAAATACTGTTTTGGGGGGTTTTCTGGAGCTGTAAGCCAAAATTATGAAAAATGAAACCAATAAAGGCTAGAAATATTTCACTTTGTGTGTAATGAATCTATAATCTATGAAAGGTTCACTTTTTGAATGGAATTATGGAAAAAAAAACAACTTTTCCATGATATTCAAATTTTTTGGAAAGGATCTGTGTGTGTGTGGTGTGTGTGTGTGTGTGTGTGTGTGTGTGTGTGTGTGTGTGTGTGTGTGTGTGTGTGTGTGTGTGTGTGTGTGTGTGTGTGTGTGTGTGTGTGTGTGTGTGTGTGTGTGTGTGTGTGTGTGTGTGTGTGTGTGTGTGTGTGTGTGTGTGTGTGTGTGTGTGTGTGGTGTGTGTGTGTGTGTACCTGTTCCTGTTCCTGTTCCTGCTTGGTCCTCTTAAGTTGAATTGTATAGTCTCACATTTGCCCATTGAAAAAGCATCTGAAGTACTTGGTAAGCTTTGGTAACGAGTGTGAAACAGACTCACCTCTACATCTATTTACCACTCTGGCAGAAGCACAGAATCGCCTTTTTAAAGGCTTTGACGGGATCCATCTCTACTTCCTTACGGCCGGTGGCATTAAGGCGGAGAGGGCTGATTTATTCAGTTGTTATGTCTCGGGTTCAGTGGGAGTATGGCTCTGAGGTGATTTGCAGCCAAAACTTTGCCGCTGGCGGTCCGGGGGCCAAGACGACACGAGGGTGTTTCCTCCCCCTCCCAATTCACTCAATAACCGCCAGCCTTGCGGGCACGGAGCGGTTCGCACTCAGTCGACAGCGGGGTTATAAAACTCTGCTTTAATTAAGCCGGTGTCAGGTGAGAATGACAAAAGGGGCCTCTGTCAGGTAGTGTATTAGCACACTGGCTGTGTCAGCCCCCAGGACTCCCTGCCCCTTTGCTTAGTTTTACTAAACAGCGCATAGATCGGAGCTAGAGAGGGCTCTGCCACATTTCACCCTGTCCCCCTTGAGCGTTATTTTACCATGCGCGGCCTCATTTCGTTTTTTCCACTGAAAAACGCCATAATGGCTGTCAGGATAGAATGTCGCTGTGTCAGACCTCTGATTTGCACAGTAATGCGGTCCGCATTAAATTCAGCCGGGGACAATGCCTTCGCCCTGGCTGTCTGCGGACTTGCTTGCGGTCTGACCCTTGCGCTCAGATTGCTCGAGGTGATGTTTTTTTCCTCAGCGTTTCGCTTCCTGTGGGAATTGCTGAAGAAGGACACCTCCTCCGTCCCTTAATTCATCCCTGAAAGCCCATATGCTGCTGCCACCCTTCTTCCTCCCCTCATGTCTTAAATCTGCTTATTCAGTTGTCATGGCGCAGATGTAAATGTTAGCTGATCTAATCATATTCAGCCCCTGACTTTGCTTCCTGTCTAGGACAGGGTCGTGATCCAGGTGTCTTTTGTCACCTCAGCCCGTTGCTCGCTGCCCACTGGCCCCATTTTGCTCTGCGGGGGGGGGGGGGGGGGGGCGGGGGGGGGGTTCATTTTACTTAGCATGATTGATAAAAACTTTATCAGAGCTCTCAGTTAATTTACTCTCGCAGTGAATGGGCACTCTGTGCGTTGTTTCAGTCTGGGCCAGCACAGACACCAGAGCCAATCATGGAGGCTAGACCTGTTTTCCAGTATGGCCCCACCCCCAAAAGGGGCACCATAAATGGTAGCAAAGAGTCAAACAAAAGGATCTGCCTCTCTTTGATGGAGAGGTGCAGAACCTTTAGTGTGACTCTTACTACTTTCCTAGCCCTTAGTCTGGAGAGCCCTCCATGTTGGGTTCAGCCTGTTTCAAATGACCCGGGAGATCCCTCTGCTATTGGTGCAGCCTGTGTCATGTGACCCAGAGATCTCTGTGCTATTGGTTCTGTGCATGTCATGTGTCCACGTGCATGTTCCAGTGCATGGCCCTCCCTCGTGTTGTGTCTTCTCTACACCTCTGTGTTGTGTGGCAAGAGTTTTTACTGATCGCCTTCCACGCCGTGTTTGTGTGTGTGTTTGTCTGTCTGTCTGTTTGTCTGTCTGGTGGTGTGTGTGTGTGTGTGTGTGCGTACGTGTGTGTACGCGTGTGTGTGTATGTGTGCAGGAGTACAAGCGGAAGCAGCTGGAGGAGCAGAGGCAGGCAGAGCGGCTACAGAGGCAGCTCCAGCAGGAGAGGGGCGTACCTGGTGTCCCTCCCAGCAGCAGCAACAACAACAGCAGGACTCCCGTCCAACAGACAAGAAGCAGCTCTACCACTACAAGGACGCAGTCAACCCTAGTGACAAACCAGCCTGGGCCAAGGAGGTAGGAGGCAACGGTCTTACACTAGTATCCGCTCCCGGCATTCGTCCACCAAGGACTGGGTGTTAACGGTCTGGCGGAGGTGTGGCGCAGCCTCACAAACGACTCCTGAGACTGAGTGGGTGGAGCACGTCATAGAAGGCTCTGTCACCGATTAGCAGGAGTCACACCGATACACCGATTAACAGAAACTTTTCTCCAACAGTGCTGCGTAGACCTCTTTGACGTGTGCAGTTTATAGCGGTGGATTGAATGGTTTATATCTTTGGTTTAGAGGAACCAAAAAAAATAAGGATTGCAGAGTTCTCTTGAACGAGTTTAAAAATGCACCTCCTGCCTGGGCACGGGATTCAGAGGTAAACTGTCTCACGATGAGAAGGGTTGTGTGTCCTGCCTCTCGTACTGTGTGTGCTGCGTGTCATGCCAGTGTGTGTCACTTTGTGTGATGTGCGAACTGTGAAATGTATGTTTGCTGCCATCTTGTCTTGGTCTGGACCATGTATTTTTAACGTCCTTTGTGATCCCCGTTTCAGGTCATGTGGCAGCCCCAAAGTCACCCCCTTCGCTGCAGAAGGACTACTCCTTCCCCGCCAGCACGCCCGGGCAGATCCCCCCCATCCTATCTCCTTCCCCGCCAGCACGCCCCTTCCAACCCCGCTAAAACCGCCTTCCTCCAGCAGGGCCCGGCCGCCGCGCCGGCCGGTCAACGTCTCAAAAATACACGTCTCCACCGACTCAGACATGCAGGATCTGGCCCACAGGATCAGCGCGCACGTCCAGGAGTTGAAGGCCACGCGGGCCCAGGCCAAAGCACGGGGGCGCAGCCCCAACCGATCCCCCAAACCGGTTAGTCGGCAGCGCCCCCCCTTCCAGCGGGCTAAATCCACTCGCCCACCGGTAGGATAGACGTGGACTTCGACGAGTTCAGGGAGCGGCTGTCTGCTGGCCCCCAAGGGCGTGTTGAGCTCTGAGAGCCTGGCCGAGTCGTGGGACCTGGGGCCTTCCTCTGGCAGGGACCGGCCGCCATGCTGGCCAGACAATGTCCCAAAAATATACATCTCCACCGACTCAGACATGCAGGATCTGGCTGGAAAGATCAGCGAGCATGTCCAAGAGCTGAAGGCCACGCGGGCCAAGGCCAAAGCACGGGGGCGCAGCGCCAACCGAGTCCCAGTTAGTCAGCAGAACCCCTCCATCCAGCGGGCTAAATCCCACTCACCCACTGGTAGTATAGTCATGGACTCGGACAAGTGGGGGAGCGGTCGTCCGCCGGCCCCCAAGGGCGCGTTGAGCTCCGAGAACCTGTGGGACCTTGGGCCCGTTTGGGGTCCTACCAGTTCAACCTCTCTGAATCGGCCCCCGAGCGGTCCCCTGAGGGAGATGATGCCGATGGAGAGGCGCTCGTTCTCTGAGTCGTTTGGAGGCTTCCTAAGCGTCACCCCCATTCCATCCCAGGTGCCACAGGGAACCATTTGACAAGCCTTTGGGACGCTCTAGCTCCTTCGAGCACGCCTGCGTCCAGCCATTAAGCCGCTCCATGTCCACCTGTGGGCAGGAGGCTCTGTTGAATGTCCCTCGGTTAGACTCCAGCCGGACATCCAACCTCCACGACCTGCAGTGGATGGGTCTGTCACCCAGGGGCCCCCGTACACAGTCGCCAAACTGCTCCAAGTCTAGCTTCGGCATAAGCTCACCCTCCCACTCCAACTACTCCTCCCAGACAGACCTCACTATTCGTCCTACTAGAAAATAACCGTCCCCCCCCTTCCCCATATACCTCCCGCTTTGTACATAGACCATTCTGATTTCTTCTTGTACAGGTGTTTTAGAAATACTAAACTTGATAATTAAATTTTCATTCCCATTCACATTGAACTAACTTTGACATACTTTAAATGAGGAGTCTCAGTATTTTCTGAGTACCCACAAAGGCAGGAGTTTTAGTGTCAGCCGTCCCTTGCAGAAATGCTCCATTGTCCTTTTAGCCAGGGGATTTAGCAGGCCCGCCCTGCAAATAGTTTTTGTAAAGGACATCTGTTTGTCCTTCTTCCTTCCACAGATTTGTTGAAACACATCAGTGTCGTAGTCCATTTAATCCACAATTTGCCTCGAGATTTAAATAGCAAATTTAATCAAGTGTTCCTTTCTCCAGTTTCTTCCTCAACAACATGAGTTGAATTTAAAATGTTAAAAATAAGAGAAAAGCCTAAAAGGCATGGTGCAGTCTGAATTAATTACAAATGGAAAAAAAAAGCTTTAGGTCTATGTGAATTTCTTTCTTTTTCACACATCAGCCAACCCAGTATAATATGTGGTATATAATATTCCAAAATGGCATTGTGCATAGCAATCATATTTAGTTTTCACGTATCCAACGTATAATGTCATATAACCAATTCATATGCTACCCCACTACTGTAGCTTGTACAGTATGTTTGATAAATATAAACATGAATATGTAAATATTATTCATATTGTGCATGCGCAAACTATATAAGGTGCTGCACATACACATATCCGCTTGCACATTAAAATTGTACTCACAGTTAGGTTGTACAGGCATGTTATAATACCCGCAGGTGAGCAAACAAGGCCAACATTTAGGAGGAGAGCAGTTAGTATGCAGTCACCTAGGCATCCATTTGTTCCCTTCAACCCCCGCACCTTCCAAAGCCCACTATCGTGTCCTTTGAAATCTCAGTGTCCCATGGATGAACCTCCCCCCACCCCCACCCCCCACTCCCCCAGCCTCTGCCCACCACATCAACCACCTGTCATCGCCAGCATAGATCGACTGACGACAAACCAGATCCCTTCAGCCTGGCTCCTTTAAGGTTCTCATTTATGGCATTATTTCCATCCTATCGCTGGTGGAGGAGCTTACTGTGGGTCTCGTGTGGCTGCAGGCGGTTAGGGAGAAGGGCATGTGGGCAGTTCAACACACCCTTTGTCATCATTCGTCCTGAGCTCTACCCAACTAACAGCAAATTGGCTCCAGCCGTCTAATTGGCCTCCTGAGGCAAGAAGGTGGGACCCCAGCAAACTGACCCATGTCCAAGCGATGAGCATTGTCTTACGATCGTCAAAAAGCTACCATGACAATCAAAGCAAACTCCAACAGGGGTGCAAATAGTGTCAGTGTGTCCAGTACACACCAAGCCAGTGGCACATAGAAAGCTGATTCGCAAATGTTTATGTCCACCAAACACTTTCTCCAGTGTTAGTTTCTCATAGTGCCTCTTGGTACCATTTAAGGGAGAATTGATTTTTGTCAAACCCATGTGCTTGTGTAGCATTAACGCTGATGCAGATGTAACTGGAGATTTTCTTCCAAGGTCCGAGAAATATTTTTACCAAATATTCACTGCGGCATGGACGTTCGGTTTGCTGGAGTCCCAGTCAGTAATGTATCCCCCAAGTAGACTTTGACTTAACCCGAGTAGAGTTGCGTGAACACGACGGCAGTTACGCGCAACACCATGAATCTTAGATGGCTCTGCAGTTGTAGACAGATGTGGGAGCCTCTTCAGTTAACACAGTTAGGTGCGTTGGCAGTCCTCAGGATTACATCCACACTATCCGCACTCCCTGACAGTGTCCTTCTTGCTGCCATGGTCATACTAATCGGCAAGTCCCGGGGGTGGCCTGTGGATAACCGTACATTTCTTCCTTTTTAATCCCTCCTTTAGCAGTCAAATTTAACCCCACCCCTCATGAGAATCAGAGTCTTAACTTGCATATCTTGTCCGTCTGTTGATTCCATCTTTTTGTTGGGGGGGATTCTTTTTCCTCAGAATTCAGGCCACGTCTCATTTTGACGTCTGTCCCTTTTTTCTCCTTGCTTGTGCATGAGGGAGAGCCTCCTTCTGTGGAAAGGGTTTTGGGTGTGTAAGTTTACCAAAGGACGTCTTTCGTAGGAGAGGGTGGATGTCGCCTGAGGTGGATTTCACATGCGTCATTGACCCTAGCCAGCAACTGGCGCAAGCAGGAGTGGTATCACTAGACAGTCATCTCATTCACTTGGAGATTAGTAAAAATGGGACCTTGTTCCATGAGCATGCATATATTAAATACACCATGGGCTATTGGTTAGGAATTGATAACAGCAATCACAACAGCTCTTTAAAAAATTCAAAACCCATTTCTTAGAAAAGATGTGAAAAGCAGAGGCATTTGGGAGCACTGTTATCTGCAGTGGCTGTTATATGTGGTCTCTGTTTTTGGTTGAGGTTTGACAGTGTTTGGTACACCCAGATCCTTTTCCACATTGAAGAGAGGCACTTGCTCATATAACACTTAACTGCAGTTTTCTCTCCTCCTTTGTAGGTACTGGGCTTGGCTCTACATAATCTGAGTCTGTTTCTTTGGTAGCTTCAAAAAAGAGTCGCGGTCAATTCTCACTGGACGCTGCATGAAACACAGGTGGCGTCATCATGCAATTACAGGCTTGGTGCAGTAGCAGAGCAGCGCTATAGAGAAAAATAAAATGCTTGCAGTTTGCTGAAATCGCCGCGATTGATTCCTCTTTTTCATAACGTAGATCCATCTTTCTGTTTTCAAAACACACCGGTGCCTTTTGAGGTTTCCCAGGGAGGCTGATGTTCGGCCAAGGATTGACCGGCGGAGCAATTGAAGGCCGTCTTAGCCCCGCATAAATCTGCACTTTCTGCAGATGTGGGTTTGTCTCTACCAAGCTGCTCTGAGTGATGTCAGCCTTAAAAGTCCCTATCTGGCTCTCCCGGCTCTCCTTTTATGACGCCACGCAGTTCTGGAGCATGAAACGGCCCCTCTCTGTTTCTGTCTCTGCCCCTCTGAACGGTGGCTCTTGAAAAGAGCGTGGTCTGCGGTCTTCCTGGTGTTCTGTTGGAGCTGAATGTACTGATTCAAAGTTTTCTCTCGCTAGCTTACTGGGGATTTCATGGGGGCCTTTCAATCAGTATACGTCAAATGAATACATTATGGGGAGCAGAAGACAGCTTTTCCAGCTCAGTGTGGGATGCACATTTTGATCCGGATTGGGTGACCTTTAAAAGGTCTGGATTTTTGTTTATTTATTTTATTTTATATACGCCAGTCCTTGTCGCACACCTCTTAATCATAGGTGCTGCCCAAGAGAGATAATGCCTAAACTTTCAAAATTGTTTGAAAACTGTCTTTATGCATAAGTTTGCAAAGACGTGCAGATTACATATTATCATTATTGTAGCATTTGTTACACTATTGTTAGGACTTTATGGCTCATTCTGTTAAGGCAATGTCCTCGTGCATGGATGAGCTCCACAGTCTGGGATCCTCGCTGATGAATTGGGCGCCCCGCAGTCCGCTTACTAAAGCTGAACATGAAATGTCTCCCTCCAGCTCATGTCTGTGCAAGCTTGGCCTTTGGACAACGGTAACAAAAAGAAGTAGCTGGTGGCACCACCTGCTTAGGAGGAGTGCGCACTTGTCTATACCCTCCCGCATTGGCTGCGGAGATCACAGAAGGAGCGAATGTAGCCTACACAATTGGGCATTCCAAATTGGGGAGAAAATAGGGAGAAAATTTTTTTTTAAAAGTTTTTCAAACACTGCTGTGCCTTTAAGCCTAAGCAGAAGTGATTTGCTATACTGGTCCTATGTGGGCCTGGAGAAGCTGTCTCTGTGGGAATGTAAGACTGTTGAATGGTTCCATGGTCTGGTTCTGATGCCTGTTTACCTGGCCAGGTGGAGGAGCGCTCCAAACTGAACCGGCAGAGCTCCCCGGCGCTCCAGCACAAAGTCTCCAACCGAATATCGGACCCGTCCCTGCCACCCCGGTCTGAGTCTTTCAGCAGCGGCGGGATCCAGCCGGCCCGCACCCCGCCCATGCACCGTCCCGTGGAGTCGCAGGTACGGCCCGCCCAGGTCTCCACCCTCCTCTCTTCCTCTTTTGCTCCTCCTCATACACCCTACTCTCCCCCTCCCTCCACACACGGGTTTCCACACTCTTTGTGGTATACTTAATATCTTTTAACATGTTACGTTGTATTTTTCTCTCGACTGGCTGAGGAGGACCAGCTTTGCACACACGACACCTTTTGTCCCCATACCTGTGTAGATGCTAATGCTAATGCTAAATCACTTGTCAGGACCCTTCTGTATTTTCTCTTTTGGATCTCGGGGGTTTTTGGACGCCCAGTTTTTTGGAGCGTCCTGCCCCAGGTTAGAGATGTGTCAGAAAAAAGAATGGAGCTACTGTCCTTTGTCACCTGGTGTTCGAAGTTCCAATTGTAGTTCCATCCGCATGGAGGCGTTGTCAGGTTGGACTGCAGCAGTGCTACAGCTGATCCAATCAAAAAGTGGGCGACAGCATGCGATTGGCTATAGCATAGCCCTGGTGTGGGAGGGTTTTTGGCAGCCGGGATGGCAGCGTCTCATTGCACGCCTGCGACCCCCCCCCCCCCCCCCCCCCCGGTTGATCGGGCACCCGCCAGCCCTCCTGCTGAGCTGCACGTGATGCGTCTTCTTCCGACTCACATCTATGCGAGCCCCTTTTGTGAGCTGCGGTGTAATTGGAAGTGGAGGCTGACATCATGTGCTTTGGTGGAGAGCTTGTCTCTACTTTCTCATATA
Organism: Synaphobranchus kaupii; assembly: GCA_029718625.1. Classification (NCBI taxonomy): domain Eukaryota; kingdom Metazoa; phylum Chordata; class Actinopteri; order Anguilliformes; family Synaphobranchidae; genus Synaphobranchus; species Synaphobranchus kaupii. The sequence continues at coordinate 63,827,226 of CM056381.1, read as the reverse complement.
GACAACAGTGGTTACAATAAGCAGTACAATGAGCATGATTGGGCCTTCCAATTTTGGGAAATAAAGAGAAAAAATACTTTTTTTTTTTTTAAACGCAAAGATGTTGAAATTATTAATGTTACAACCATCTCTACTCCCCGCAGACTGTCATTGACTGCATTTAGTGACCCGCCCACCCATGTATTAATAGTGATTGAGGTGTAGAACCAAACGGGTGACGTGACGTCCCTCTGTGTTTTTGCCCCTGGCTCAGATGGCTCATCTGATCCCGGTGAAATCCCACAGCCCCTCCATGACGGGGTCCCAGTCCCTGCACGACCAGTCCGCCAAGGGCGTGTCCGCCTTCCAGGAGGGCCTGGCGTCCCACCGGCCGGAGATGCCCCGCCAAAACTCGGACCCCACCTCGGAGACGCCCGCGCCGCCGCCCCGTGTCACCAGCCGCGAAGAAAAGTTCGAGCGCGGCTCCTGGCTGAGGCAGGAGGATGACATTCCTCCCAAGGTGAGAATGAAGCGGGATGACGAGGGGCGGGCCACACCAGACGCTCTTTAACTCCAACTTTAGAGGGCACCAGATATTTCTCTGAAAACGAAACACTTTCCTGATTATTATTTTAGTTCTGTGGGCTTACAGGAGCTAGAGACATTTTATAGTTTCTCTAGAACAGGGATCTCAAAGTCAAAATCTGGAAGGTCGCTGTGTTGGCTGGTTTTTGATGTGTCCCAGCTCTTAAGTGCTTAATTTAAGTCATTGGTTGCCTAAAGAGTCTGCACACCTTTTTTACAAGGCCTAAATTGCCTCAAAAATAGATGTGCAGAGGCTGCGGTCCTCCTGGGTTGGAGTTTGAGACTCCTGCTCTGGTCTAGAACAATTAAATTTGCTTAAAGAAATTGATACCAAGGGAAGCGTTTGTTTGGGATATCGGAGGCACCCACTACGCTGATGGTCTTCACAAGGCAGATTTGTAAAGGCTCAGTCACTTTCCACTTTCACACTCTCTGTAGTATAATGAGAGAGGAAGCAATGGGGTTAAGGAATGGTCATTACGTAGTCTGCACTGGACTCCCCTTGCTGAAGGCCTTCTCTTCTCAGGTACCCCAGCGGACCACCTCCATCTCCCCAGCCCTGGTGAGGAAGAACTCCCCGGGGAACGGTGGAAGCCTGGGGCCCATGATGGGCTCTCCACTCATCCGGGTCAGGTGAGAACTCTCACCAGCCCAGATCTACTGCCCTCTGTAGGGCTGGAGGTCCAATGATATGTGTGATATACAGTGGCACTACAGATTTTGAGGTGCAGCTTTAATCTGCTCTATTTCTTCCCGCTGTATCTATCTACTATGGAAAGGTTGATTCTAAGGGACATGATTAAGTATTAGTATGTTGCAGATGGGCTTCTAGCTGCATTTTGTAATGTATAACATAAAAAATGGAAAACGATTAGGATTCCTATGGAAAATGGACAGAATTCTCCCGCCAACCTCTCCTCCCGCCCTTCACCGTGTGCTTCCCTCCGCGCTTGCGTTGCCGCAGTAACCCGGACCTGCGCAAGACGGAGGTCTCCATGGAGACGGCGCTCCAGAGGACCAGCAGCGGAGGGTCCTCCAGCTCCAGCACGCCCAGCTCCCAGGGAGGGTCCCAGCCCAGCTCACAGGCGGGGTCCAGCGAGAGGACGCGGGTCCGAGGTGAGGTGCCCCGCACCCCGCTAGAGGCTGATGGGCCAAACAAGCCTTCCACTAGCATCCCTGCACCACCAGCCTGTGTGTGCCAGTCTCTCTACCCCCACCACCAACCCCCATACAATACATTGTGTAGCCAAGAGTAACAACACCTTCCCCTCAACCCCCCGTGGAGGAGCTAAAAATATCACTGAAATCAAGTTGAGTCAGAAACAGGTATACAGGAGGGATTATTATCCTATTATAAAAAGGATTATTTATAATCATATCTGGATACATATATATATATATATATGGGTGAATGACAAATAAGGTTTTCTAAAGGAAAAAAAAACTAAATTCATTTAAAATATATTTTTAAGTCGACATGAATGTCCTCTGTGTATTCATTATGGTTTCAGCATGTGCAAAATGCAACAAATTATTAAGAAACATGTTTTTACCACCCCAAAAATGTCAAGTGGTGTAACCAAGAATATATTTAACTAATATTTTTTCTCTGTATTTTCCACACATTAAAGAATGTAAATATCAATTATTGTAGTCAGTAAAATGCATATCACGTAAGAAATTCACTTTATTATTTTTTTTATACTGTATTTTTGTAATGCAATTTAGTAAGTAACGGCCATTTCTTTATGCTTGGCACATAAACTTACTGTAGGGAGCAAAATACTGTCAAAAAAACTTATTACCATTTCTTACTGTATATTGCAATAGTATTGACAAAGAAATTATTTAAATGGTAAAATATGGGTTACACCATTTGACCATAATGGTTTACTCCGCTTGACACGTAATATCAGTTTTTTTTTACGATTTTGTTCCCACTTTTCCAAAAATTAAGCAACAAAAGAACCGCGCAAGCATGCTTTGTAAAACATTTTTAAATCTTTATTTTAAGACAAAATATATCAAATGGAGAAGCAATAGTAATCACAATATTTTGTCTTTCTTAAACAAAGGCAGGGCTACCAAAGTTATAGCTACATCTCTAATACAATTTAGAACGTGTGTCACTCAGGAGTGTTGTTTTTTCCCCATAGATATTGACACTTATCGCATTATCAACAAGTTTCCGCTTTTCACAGCTTCTTTTTTAACCTGACTTTGTTCTTCTTTGACATTAAGATTTGTCTTCCTCTTTTTGACAGTTTTATTTTTTACCACAGTGATGTTTCGACAGCCAACTAACACAGAACACAAAGAGTAGTAGTAGGAGGGATCTTATCTGAGCAAGTTACTGTGGGAAGTGGTGTCCCATAAGGATCGGCTTTGGGACCTCTGCTCTTCCTTATTTACATAAATGACCTTGACAGGGGCATTGAAAGTACATTAGTAAAATTCACTGATGATACAAAACTGGGAGGTATTGCTCACAGTTTGGAATCTACTAAAGAATTCAAGAAGATTTAAACAGAATCTGGAAGTGGGCGGAAACCTGGCAAATTAAATTCAATATAGGTAAATGTAAAGTTTTTCATATGGGAAATAAAAAATATAAGGCAGGACTACTTCATGGGAGAAACAAAATTGGAATGTGCTAAATTTGAAAGAATTAGGAGTAGTAGTTGATCAAAGCTTTTCATGTTCTAGGCATTGTGCTGTTGCAGTAAAAAAAGGCTAACAGGATGCTGGGATATATAGCCAAAAGTATTAAGTATAAATCCAAGGAATCCATGCTTATGTTATACAATACCTTTGTCAGACCACACTTAGATTTACAAAGACTTTTAGCGTCTTTAACAATACTAATAACATAACTAATAACACAACCAATGATTGGTGCAGAACAAAGACCATTGGTTATGTTATTGGTTTTGTGTGCACTAAAGGGTTTTGCACACGCTAATGATCTTAATAAATCGGCCCCTTAGAGTACTGTGTGCATTTCTGGGCACTGTATTACAAAAAATATATAGAGGCTCTGGAAAAGACTCAAAGAAGGGCAACTAAATTTGTTTGTGGTATGAAAGATAGTTATGAGGAAAGACTTGGGATACTTAATCTCTCTAAGCTTAGTGAAAGGAGACTCTGGGGTGATTTGATTGAGGCTTTTAGATTCATAAAAGGGATTAACAAAGTGAACTACAAGAGCTTCTTCAGATTGAATTCTGCTAGTAGAACGAGGGGGCATAGATGGAAATTAGTAAAAGGTAAATTCCACACAAACATTTGGAAGTACTTCTTCACACAGAGAGTAGTCGCTGCGTGAAACAGCTCGCCAGGTCAGGTGTAGTAGAGGCAGAAACTCTGGGTGTTTGCAAGACCAGGCTTCCTGTCTCCTTTATCCGGCTGGGGAAGCCACAGAAAGGTTTCCTTTTTCCATCTCAGCTTTTCTCTTCGGGAGTCAAATTTCATTCCCCTGCACGCGTGTTCAGATTTCATCGTGACGGCTGAGATGTTGCCAATTTAGAGCTACTCTCCCACATTATTGAGTCTGATAGACTGACAACGGCCCCTCACAGCCGGACTCGTCACTTTGGGCTGCCGCGCGCCGTCGGGGTTTTCCATTTTCACCAAGCCGCACGAGCAAAGCGCGTCGCATCCTGCCGAGCCGGTGCCTCCCCATCGGCCCTCCACCTCTCGAAACCTCCGAGGACGAAGCAAACCGATGGACAGAATGAAAATGACGCGTCTTTAAAGGGATTCCTGGAGGTTTCTTAAGAGGTTCGGATGCCAACCGTTGCAGATTCGGCGGCGCCGTTGCTCCCGCCGTCTCCGTGGCGCGTTTGCTAACGAGCGTGGCGGCTCCCGGAGTGAATTTAACCGCAGCGCACTGTCACGCTCAGTTTGTATGGAAATTGCAATGCATTTTTAATCGCTTGTGACCGTGCGGAGAAAGCTAAGGGAAGAGCTTGGTTTGTTTTTGCAAAAGCAGGCCAGCGGTCTCCCCGTGTTTTTGGAGCACAGTTAAACCCCTCCCCCCCCTTGTCATTGGCAGGGTCCAATAAGGCTGAGGGGTCCCCCACGGTGCCCCAGGAGCTCTCCAAACCCAAGCAGGAAGAGGGAAGAGAAGCCCCTCGGCCCAGCCGGCCTGCGGTGAGTGACCCCCTCCACAAAATCCACATCCATCTCCCCCGCAGCTGTACAGCGCAAACCCCCACCCCCTTCTCCCTGCTGGCCACCACTGGCCCTCACCCCCACCACCACCTGCACCCCAACCTCCACCTCCACCAAAATCTCCTCCAGTCCAATGGCCCACACCCTCTCCAGAATCCAGTGAAGAACCATCCATCTGTTATGTCTGTCTTGCCAGTGGGGCCTTGCCTTGTACCACAGTGAGGCTGCAGGCCCCCGCTGTGTTTTGTAGGCAATGACAGTGAAGCTGTAGTCCTGGCAGAGATAGTGAAGCTGTAGTCCTGTTTGGGATACAGTGAAGCTGTAGTCCTGTTTGAGATAGTGAAGCTGTAGTCCTGTTTGGGATACAATGCAGCTGTAGTCCTGTTTGGGATACAATGAAGCTATAGTCCTGTTTGAGATAGTGAAGCTGTATTCCTGGCTGAGATACAGTGAAGCTGTAGTCCTGTTTGAGCTAGTGAAGCTGTAGTCCTGTTTGAAATACAGTGAAGCTGTAGTCCTGTTTGAGATACAGTGAAGCTGTAGTCCTGTTTGAGATAGTGAAGCTGCAGTCCTGTTTGAGATACAGTGAAGCTGTAGTCCTGTTTGAGATACAGTGAAGCTGTAGTCCTGTTTGAGATACAGTGAAGCTGTAGTCCTGTTTGAGATACAGTGAAGCTGTAGTCCTGTTTGAGATACAGTGAAGCTGTAGTCCTGTTTGAGATAGTGAAGCTGTAGTCCTGTTTGAGATACAGTGAAGCTGTAGTCCTGTTTGAGATACAGTGAAGCTGTAGTCTTGTTTGAGATACAGTGAAGCTGTAGTCCTGTTTGAGATATGGTGAAGCTGTAGTCCTGTTTGAGATACGGTGAAGCTGTAGTCCTGTTTGAGATACAGTGAAGGTACAGTCCCCTGCGGTGTCACAGACAAATGCATTTCAGCTGTGCCTTCATCAGCATGCCGTGTGATAAACGGATATTCAGGAGACAATATAAATGCATAATGTTACGATTCGTTAGTCACAGACAGATACTTCTAAATAGACAATGACTTTCCAAGTTAGAGTGATCTGAGGCTAGACTGCCTTACATGGGCATTGAACTGAGAAACAAATACAACTACATTGATAAAAAAATTTCAAAATACAAAAAATCTCTTATTCAATTTAGATAAACATTCCTTTTTTTGACACAAAAACATTCTTTCAAGAATTCTTCATTAAGCTCTTTGCGAGGGGGGCCGGGGGGGGACTGTAAACAGTAAACAGTGTAAACAGTGGTCCAATATGCTACTGGTAAGCAGGGTTCAATTTTTTCAATATACACTGCCTGGCCAAAAAAAAAGTCGCACACTCTAATATTTTGTCGGGCCGTCTTTAGCTTTGATTATGGCGTGCATTCGTCGTGGCATTGTTTTGACAACCTTATGCAACGTCACAACATTTATTTCCATCCAGAGTTGCATTCATTTTGGCCGAGATCTTGTATTGACGACGGGAGAGTCGAACCACTCCGTAAAGCTTTCTCCAGCACATCCCAAAGACTTTCAATGGGGTTAAGCTCAGGACTCTGGTGGCCAATTCATGTGTGAAAATGATTCCTCATGCTCTCTGAACCACTCTTTCACAATTTTATTGCTGCACAACGTTGCTGATCCTAGACCTGACCAATTGAAGCAACCCCAGATCATAACACTGCCTCCAGAGGCTTGTACAGTGGGCACTATGCATGACGGGTGCAATGGCGACTTTTTTTTTGGCCAGGCAGTGTATGTACATCTGACCTGAAGAGTTTCGCTTTTGTTAGCTGTTTTAGTTCCGAGCTGAGCACTTAAAATCCCATCATATATCTCGCTGTAGTGTTTTGAGATACAGTGACAGTGAATTAGTTAGATTACCACCTCTAGGGAAGAACTGCTGGAAGCTTCACGTTCACCTTCAGCTCAATAAAACCTTCCTCAGTCAGATGCTGTGGTGTCAGCTGTGCTGTGTTTCATTGTGTGGTGAGCAGTGTTCATCAAAACCCTATGATTTAGAGCCGTGTTAGAAACCCTTACGGTTTGGACCGAATAATTCTGGTGTCTCTGGGCATTTTTATGAAACGGCGGTGCTCTTGGAAGAAAACTGTCTGTAGACATAACCTCTCTGTTGCTGCTTTCTGTTATTATTACCATTTTAAGTGTAATTTATCATGTGGAGTCAACAGGAGGCCAAAAGAGAACAGCAGTGTCCTCACAGTCATCTGCTTTGACGTTGCTTTTTCTATTATTATTACAATACCTCTGCATGAATGCATAATGATGACCCCAGAAAAGACAAGGTTTGTCTGATTCCGGTTAATTAGAAGTAGCTCGAGGGCCAGACACCAAGGACGTGAGGAACGTGACAAAGTGCAGCAGTCCTGTGAGGAATGGGGGGTGAGGCAGGGACACAAACCAGCCAGACTGCAACCCCCCACCCCCACTTGCCCACGTCCCTGGATTCTGCACTCCAAGCTGAGGGTGACTCACTCACTACTCTGCCAGCTGTAGGGCCCGTCCTCCATTTTGGCTCCTAGGCTGTCTGGGTCGGCGTTTTTCTGCAGAGGTTACTGCAGGACCATAGAGCGTGACAGCAGGCTTTTAGGGACAGGCGCGGAGCCTCAGCTTTTACCTCAGCGGAACTGTCGCTCCCCTACATGTCTCAAGGTAGATACGTGACAAGGAATTGTAGGTATTTCTTTAAATCCCTTTTTTAACAGGCACTCAGTGACCTGACGGTGGTGTGAGCTTTGACGGGTGACAGGGAGAAACTGCGCGTCTTTGTACAGAGGGCACAAAGTGGATTCCTCTCTACGAAGGCCCATTTGGCCCATTTAATTGCTTTTATCGCCCTCAAAGCAGACCACGATGAAAATAGGCCTTTTGGAGTTTTTCTGTTTATCATCCTCCAATGTTCGGTGTGTGTACTTGTGAACAAGTCATGTGAATGTGCATGTATTTTAAATCATATCATCAAATCATATAATATCAAGGCAGAGCTCTTCAGCGGCAGGCTAACAGCAGCTGTGGTGTATAAGGCCGGGGTCACTTCAGCACGGCGCAAGAGCATGCAGCCAATCTCTCCACTGTTCTCTCTCATTCTAACACACCGTGCTTCACGTCTCTGTTTCACCTGCTGAAGGCTCAACAGAAGTAAGTTGTTTGGCTAATTAAAAACCCGCTGATACTGTAGACTGAACTCAGGGTAGAGGTCAGGGTGGTGGAATACGCTCGCCGACCTCAGAGTCACAGCAACAAAGTCAAGTGCTTACTTGGCATGTTAAAATATTCCCACTTTCTCTCATGCATCACAGTATTGTTCCATTCACTCTTTATAAATATAAAGACTGAAAATCCCCCTGTGAGGCCGGGATTTAAGTGTGTCCCAGATAGTGCTTAGCATCTGAACGGGAGAGGCATCACTTTCCACTCCAACGGTCCACTGCAACAATCTGACCGACCGTTCTGAACTAACCATTTCTCATTCTCCCTCTAACTTTCTTTTCTCCTTCCTCCTCCTTCATTCCTTCTGCTGTCGACTCCCACCCTCCCTCAGAGCTATAAGAAAGCCATAGATGAGGTTAGTGACATTCTCTCTCTCTCTCTGTCTTTCTCTCTCTCCATCCATCACCCTCTCTCTTTGTCTTTCTTTTTCCTCTGTCTCTCTCTCTCTCTTTGACCTTGCTGAGGCTGCTTTGCTGGGCAGAATGCTGTTGGGTCCTTTGAAAAGCAGTCCCACTCCCTGGGCTGGCTGGAGAAATGCCTGTCTCCTTCTCACCCCCCCTCCCCTTCAAACTTTCTCACAGGTCCAAAGCGGTGGCATGTTTGTTTTGTGCTGGCCTGTCACTTGAATGGCTTCCATTTGACATGGCCGGCACAGTCTCTCTCGCATAATTTGCTTCAGCGATGTTTGGAGGCCTCCCTGTTGTTATGCATTAGGACTCTGTGGCTAGGGGAGGGGCTCCCAAACTTCTAATGTTCTCTTTAAAAGCTTCAAACATGTGTGAGAACTTCCTAATATTGATCATAGTTTTGTTATAAAAAAATAAAATAATAATTATTAAATAAATTAATAAATAAAAACACTATGTAAGGTCAGAATTGCGACCAAAAATTCTTGTGTAGCAAAATGATTATTTTGGGTACCTTTATTGAGACTATGTTATGTCACATAGATATAGATACACAAAAGTTTTATTGTGATTTAATTATGTGCAACTCAATAAGTAGTCATTAAGTAGAGCCATTAGCACAATGCAAGATGCGCAGTCATGTTTATATTCAAGCTCTGTATAAGGGTGACTGCTCTGTTTTCTCAACGGGGTTTCTCTCTCCCTGACCACTGCTTCTCCTGGATGCACTGGTCACTGTGATAGGAAGAACTGGTAAGAGAGTCCACCCTCCCTTCCCCCACCTCCAATCCCAGCATGCCGTGTTGTGGTGGGGCGGGCCCTCAGAGCTCAGGGCTGCTCTCCCGCATGTCCATGACCCAAAATCCCTCCTGCCCAGGGGCCTATATGACGAAGCAGGATTACTGAGTTAGCTGGATAACTGCACCGAGTAAAACCCGGAACAGTTCTCTTGCCTTCAATCCATGTTCCAGATTTGGGAGGGTTCCGGGTGTTAATCAGTGCAGTTATCCAGCTAACTCAGTAACCCTGCTTCGAGATACAGGCCCCGGGTGTGAGCTAGTACCTTGTTTGTCTTTTGATTAGTCCTTTGTTTTAAAAGAAAGTGCATCAGAACTCCCCATGTCATGATCATGGTTGTTCGGATGGCTGGAGGCCTTGTGGGATTGGTCAGGTCCTCCTGCCGCAAAGGGCTAATATTGTCACTGCTACACATTCGCGCATGCAGTGCATTTCCACAAAGGATGGAGAGATGCAGATTTCCAAAAAGTCTGTGAAAGTCTGTGAAATGTAGTTTAGTTTAGTGTAATATAGTATGAATCAGCACAGTGTGTAAAACTCTTTCAGTTATAGGACTAGAAGGATTTTATTTGTTGTGGCCACTTGAATCGTCTTTTATGAACAGCTAAAAACTGCATAACAAGCATTTGTGCATTTCTGAACATAAGAAAACAGACAGTATGAGTCATATTTACAGTTTTTAACATAACTCCCAAATTAATTGCAGCTCTGGAGAAAACACTTTGCCATAAATTTAAATGTATCACATATTTATTTTTTTTACTGTTCAATGGAAAGAATGTTCCACTGGGATAATAAATGAAGCAGGTTCATTTGTATCCAGTATCTTGTGTATTTTTCCTCTCTGCTCTTTCCCCTACCAAAATAAAAGGCTGTTTTCAACTATTTACCAGTGGAGTCATAAAATAATACACCTTGCAAAAATGAGACTTAATTTACAGGACCATGGAAAGATATATTAAAATACCACCATAATCATGACTGTGACTTTCCTCTTTCTACCTCCTGTGAGTCTGCCAGTCTCAGTGATATAGACTGTGACCTGGGGCTTCCTCACTGTTTGCAGTACCAGTGGTTTATTGTCTTTACCAGCAGTTACTGTTTGCTGGTCTCTGGATGAGGATGAGTGTGGTTTAGGTCACAGATGAAGCATTAGCGCATATCCAGTGTCCATGTTGGTGCTCCGCAGGCCAACTGTCAATCTTACAGCATGTCTCTTTCTCTTTTTTTCTCCCCCCCTCTTTCTCAATATCTCTCTCCCTCCCCGTCCACTTTCCTGTTCTTCTATCAATCTGTATCCATCCCCGTCCTTGATTTTCTTTCTTTTTTTCTCTCCCCCTCTCTCTTTCTCTTTCTCTCTCTTTCTCTTTCTCTCTCTTTAGGATCTGACCGCCTTAGCCAAAGAGCTGAGGGAGCTACGGATCGACGAGACGAACCGCCCGCCCATCAAGGTGACGGACTACTCATCCTCCAGCGAGGAGTCGGAGAGCAGCGAGGACGACGACGGCGAGAACGAGGCGCAGGACGGCACGGTGCCCGTCAGCGACATCCCGCGAATCATGTGAGCGCGCGAGCCCCTTTCTCGTCGCCGCCCGCCACACGCATGGCCGCGTGGACATTACGCGAGTAAATTTTCGTCCTCACCGCAAGGACAGGCTAACTGACTGTGTGTGTTTTTGTTTTCCTCACACAGGCCCTCCATCCAGGGCGGAAACGACTTGTACGGCTTGATTAGCAGCCATGATGACTCCCACGGCGACTCCTACGGAAACGGATCCAAGGACGGCACCCTGATGATGCGAGAGGTACGGTCGCTTGCGTGATGGCGGAGGCGTGTGTATGTGTGTGTGTGTGAACGCAGTCTGGCTGGTGGTGTGGCTGTGGGTGTGTCCATGTAAAGCCCTTTCCTGCGTTCGCCCTGCAGACGCTAGCTGAGAGGAAGCGCTCCGGCCACGTGGAGAGCAACGGCTTCGCCGGCCACGGCAACCTGCCCGACCTGGTGCAGCAGAGCCACTCCCCCTCCGGAACGCCCACCGAGGGCCTGGGACGGCTCTCCAGCCTGCACACGCAGGACATGGACTCCATCGCCGAGGTAGGCAGCCACGCAACTTTCTTTCTTTCTTTTTAAAAAAAATAAATATTGTTGCTCAACGTGGAGCTAACCATTCAATTCCCGCCCTAATTTGGAATGTCCAACTATTTGCAACTAATTGCAACCACAGCCATGTGCAAACCGCTGCCGATTCGGGAGTGCAGACATCCGCGGTTCTCCTCCGAAGCGCGTGGGGTCGCCAGCCTGCTTCTTTTCACACCACTGCCCACAACCAAGCTTGCGCGGAACGGCGTCGGAGGAAGACTTTTCATATGCGGCTTTGGCATATAGACCAGTGGGGGTCACTAGAGAGCAATGAAACACGGACCTCTAACCGACTGAACCCTCACGGACCTCACAGTCAGACCAGGCACAGTCCGGAATCGATCCGAGACCGTGGGGCTCATCCATGCGCCACAGTGAATGAGCACCGAATGAGCCACCCAGCGACCCCAGCCAGGCAACTTTCTGTACGACCAGCCAACCTCGAAGGAGTCCCAAGGCTCTCTACCCTCTGCTCATTGCCCACTCAGATCTCCCGTTTATTTTTGTGCTGTTTCTTTTCCAACATTTACTGGCAATTTACTGACTTGTTTTCATGCTCGCCTTCAACTTCAAATATCCCTGCCCTGCCTCACACTCCATGTATCAATTTGTTTCAATAATACTCATTTCAACAAACTTAGAAGAATATCAAGAGGTGTGTAACATGTACATGAACGGAAACACAAACATATCAAGTTTGTGAACTGGCACATTGTGTGCAGATAAAGGCTGTCTTTACAGTTACAGAATACTTAAAGGGATAGTTCGCATTCTGGGCCTTTTTGATATTATTGCAGTTTTACTGTATGTTTCGATTGGCCCAGACAGTTTTGTTATGGGCAATGAAGGGTATTTTACAGGTACGTACTGAAGCTTTTGACGACCAGCCAGCTTTACAAGGGCTGGTATATGGGCTATTTGGGGGTTTGCGGTCTAAAGCAAGAAAATGCACTTCAAGTCACTCCAAAGCAGCTTATACACGGGTGTTATGTTTCCAGAGGCTGTAAATGTGAACATATTAATTTGATAAAGTTTCTTCACATTTATAAACATAAACAACTGTTGTTATATTGTTCTAGTGCCTTGCTTGAGCACAGTAGTCTCATGCACCACATCAAATGGTTCCAACCAAACATAAGGTTAAACATTTTTTTAAGAATAATCGCGTAATATACATACGCTCAGGTAACTCGGGATAGGCTGGGAATTATGTATTTTATCTAAAATCCCGACTCTTTATTTGTTCACTGGTAGTGTTGCAAGGAGATATTTCTGTAAGGTGCACTGGGTTTGTTGGCAGAGTCGACTCATGTTTGCCTTGTCTTGTCTGACAGTACGGGATGGGGAGTGGCTCGAAAGCCTCGTTCACGCCATTCGTAGACCCGCGAGTGTACCAAACGTCTCCCACGGACGAAGACGATGAGAACTCAGCCGCAGGTATTTGGGTGTTAAACTCTGCTCAGAGGTTGAAAGGCCACCTTAAAAGCCACTAAGCTTTTCCGTCCTTTTATCCCCCTTCATTTCAATGTCTTTTGAATCTCTTTTTTTGTTTTTGTGAATTTTTGTATGTGATGTCTCTTACTGTGGTGTCTTGAATGTTGTATGTTTATTTTAAAAACTAAAAACGGAAGGGAAAATAAAAGTTCCCCCCGATAAAGCATGTTTTAAAACTGTGAAATGAAGTCATGTTGATGAATTGTAATTTAAAAGAAAATGTTTTTATTGGATACTGAATCTTAAAACCAATAAAGACAATTTAAAAGCCACTAAGGGTTATCCTTTCAAGGGCCAGGGTCTTTAACTATGTGCAGGGTTCACTTTATAATAGTTACTGCCACACAGTTAATGTCACACTCAAAATGGACTTACATATTGTAGGAGTACCAGTCCTCAGTCTTGGTCCTGGAGGGCCGCAGGGTCTGTTGGTTTTTGTAGTTGTTCAGCGCTTAATTGATCAGTTAAAACAATATTTCTCATTTGGTTTTATTGGATCCACAGTTATTGCTGATTTTATATGTGCTTTCATAAGATGTATATAAAAAAACAGACATTAGCTTGTACAGTGGGCACTATGCATGACGGGTGCAACGGCGACTTTTTTTTTGGCCAGGCAGTGTATAAAGAACGTGCAGGGCCAATGATAACTTTGGCTCTCACCCCCCCGACCCCCCCCCCCCCCAGCCCTTTTTGCCAATGAGTTGCTGAGGCAGGAGCAGGCCAAGCTGAACGAGGCGCGCAAGATCTCAGTGGTCAACGTCAACCCCACCAACATCCGGCCCCACAGCGACACGCCCGAGATCCGCAAGTACAAGAAGCGTTTCAACTCGGAGATCCTGTGCGCCGCCCTCTGGGGTGAGTCGCGTTTCCTGTTACCCATTTCTTGTTCAATATCTAGCTGAGGGAACGGTAAATAACTTTTCTCTGTTCCCTCGGAAATTAGATTAAAATTAAATGAAACGCAGCAAGTGTGAAAACAGGAAATAAAAACTATGGTGCATAGACCCAATGGATACATGAGTTATTTCAGTTCATCGAGTCTTTTAAGTATCTTTACTATAACACTTCCTAGTCCAGGTTTTTTTGAGATCTCACTCCCTCATTGCATTGCTGAGGAAAGTAGTGCTGACTGAGCAACCCTCCGAAAGAAGTGTGAGTTGCTCCTCCTGGTGGAGACTTGCAGTAACGCTCAGGCGTTTCTTACTCCTGAACGCTCAGGGGTGAACCTGCTGGTGGGCACAGAAAACGGGCTGATGCTGCTGGACCGCAGCGGCCAGGGGAAGGTCTACAACCTCATCACCAGGCGGCGCTTCCAGCAGATGGACGTCCTGGAGGGCCTTAACGTCCTGGTCACCATATCAGGTGGGTCTGCCCGCAGGATGACCGCGCAACCTTGTACGGGCTCGCCAGTGAACGCAAGGCATGTGGGAAAATGACGACTGCAAGACCCGGAGCGACTAAACAATGAGCGCACACAGACATCGAGAAGAAACCCACGTCATCCTCATAATTTTGGTTTCCCTTTTTCAGTACCAATTTGTGACCGATACCGTTTCTTCCCAGGGAAAAAAAACAAGCTGAGGGTGTACTACCTGTCCTGGCTGCGGAACAGGATATTGCACAATGACCCGGAGGTGGAGAAGAAGCAAGGCTGGATCACTGTGGGGGAGCTGGAAGGCTGCGTCCACTACAAAGTCGGTATGTCCACCCAGTGCAACTCCTGCCTGTACAATCTATAGCCAAAATGCTAAGCTCCTGTTCTCGATTGGTCTATTAGCAGCAGGTTTTAGGCCCAACCCCAGACGAGCCAACCCATTTACAAACTTCTGCTATTGGCTGTCCTAATTTAAAGGCCACTTAGGGATGTTCTCTGAGCAGTAAATTGTCACATTTTTATTTCATATTTTTAAAAACTAGTGCAGTGCCCTGTTGAAAATGTGCCTGTTTGGAATGGGCTGGACTTTGTGGCGTGCGTGACTTTGTGGCGTGTGTGACTTTATGGCGTCTTGCCTGACTCGTGTGGAGGCTCGCTAGCTGGAGACAATTTCATGCGCTTGGCGTCGCGATTTGCCGAGAGTGATGGGCGCTTCTTTTTGGGTATTTCAGGAATTTCTGCATTGAGCAATAGTCGTTCTTGTTCTTCTTGGGTTGGGCGGTTTAGGAATGCGGCTTTCATGAGAGATGGCACGCTCTCAAGTAGTTCCAGGGAGGATTTTGCGCTGTGACATTAGTTCCGGATTCCGCATTCATAATTGTGGACGGCGCAGACGCACAGACATGATTTCTGCCTTTGTAGCTAGATGGTCATTGTTACTGTGGTATCATGTTGCCTGTGCCAAGCCAGTACTGCGGCTGAAGAAAGTGCTCTCCTCCAGTACATCTGCAAAGCAACCAGTAAATAATGTCCGCGCTAAAAGCCACACGCCATACTACGGGAGCACAGGAGATTGGAGGAGAGGCACGACTGTCACTGATGAAAATTTGTAACCTGTATATCCTGAAGAACCCTGGCGAACACAGGCACCCCGACAGTATCCAGTATCATATCCAGGGATGTATATAGGTATGATTATGTACTGTTTAGTTGGAAAGAATGAGCACTTGCCAAGTAAATTGGCTTCACGTGCTTTACACATGGCTGCCCTGTCTTACCAAACTGCCCCCGCCCCCCCCCGCCCCGCCCCGCCCCCAGTTCTCCCAGATGTGGGGTGGGATGGGTGGGTTGGGGGGGTGATAAAAACAAATGAATTGTGCTTATAAATCCTCGCCTTGCATTCCAGGTAACAGAAATATTGATTCACTTTTGTTCCAGTGAAATATGAGAGAATCAAATTCTTGGTGATCGCCCTGAAGAACTCTGTGGAGATTTACGCTGTGGGCGCCAAAGCCGTACCACAAATTCATGGCTTTCAAGGTATGAGACTGTAGCTCGAGGTTTATACTGTCTGCTCCCATAACCGCTTGTGAATGTCACGCTTTATTTTCTTTGTGCACTACAGCATTTACTTGACAGTGATCCTAACAAAAATTAGTATGTGCAGTATTTATTGGTGGAAAGGTTTCTCGCCGCATTCATGACAATTGGACAGATCTTTCACGCCATCTCTGATCGCTCTCTATAAAATAATTAATGGAATATTTACTAGCTATTTATACATTCATGAAGAAGACGAGAGCAAGGCCAGATGTGCTTACACGTTTCAGACCTCGCCCCGCCTGTTCACGTAGAGCCCTGACTCAAATCACGGTCCTCGAGGGCTGCTGGCTTTCCAACCTCCCTCTGCCTGTGGAGTCAGGTGTGAAGGCATTCTGGCCATTCTGTGGCACTAATTGTTCAGTTAATCGCCAGGCAGGAAAGAAAACCAGGGCCGGATTTGGATTCGAGGGCCAGATTTGAGTTTCCGTGATATGCAGTGTAGTCCTTTATAATTTCCAGGGAAATGCTTTTTATGAGATAGTTATGCAAGATATTCTCAACAGTGGAATAATTGCTATTTTATTATCAGTCTCTGAGCAGATAAAGCTCTGATTAGTGGGGTTGGATGGCGTGTGTCGGAAAGTTCAAGAACCTTAGAGCAGGAAAATAAACCTTTAATCACAGATAGTTTCATCTGCACGTGGCCAGACAAAAGCCTTGTTTCACATATGTAATAATAATAATAATGCCTTGCATTTATATAGTGCCTTTCTCACCAACCGGTGACTCAAAGCGCTTTACAATGATGAGGGGGAAACTCACCTCTACCACCACCAATGTGTAGCACCCACCTGGGTGATGCAACGGCAGCCATTTTGCACCAGAATGCTCACCACACATCAGCTGAGGCGGAGAGAAAGACAATGATTATATGTATAAAAAGAGCTAGTATTTATTTGCACTGAGAAAGGGTAACTGTGCCAAAATGTGTTGAGTAAACTGCTTAACACATCTTTTAAAATATTTTGATAATAAAGATGTGAAACAAGGTTTCTGTCTGTTACCCTAACATAGATATTTTTGTTTCTTTGGGAGTACTGCCTGGTATCACACTTGCTGCACATCTGATCTATCTTAATTAAAACTATTAGATGAGGATTCTGGGCCAATCAGATGAATGTGAGGAGTGTTCAATGAAGAAAAATTGGCAACTGAAATGACATCTGGAGGTTGTGTAACATCTAAGACGTTAGAGGGTGTGTGTGGAGGTTTCTGGCGTGGTTAGGGAACTCAACACGGCAGCTTGTTCTCTCAAGTCTTTCACAGATCTCCAACACAGACCCCAGCTGGTGGACCTGACAGTGGAGGAAGGACAAAGGTTAAAGGTTATCTACGGGTCCAGCATCGGTTTTCACGTGGTCGACGTGGATTCTGGGAATCCATATGATATCTACATCCCATCCCATGTAAGTGACAAAACCAACTGAGCAGATTTCATAGTTCGGCCCTAGCTGGTAGAGGTAATGGGCGGCAATGTAGTTTAATGGTTAAGGAACTGGCCTTGTAACTGAAAGGTTGCAGGTTCGATTCCCAGGTAGGACACTGCCGTTGTACCCTTGAGCAAGGTCCTTAACCTGAATTGCTTCAGTATATATCCAGCTGTATAATTGGATAATATATGTAAAAAAAGAAATGCAAAAAAGTTGTGTAAGTCGCTCTGGATAAGAGCGTCTGCTAAATGCCTGTAATGTAATGTAATGTCCGGCAAAGGTAATGGCTGTCTACGGACGTTTGGCTACAGTCAGAAGCAGAGAATAAAGTACATGTTTTCCCCCAATATATGGCAAGCCCATATCACTGAAACAGTCTCAAAGGTGGGGGGGTAGAAAGTAAGGCAGAAGGCAACAAAGCAACCGGAATGTTCTCATTGCCAGCAGTGAGCAGACAGGCTTGATGCTAGTTGGGGGGGGGGGGGGGTGAGTGCCAGCTGATGGCATGTTTCTGGCTTTCAGAGTAGTATGTAGTAGTATGTGTTTCCCTCCTGCTCCCCCAGATTCAGAGCAATATCACCCCGCACGCCATTGTGGTGCTGCCCAAGACGGACGGGATGGAGATGCTCCTGTGTTATGAAGATGAGGGTGTCTATGTGAACACGTACGGCAGAATCACCAAAGACGTGGTGCTTCAGTGGGGGGGAGATGCCCACCTCTGTCGGTAAGTTCGATAACAACCCCCCACCCCCCCCACCCCCCCATCCCAGTTGACCCTAACCCAGTCCAGGACATGGATGGTTCTACCATTTATGTTCTCTTCTCCTGAATTAGCCTTTTTTGAATGAGTTTTCTTTGTAAACTGTTCTGACCAGATTGTAAATTCTGTGTTGGTTCCCTCCCCTACCATGTAGAAAGCCCATTTACCCCCGTTATGTACGGTCCTCTTTATTTGTACCCATTTTATTGCGATTCATTTTTTAACATGTGCCACACAAAGCAGTCGAAGCCATCAATTTCCCTCTGCGTGCAAGTATCGTACAGAGAGTCTCCATACCTCATAAAGATTTTGAGCGCAAGAATATACAGCCGGTCGGAGGAAAGCAGCAAATAGGAATAATAAATGCCGCCGTGAGGAACACTGATTTTCAGGTTCAGGGAGAGTTTAATAGTATTCAAGCTGGAGCGTTTTCAAGGGGAGAGATCCATCTGAGATGCACGGATACTCTTATGGAAATGAAAGGGAGTATGTCACAAGGCTGCTGTCGCCGGAGGCCGCGAGATTTGATTCCGCGAGAGCTCCCGTGAAACGGTCGCGTTCGGGAGCCGTTCGTCAGGGCGCCGGCGGATTCGCATCTTCCCGGAATCGGGGGTTATTCCATTTTTGGGAAACCCCCCCTGGGAGTCGGGCTAATTAGCCGTCTCATTAATGATTTAAGCCGCATTGCCATTAGCCTTTGATAGATGGACGAGGAGATATACGGAGTGTGGCGGGCCTCCGTCCTTCATCCTCACGGTAGCTAATTCAGCATCCGCTTCGCAATTAATTCTCGGACCGATTTGCGCCCCCCTTTTCTTCTGCGTGCCCAATTAAAGGCATTAATGTACTGCTGAATTGCGAAGGCAACTGGATTCTGCTGGACCCTGACGACTGCGAGTAAGATATCGGGGAGGAGAGGAGCATTACGGGAATTTGCTGTGCGCCTCACGGAAGGCTATCAGGGACGTTCGATTCTTTCCCTCACGCATTCGTGGTTATCGGCCTAGATTCAATCTCCATTCGTCCTTAACTTTAATTCACTATAATGTGCAATTGCTTTTTTGTCACAGTCTAGACTCCAGTGATTAGCGTTATTGCCTTGTCGTGATCTCATGCTTAAAGGATAAATATTTCATTTATAGGCAAGTTAACCCTTTCATGCATGAATTATTACAAAACAGAGTTAATTTGTTTTCCACATCAAACTCCACATGTGTTTCACCCGCCTAGGTCACGGAAATGTTCCCCAAATGGCTCCTTGAAAACATAGACCACACATGCACATTACAAATCTTAATGCATGATGTCCACTTCAGTGGACAGAAGGTTTTTCGTATACAATACAAGAACTACGGTAATTTTTTGTTACAAATATAACTAATTCTGCTCCTTGCATCTTCCCTAATAAGAATATATATTTTTTAACATGCTCTGTTCTCTAGGAATAGAAGGTTTTAACAATTGCACCAGAGGGAGTTTGTATGTTTCTACCTCCACCTGCCATTTTGACCTACACTGTATCAAAACTAGAAAAGCCAATAAAATGTAATAATATGGATCATATTAAAATTTAGGCAAAGGTGCAAGGAATCTGCTCTGATATTTTTTGGAGATCACAAATGTTTTTGACTATGTTAGAATAGACATTGATAAGCCTTGTAGTGGAAAGGGTTAAAGGCAAAATGTTTATTGAATTCTGGTCACCTTGTAATTAATATACCTTATTTCGGATGTTTTCCTTTTGCATGTATTTCTTTTTAGATTTTCTTAAACAGAGTCAAAAGAAGGGACTGTACTGGCCTCACAAAGAGTTGGGCTACTAAGCTATCCAGCAAGTTTACAACCGCTAGGCTAGGACGAACAAAGAACGTTGATGCAAGAAATCTTCATTCCTTTTCTCCTTTCCTTTATTTATGCTGTAAAACTGTGGACACAAATACAACTCTTTTCAGTCCATTTGTCTCCATTGCATGTAGAAATGACTTGATACACACTTGATAGCTGCGCACATTTGCCGCCATTACGGAGAACAAAGGAACATCCTTTCTTAGCTTAACAGTGGCTAAATACATTTCTTATACTTTGAAAACACATCTTCAAGTAAGAACGATTTATACTTACGAGCATTGCCCTCGTGTGGGTAAAAAATAACTATTGAGCAGGTGAGAAATAACTATGCAAGTGAAAACGACGACTTGTCTGGAGACAGCAGAACGAAACAACCTTTTACGCTGACTTCTCTTGTGTGTCTGCCCGATAAGCCGGAAGTATGCGGTTACCACACCTAAAAGTACTTTCTAATACTAGTTATTGCCACTAGATGGCGCTCTACGCAAGCAAATGATAACTAAAACCCGTGTGTAAGGAAATAATTGAAATATTGGTTTGCTCAGACCATGACACTCCCTGTCTGGTATCTTAGAGATACCATATATATGAACTCACATGTCTAAACACACTCAATATCATGTTTAGGAGAAAGCAGTAAAACAAGTTCGGAGACTGGTCTGGTGTACACTTTAGGAGTGCCTTGACGAATTGCTTTTACTTCCACAGATCTCACTACACTGTCCTTACTGGGAAGAGCCTTTGTGATCATCGCTATAGGCCAGTAATTTCTTTTCACAGCACTGTCTCTCATCAGGACAATGTCTCCTTCCTGCAGGTTGGGCCTTGTGTCCAGCCACTTGGTCCGACTTTGCAGGGTGTTCAGGTACTCGCGCTGCCATTTGTGCCAAAAAGTCTCTGCAAGATGCTGCACCTGTTTCCACTGCTGACGTAGGATCTCTGCTTTGCCGAAGTCTGCTGGAGGTGAAGATGGAGTTCCGGTCTTTTGTGTCAATAGCATTGCCGGGGTAAGGATGAGCGGGCTCTCTGGGTCAGTGGGAACAGGCAGCAGAGGCCTTGCATTGATGATTGCGCACACCTCTGCCATGAGTGTGACGAGCACTTCGTGTGTCAGAGAAGAAAAGCGCTGCTGCAGGAACATGGAGTCTAGGATGCGGCGTGCCACACCGATGAGCCGCTCCCAGGCGCCTCCCATATGGGATGAATGTGGGGGATTGAAGATCCATGTGCACTGCTGGTCTTGTAGGTATCGCTGCATGTCTGCATCTTCTCGCAGGTTCAATTCTTTAGACGCACCGATGAAATTTGTGCCTTGGTCAGACCTGATTAGCTTTGCAGGTCCTCTGATGGAGAAAAATCTCCGAAGAGCATTAATGAAACTGGATGCACTTAAAGTCTCTATTACCTCTATGTGCACTGCGCGCACACTGAGGCATGTAAACAACACAGCCCACCTTTTGTTGTTGACCTGGCCACCTCTGGTCCGACGGCAGGTCACTTCCCATGGGCCAAACACGTCCAGGCCGATGTAGGTGAAAGGTGGGGCGACTCGTAGCCTGTCTGCAGGTAGATCTGCCATCAGCTGATGCTCTATTTTGCCACGCAGTCTTCTGCAAGTGACACACCTGAAAAGTGTGCCCCTTATGAGCTTTTTCCCTCCTACCAGCCATAGTCCAGCATCCCTTATGGCTCCCTCAGTGAAGTGCCTGCCTTGATGCTTTACCTGCTCGTGGTGGTGTCGCACAAGGAGGGTTGTTAGGTGATGCTGACCTGAGATGATGAGAGGATTGGTCCTGTTTATCTCCAAGCCAGACTGAGAGATGCGTCCACCAACTCGGAGAAGTCCATCACTGTCAATCACTGGACGAAGCTTTCTGATGCTGCTTTGCTTTGGTATGTCTGTCTGTTTCTCTGTGTTGTTGAGTTCGTTAGCATATGTTTCCTGTTGCATGTTCATGATCAGGAGTTTTCTTGCTTTTTCCAGGTTCTCTGGCGTGGCTGCTTTTTTACAGATGTGCCACCCTCTGCATGTGCTGTCACAGATGGTCTGAGTGAAACACTGAGCAATGTGAATCAGAAATGCAAGTGTTCTTAGGATGGTGGCCCACTTTGAAAAGCGGTCGAAACGCTTCGCTCCTAGATGGCACATGGAGGTTTGGGTGACCAGCACTGACACCTTAGGCCGGATTTCAGAGTCGGACCCAGGGTCAATGAGGTCAAATTGTTGCTCAACATCGTCTGGTTGCTTACCGGGCAGAAAGGCCGGACCGGTCAGCCAGGTAGTGTCCTTTAATGACGCCGCAGGCACAGATCTGGAGCCATGATCCGCTGGGTTGAGTTCTGATGGGACGTAGTTCCACTGTTGAGGTGAAGTCGCTTGTCTGATGCGTAGCACTCTATTGCTCACGTAGACATAAAATCTTCTCTGCTCGTTGTTGACATAGCCTAGCACAACTTTGCTGTCTGAAAAGAAAGACACAGAGTTAATGTGCAAGTCCATGTTGCTTACGGCAAACTCTGCTATTTCAACAGCGAGGACTGCCGCACAGAGTTCGAGTCTGGGGATAGTGGTCTCTTTGACAGGTGCCAGCTTTGCTTTTCCAAGGACGAATCCCACTTCGGAGTGGCCGTCTGTGTTGGTCACTTTCAGATAGGCTACTGCAGCAATGGCTTTGGTTGATGCGTCTGCAAACACACACAACTCCCTTGAGCTTGCCGCAGATGGGGAGAGGGATGTGTAGCAGCGGGGAATCTGTAGTTCTTGAAGGCTCTGGAGGGAACTTTTCCACTTCAGCCACTCTGCTTTCAGATTGTCTGGGAGAGGCGAGTCCCACTCTCCTTTTTCCATGGTCAGCTGTCTGAGCAGTGATCTTCCTTGTATGGTGACGGGTGAGAGAAAACCCAGAGGATCGAAGATGCTGTTAATTGTGGACAGTACGCCTCTGCGTGTGAACGGCTTGTTGTCCTCCTGCACTTGAAAGGTGAATGTGTCTGTGAGAATGTTCCAGCTTATGCCTAAGCTGCGTTGTATGGGCACGTCGTCTGTGGAGAAATCCAAATCCTTGATGCTGTTTGCGCGGTCTTCAGGAGGGAATTCGTTCATGACAGCCGCACTGTTTGTTGTGATCTTATGCAGTCTGAGACAGGAGCGGGAGAGCATCTCTTGTGCTCGCTTGATGACACTGATGGCCTCGGACTCAGTTGCAAAGGACTTAAGGGCATCATCGACATAAAAGTCTCTTTCAATGAACGCCCGGACGTCTGAGCCGAATTCAGCTTCTCCTTCTGATGCTGCTTTTCTGAGGCAGTAGATTGCCACAGCGGGGGATGGTGTGTTCCCAAAAACATGGACACGCATTCGGTAGTCTACGATGTCACTGTTCCACTGATTGTCGCGGAACCACAGAAACCTCAGGTAATCTCTGTGCTCCTCTTCGACAACAAAGCAGTAGTACATGTGCTGAATGTCTGCGGTTACTGCAATTTTCTCTTTTCTGAACCTAATGAGGACGCCCAGCAGGTTATTGTTTAGATCAGGTCCTTTCAGCAGGACGTTGTTGAGTGAGATTCCTTCATGCTGAGCGCTTGAATCGAAGACGATGCGAATTTGTTCTGGCTTTTTGGGATGGTAGATACCAAAGGATGGCAAATACCAACATTCTTTCCTTCCTGGAAGGGCTGGGGCAATTTCAGCATGTTGACAGTCAATCATTTTTTGCATGAACTGCATGTAGTGTTGTTTCATGACAGGTTTCTTTTCTAACGTGTGGCAGACTGACCTTAGTCGTTTCAGTGCATAGTCTCTGTTGTTAGGCAGGCGTCTCCTAGGAGACCGGAAAGGGAGGGGTGCAACCCAGCTTTGAGCATCGTCTTTAAAGACTTCTTTGTCCATTAGTTTCAGGAACTTAAGGTCTTCAATGGACGGAGCAGGCTGACAGTCATTGTCGGTGCAGGTGAAGATGGAGGAGTCTGTGTCATCTCCGCAGAGAAGAGGAGCTGGATGGACAGCGCCACGCTGAGGTGGAGGAAACTGCAGGACTGAGCAGCTATGTGTGAGGTCTTTCACACGCAGGTGGCTGTAGCAGGGCGTGAGGTGGCTGGGCCGACCGTTTTCCAAGATGGATGTTTTGAGAGCGGTGACTGATGAGGGCTGGTGTGCCGTGCCAAGGCACACGTCTCCAATCACCACCCACCCTAGGTCTAATTTCTGAGCAAACGGGGCATTGTTGGGTCCGTTTATTTGCTTACGGATCTTGTGAATTCTTAAAATGTCTCTTCCTAGCAAAAGGAGTATTTTTGCATTAGGATCTAAGGGAGGGATCTCGCTGGCTATGCTTTTCAGGTGGGGGTGATGCAAAGCTGCATTGGGAGTGGGAATTTCTGACCTGTTATTCGGGAGCTCGTTGCACTCAATGAGGACTGGAAGAGGGATGCGGGTCTTCTCATCAAATGACTCCAGCATGTAGCCACACGCTCTCCTGCCAGATGTCTCCATGCTGCCTGCACAAGTCTTTAGTGTGTACGGTGATGGAGTGCTCTTGTCGTTGAATAACCCGAAAAAGTCAGATCGGGCCAGAGACTTGTTGCTTTGTTCATCGATAATGGCATACACTTTGTTCACCGCTTCCCGGTGGCCCAGGGGGTACACATTAACTAGGCACACTTTTGAGCAGGCTCTCACACTCACCCCTTCACCGCATACTTCAGTGCACTTGGACGTGACGCTTTCGTCACCCTCCCTGCCGTCATCTGAAATGGGTGGGGTTGGCTTTGCTTTCCATGGTGATGGACCGGGATGAAGGGCTTCAACATGCTTATCGCTTTGGCATTCCGCACACGTTATGGCTGTGTTGCAGTTTTTAGCAATGTGGGCCGTTGATGCACAACAGCGAAAACAGATGAAGTTCTCTTTAAGGTACTGTTTGCGGTCAGTCAGCAACTTGTCTCTGAAGCCCCTGCACTTTCCTAGCGAGTGAGGCTTTTGATGAATTGGGCAATGCTTGCTTGGATCAGGAGTGTCGGCTTTTGGCTCACCTTTTTGGCTGGAGTCGGCAACTTGAGTTTTGTGAACTGCAACAGGCGGATTTGCATGGCTTGGGGGGCCTCTGGTCTTGTCTCTCTTGATGGCGGGCGTTGTAGGCAGAATGATGTTAAAACTGGGATCGTTTCTAGCTTTGGCTTGATTTTTAATGAACTTCACAAACACACTGAATGGAGGGAAGGGAATCTGGCGCTCTTGTTTGATCTGTGAGCCGTGGAACATCCACTTTTCCTGCAGATTGTATGGCAGCTTTTCCACAATTGGAGCCACTCCCCTAGCTGTGTCTAGATAAGCCAGTCCTGGAAGAAATCCGTCTTGTTTTGCAGCATGCAATTCTTGTAGGAGGTCGGCTAGCTCACGCAGCTTTGTTGGTTCTTTGTTGGATATCTTTGGGAAGCTCTCCAGTCTTGCAAATAGCGCCCCTTCAATGGCTTCTGGAGTGCCATAACACTCTTCCAGGCGCTGCCAGATGGCCTTGAGGCCACCCTGTGGATCTCTGATGTGGGCTGCTCTCTGTCTGCGTGCTTGTTCCGATGACTCTTTCCCGAGCCATTTGATCAGGAGGTCGGTTTCTTCTGCTGCCGTCAGTCCTATGTTGTTTATGGTGTTGCAGAATGAGACCTTCCACACCCAGTAGTTCTCTGCCCTATCGTCGAACTTTGTTAATCCAGTGGAGACGAGCTGACTTCTTGCGATGAACCTGGCCAGGTCTGTGGTTGCAGTGCCGTGGTCGCCTGGTTCTGATGTGTGGTGAGAGAACAAGCTGGCTCGTGGGATTGGACCAGGAAAGGTGTTGCCTGTTGCTCCCTGCCATGCTTTGTTGCAGGTGTGGGTTGGTGTCTGATATGTGTTTGTAGGTGGCATTGGTGACCTGAATGGCTGTGTATATGGTGACGAGTAGCAGTGTGCACTGGGAAAGGCTGTGTGATTTTCTAGCTTTACCTCTCGTCTTGCCGGGATGTCACGTGCAGCGAAATGCCGGCTTGCCTCTGATCCCTGTTCTCCGAGGCTTTGGTCATCTTCAAATTCAGCTTGAAGCGCTGCAGCTTCGGCTATTGCAGCCTCCATTTCCTTTTCGCATTGCAGTGCTTCCAATTCCGCTTCTAGCTTTGCTTTCTGCAGTTTAATTTTCAATTCTTTTTGAGAATAGGCGGCTCTGGTTCGGGCTGCTTGTGCCTTTGCCTTTGCCTTTGCTAACATCGTGCTTTTATTAGAACTGCCAGTTGACCCATGTGTGGACGCACGAGTGGAGCCGGACATCGACGCTTGAGATCTCACCTCTAGGTTTTGCAGGTCGGCTTCAGTTAGCCCTGTGGGTAGCTGCGCATCTGGCTGAAGTTCCATGTCTTATGGAGCAGGCGGTTGGCTTTGAAACTGCTTGCAGGTTGCTAGAAGGTCTGTCCTCTTGACAGGCGAGGGTTTGCTCTTTTACTGTACTGGCCTCACAAAGAGTTGGGCTACTAAGCTATCCAGCAAGTTTACAACCGCTAGGCTAGGACGAACAAAGAACGTTGATGCAAGAAATCTTCATTCCTTTTCTCCTTTCCTTTATTTATGCTGTAAAACTGTGGACACAAATACAACTCTTTTCAGTCCATTTGTCTCCATTGCATGTAGAAATGACTTGATACACACTTGATAGCTGCGCACATTTGCCGCCATTACGGAGAACAAAGGAACATCCTTTCTTAGCTTAACAGTGGCTAAATACATTTCTTATACTTTGAAAACACATCTTCAAGTAAGAACGATTTATACTTACGAGCATTGCCCTCGTGTGGGTAAAAAATAACTATTGAGCAGGTGAGAAATAACTATGCAAGTGAAAACGACGACTTGTCTGGAGACAGCAGAACGAAACAACCTTTTACGCTGACTTCTCTTGTGTGTCTGCCCGATAAGCCGGAAGTATGCGGTTACCACACCTAAAAGTACTTTCTAATACTAGTTATTGCCACTAGATGGCGCTCTACGCAAGCAAATGATAACTAAAACCCGTGTGTAAGGAAATAATTGAAATATTGGTTTGCTCAGACCATGACAGGGACCCTATGGTAAAACGTTAACCTTAACAGGCCCATATGTCTTTTTTCTTATCTCTAGTATTACACTAGGCAAGGTGAAGTAAGGCTAGCCTATTCATCTGTTTGTCAAACACCAGGAATGCCGAATTAAAACCTCAAATCAGCTCTCTGGCTAAGTCAGTCAGTCTCCCCCATGGCCATGCATGTCAGACTCTCAAAACTCTATAAAACACTGAATCCTTATTGATTCATTACCTAAAACAATTACAGTGATCTGTTGCCACCTAATGGCGGAGTCGTGCATTACACCAACCTGAGAATTGTATCTTCCTGTAGGAGCCAGTTTATTGCCTGGATCTTGCTACCAGGGGGAAAAAAACGGGTAACTTTTTGTATCATTACTACAGAGCCATGAGATCGTAGCTGTTCACGATGCTCTTCATATCTGCTGTGCATCTCTCTTGTGAAGACCCAGAACAGAGGCGAGCACAGTGCTCAGGTTGCCTTTTGAATTTTAAACCATTCCCGGCTCTTTTTCCCGATCCAAACCAGAGAGCGAATTACCCTAGCTGTGTCGAAACAGTCCGTTTTTTTTTTTCTGCACTTAGAAGCTGCCGCAATAACTCGCCTCCTTTTTGTAAGTTGCCTGCTGTTGGACGTTTGAAGTCGTTGAGTCACCTTCGGGCGCCGGAGTCAGGGCTCTGACTTTTTTTTTTTACAGCTTACATCCACTCCAATCAGATCATGGGGTGGGGGGAGAAGGCCATTGAGATCCGGTCGGTGGAGACGGGACACCTCGACGGAGTGTTCATGCACAAGCGCGCTCAGCGGCTGAAGTTCCTCTGCGAGAGGAACGACAAGGTGAGAGGGCGGAACGGGACCGCATGCCTGCCGGCCTCTTTCAACCGACAACACCCTCCTTTCACCTTCAGTTAGCTCCACATTTCTGACAAACTAGCAGCTTTACCGCGGCTGGTGTAGGGGGGCATTATGGGGATTGCGGTGTAAACTAAGAAAGTAACTCCAAAGCAGCTTGTACAGTCACATTATGTGTATTATGACACACGCAACCCCCAGACCACTGCTCTCATAGAAAGATCTACCGGCACAATATAAAAACTGATATTTATGTTCATAATTGTGAATAAATGCTATAAATCTCTAAATCTGTTCTTATGTACAGCCTCTGGAAACATAACTTCACTGTACAAGCTGCTTATGAGTTACTTCAAGTGCATTTTCTTGCTCATCAGGTCATCGCAACTGTAAATATCTACACTGAAATTCTTTTAATTTTGGACTTACATAACCCAGTTATGTCATCAGGTTCCACGTAACTGAGTTGAGTAGCATCAAAAATTGAGTTAAACCGACTTAACTGTTGGCTTAACTAAATAATACAATTTTGATGCTTATCAACTCAGTTACGTGCAATCTGTTGACACAACTGGGTTGTGTAAGTCCAACGTTGAATTTTTTGAGTGTACTGTCTGGGCCAATTTAAAGCGTACACAAAAACTATCCCTTTCTGCAATATTCTGTGTCTGTGAGTCTTATGTTCTGATGAAATAAAAAGCTATGTCTTTATTACATTAATTGCTTTGATCTTTCCTTATCAGTATGTACTAAAATGTCATCATGTGGTGATGGTTGCCATCCCCCCCACAATTCCCAGTGAGAAATCTCTCTTGTCTGATAGGAGAAGGGCACTAATCCCAGTGCAATGTTCTCTGCCCTTCAGGTGTTCTTCGCCTCTGTCCGATCCGGGGGCAGCAGCCAAGTCTTCTTCATGACCCTCAACAGGAACTCTATGATGAACTGGTAACGTCCCAAGCCCGACTCACCCCACGTGCGATCCTCTCAAAGTTACACATGCAAACCTATGGTACAATTTAACACAGGTCGAAAAAAAAAAAACACATGGAGGAAAGAGAATGAGAAAAGAAGAGAAAGGAACGCTTAGATATCCAGACCCAGGCCAACGCCGCCCCGGTGCTCGTGCAGAGGAGGGAAGGCCACCACCCTCTGCCGTCTGGAGAGCCGGGAAGCAGCCGGGTGGAACGACACGCCATTCTGCACTGTGGGAAACGCTCATCAGAGAGGGGGGGGGGGTTGTGGGAGGGAGGGGCTAGAGAACAACCACACCCCCTCGCTGTGGGCCTGGGCTTTTCACAAGGGCTTCCCAGGAGGTGGTTCGGTTTTTCTTTTTCACCTTCTGCCGTCGGCGTCCGTTACGGCGGCCACGCTTCGAGGCGCCCGCGTCTTCCGCGGATTGGCCGGCCCCCCCCCGAGATCCCACCGTCTGCCTGCGATGGCGGATGTCGTGGACGCAAACCGCAGAAGCCAATCCAGCGGGAACTAATGATGACTGCACAACACAGCCGAACCTCACCCGACAGATACAATCTGTGAACGACCTGTACTTTTTTGTTGTCCCTCTCTCTGACTGAGCCGGTCCTGATCGCCACAGACACCGTGGACGTCTTTAGACTGTTAATGGAGATCCCAGTCATCCAGGCTGAAGTCCACATCCATTGCAGCCAGGACCTGAGTGCTTTCGTTCACAGCATCAAGTCTTACCAGCAAAACTTATTTGTTTCATAGAGGCGTGCTTTAGGTTCAGTCATGCCCTTCGTTTGAAGGAGAGGACAGCTCATTACCACTGTACAGAGGTCAACATGGAGCCTTAGAGTTCAATGGCTTTGGTGCTGGGTGCTCAGTCTTCGTTGTGAACAGCAGCCAGGGTGGTCACTGCTGATGGCGATTTTGGCTAACCATTATGTCTTCCCCATGTCACCAGTACATTTCTCCTGGGCTGTATGAAATGGGCAGTTTTAACTCTGGTTTACATAAACTTGTCAGAAGATCTAAGTAACATTCACGTAACGTTCAAGTAACATTGCCTTTTTTTCTGTTTGTTTTTCCTGAGGATTTCATTTGTTGCCTTTATTGTCTCTGAAATTCACTGCAAATGTGGCCACCCGGTTGCTGCAACAACGAGAACATAAAACCTGCATCGCTCTTCCTATTATTATTAACCTACCTCGTTTTTTTTGCTTTGCCGGCTTAAATTGAATCACGCTTTGCAATTATTTAGTAAATGTGTGCCTCGGTTTGATGAGATAATGTCACTTTAGCCAGACCCTTGTCATGCATGTGAGATAAACTTGGGTCACTGTCAGACTAGCGGGTCATGGAAACTGGACAACCCGGAAGGCCGGTGTAGCCTTAGGCTACCTTTCAAAGCAAGAGCCGAGATCAGAGCCTAAGCTGGTCAATTTTACTGTGAACAGCATCAACTCCTCCTTCACTGTTAAGCCTTTAAACACTAAGGGTGCTGTATCAGTTAAACTGGAATAACGATGAAACAATCCTAAAAAAAAATAATAATAATAATCCTGGAACTGTCCTGATTACATCGTCCACACCTTTGCTGTCTGTCAGAAACTTAATTTTGTGAGAAATACTTGGTTTCTTAGTCTCAAAGAATCTGATTTGTACAATGGTTTGAAAGCAGAAGAGAGAGAGGCGTGAGGGTTGTATGCCTGATTGGGATTAATGGATTATGTGACAACGAAGTGTGCTCTGTATTTTTTATGGAGCGACTGAAGCCAGGATGTCCAATGGGACAAATGTCCAGATCTTGAACTTAGGATACTTTTTGTACAGATTGAATAAGTGTAAAATTCCATTGTACAGTTTTAAGAATAACATTTAAGTTTGGTTATTTTATTTCTTTTTATTTCCACCCGTTTCCCAGTCTCCTAACAATTAAGGATGTTTCTTGTACAGAGTATAGCATGTTGTAAACAAAGATGAGACGGAGACCAATTGATATTCAATTATTAATTCAGCTGCTTTGAATACTTTGTTTTATCATTGGATGTCAACACTGTGTTACGCCATATCTCTCTTCTTTGAGATGCAGCATTTCACTTAAAACTACTGAAAAAAAAATTGAGTCTCTATATTAAAAGAGCTAACACGATGTTCTCTGGTGAGAAATTTATGAACAAAAATTGCCTGTGTATTTCTCCCTATGTGTTTGTCTTGTGCTGAATGTTACATTGTCTTCAATTTGTGACACTTCCTGCAATCAGTTGCTTGGTTATGGAGTACCTTTATGCGTCGTGGGCAGGAGGTTTAACCTGTTTGTTTTAATTGGAAAGTTTCACTTTGAAAGGGAACAAAACAGAACAGTTGATTTGTGCTTTGTGTACAATACACTACACCTCCATCAGTGTGGAAAAGAAATGCCATACACACCCAGAATAAACTGGCAGCGAATGGGGATCCGCTGCCGCACCCCTAAAAACGTAATTCTCCAGTGTGCATCTACTGTATCTGTGGCCTACAAATCCCAGAATCCCGTGTTGCCAAAACAGACAGGATTCCATGAGACCGTATCTCCCTGCTGCCAGTGGTTTTATTCACATCTTTTAATTTTGTCACTGTGTAAGTATGGTGTGTTAATAAAAGAAACTTGAGCACAGTCTGTTCGGTTTACAAAAGTACTCTTGTTGGACCTCCTGGAGTCTTGAAAGTTTCTGAATGCAAGAAAATGTGGAGAATGTCATTGTTGTCTAAAGATAAGTGCTGTGTCATCGATATGTATGATGATTTTGCATTTTTTTGTTGGCTTTTCGGGGCTTCTGCATAGTTTAATTTCATGTCACCATTTGCAGTAACAGTCTGAGGGGAAAAAAACATTTTAATGCTAATAGAGGCATTGTATGGGTCACTGGTAATGTTTGCACATTATAGATATTTATATTTGAGACATAAATAAATAAACAATTAAAACGGATATTGTTCTCTTGGGGGAAGGGAGGGTGGGGGTGGGTGCGACCTTCAAAACTGGGTTTTAGCAATAAATTGATTAAATTCATTACTTTTTGTTTGTTTTTTTGTCCTGGTGGGAACACTCTGTGAGCCAGTAGAAAAAAATCAAGGGGAGCTTCACAATTCACTGGTCTTCGCTTTGTGGCAACGATACGTTTACCAAGACAATGCAGGCTTTGAAACAGAACATGGTAACGGCGATAGCTTTTCTATACACTCTGACTCTCATCTCTTGACTTCTGACTTCTGACCAAGTGCTGTCACAGTTTGTTTTCAGATGACAAACATTCGTGTTGTCCTGTTTTTTTTGTTTTGTTTAGATTTTATTTTATTTTTTATTAAAAATAATAATAAAAAGCTACTGTAGAACCTGAGTTTTTTCTTTTCATTTTCCCTTTTATAATGGGGATCCTCTTTTCCCCTCTGTACCTCTGATGACCTAATGTCATAAGTGCTCTGGGCCGGGGCTGCGCTGTTGTTCTCAAACAACATGTCGATGAGAGAAATGACCGTAGGACTTTGGCCCCGACAGTGGGACTGTGTATTATTAACTCCGTAAGAAGTCCCTGTCCCCGGTGCACATGCACTGACTGCATTTGCCAACTTCGTAAAAATTCTTCTCCAGCCCTTTTGTGAAAAAAATAAATAAATGCAGATTTGGTAAAAATTCATCAACTTACTGTGTATTTCAGTTCAGTACGTTTTTATTTAGTTTTTCTGCTGTACTGTCATGCATTCTTAGTTTGCCCACCTGAACGAGGTGCATGGACGCGGCTTAAAAACTGGTTTACTGTCTTTTAACATTTTTAAGTAAAGGAAAGAAAATGGAGAATGCAAAAAATAATGGACTACAAATCCCAAGAAACTGCATTATTGACGATTATTCATTCATTATTCAATTAAATAAGTTTGTGGACTGCTGCGACTTTCTCTGCTTTCCATTATGACTGTGACCTGCATGAGGAGGTGCAGGCAGGGAAGAACTCACCAGGTGCATACGGCCTTAGCGTGAATGCAGCGTGATCTGTCGGATTGATTATTATCTAGCGACGAAGGGGTCCGTGCAAAGGGGTCTGTAATCACTCCAGAGAACCTTGGAACTGCTATTAACCGGTCTGGAGGATCTCAGCGCTCACACAGAAATGGAGTCTGGAAAGGTAATCGGATTTCTTGCTTGGGGAAAATTTTACTAATTAACAAAGCTAAAAAAGTATGTTTTTCTGTGACTACCTGATGTGGTTAAGAAGCTTTAGAATAAGATAAACTGCTAAACCTAATTAATATCTTGAATGGCAGTATTTCAGCTCTGAATATTTGATCTAATACATACAATTAATTTATATCTGATCAAATAATTGGTTGCTAATGGTAATGAGCTGATGTGGTGACTATACACCGTTTACCAAGCTTTTTAAACTGATTTACATGGGTTTCAACAGTAGTTATTTTAAAGCCTGATTTACAGGTGCATTTAATCAACCAATGAAACAAAGTTGTGCATTCGTTCAACACTTAAAATAAAGCAAATGCATGTCTAAAAAACATTACTAAATATTTGATTTTGCCTACAATATTACTAAATATTACTATCACTGATGGATTGCGACATTTTTCATAATCATTTTTTTCTTTTGACGTAAAATACCAAATTCAAAGCCTTTTGAATGGCAACGACATATCCTAGTGAACGCACCTCGTTGCATAGTCTCTGTGATGTATTTCGACCACTGACAATTGAGCATACGGCTAAATGCTCGTATACAGGACACTCCATTCCCTGTGCAACAGAAGAACCAGTCATCAGCTATCTGCACATTCCCTCCAGCTTATCTGTAGCGCAATGATGTATAATCTGCTCCGTTGACACGCTTGTGTTGTGCTTGTGTCATGCTTGTGTCATGTAGAAGCTTTCCGGGACCCTAGTGTTGGCTGTGTTCACAGCTACGCTCGGGTCCTTGCAGTATGGATACAGCCTTGGCGTCATCAATGCGCCTCAGAAGGTAAGCAATCACGCGCATAGTCAGGAGCGATTTGAAAGACGTGTTCAAGAATATGAGTAGAGAATTCAAATTAGTACATTTGTGTAAAATAAAATGTAAGTGGCAGTCACTGATACAGTGAGCACCATAATTATTTGGACAGTGACACTTTTTTTTGTTATTTTGGTTCTGTACTCCAGCACTTTGAGTTTGAAAGGATACAATGACAATGAGGTTGAAGTGCAGACTGTCAGCTTTAATTTGAGGGTATTTTCATCCATATCAGATGAACCGTAGCTAGTGCTAGAATAGAGAACCAAAATAACAAAAAAAAATGGTCTCTGTCCAATGAATTATGGTGCTCACTGTAAGTAAAATGTATTACATATATATATATATAAAATATATATAATATATAAAAATTGATGACTTTGAATTTGTAGTTGCATTTTCCCAGATAATATTGTGTTTGCCATTTTCAGAAGGGTAAATGCAATAGATATTTCTTGTGAAATAATCACATGAGCTTTGAGGATTGCTACACACAAAACTTGTATTTGGTCAGAGTTAACAAACAGAATTGAACTGATTAATATTGCCAGTAACAGTTGCATCAACAAATGTGCAGAGTAGCAAAGTATGACAACTTGCTGCTGTTTTGCTACAATAGACCGGGGGCACGACACTTTTTCAAAAATTATAATACATATTTACTTCTCTCAAAGCATTTCCATTTGCCCTTTGTTTGCAGGTCATAGAGAGGCATTATGCGCGCTCACTTGGGGTTCTACCACAGAACTTCAGCCGCTCCCTCAATAGCACTGAAGAGGCGGGGTCTCATCCTTCTGTTGTCATGTATTGGTCCCTCTCCGTGGCGATCTTCTCCATTGGGGGCGTGTTCTCTTCCTTCCTGGTGGGTTTTGTGGGAGATCTACGGGGCAGGTGAGGAAGGCAGTTAACTGGATTTGGTTAATAGTTAATACCTTGGCTTGTCCTTTGAGAACATAGAATATGTAGTTGGGATTTAGGGTGGCACTTTCTGTTAAAACACTGGTTTTCAATTGCATTGACATGCTCTACAGTCTGCAATTAAATTGAGGCAAGCACCGACTGTGGCTGGCAGACCTTTGGCTAATTGGCCATGACATCACAGAAGGAGGGTGAGGTTCATTCAGTAGGATCCGCCTACCTCGTCATTCAAGCCTGACTGGTTGATATGGTGCCTGCAGTCTGTCTGTGCTGTCTGTGCATGAAGATACAAAGCCCGTACAGCTAAACCGGTGGACTGTAGAGCATTCCGATTTTTTTCGATTCACTTATGGCTCTAAGCACCCGCAGTGTATCTTGAACATCTTTCTGACTGACACTTTAGAAAATTTAGAAATCAGCATCTGAAAAGTATGTCAGGCTAAACACTTCCCTGGGGCTTTTATTTTCATATTTGTTTTGGCTCTTTCAGAAAAACGTATGATTTGAAGCTTGAACGGTGCCCTGCATGGTCTCCAGTGAAGGGTTATCATTTGTGTCTTGACCCATTATATATGTGGAGGGCTGAGATACATTCAACACAATGGAATAAAGAAGAGCTTGTGTTATTTTTCCTCTGTGCTATGTGGATGCTGTTGAGTTTAGCTGATTTTTTGTGATGATCTGAGCTGAGCCCACTACATATTCAAATTAGATACATTTATTTCAAGAGTTATTTCACAATCGGAAGTACTAATTAAATAGTAATTACCAAAGAGTGATGGTGTATTATGGGTGACGGTTTTATGTAAAGTAGTTACATTTAATGACTATTTTTATGATGGGTGGGAGGGGTTTTGGTTCATGGGTTCTCAGAGATTGGGGAGAACTGCATTAGACCGTGGGCTGGTGATTATAGGCTGGCTGAGCAGGTGCTGATTTGGGTTTGTCTTCTCAGGGTAAAGGGGATGCTAATGGTGAATGTGTTTGCCATTGCTGGAGGCCTGCTTATGGGCCTGGCCAGAATGGGCACGCCTCACCTCATGGTGGTCTCAGGCCGAGCAGTGATGGGATTTTACTGCGGTAAGGAGGCCCTGGACAGATTTTCAAATAATTCATAAACTTGTCCCTCTTTTAAAAGAAATCTGAAACATTTCACATTTTTCTGCTCTTAGACTTGAATGAATTTAGCTTGCATTTCTGGGGAACTCTCCACAAGTACACCTTACAGTAAATTATTGTGTGGGATTAGATGCTCATGGGTTCTGAGCCTAAGACTGCTCTGGTGAGTTAAGGGCAAAAAAATATATTGTGGAACATTTTGCACTGATGCTATCCACGTTTGACGGCTATGCGGTGTGAGTAGGCCAGCTCTGAACTAAATTTCCCTACAGTACTGATGTGAATCATGACATCACAATTGGCCCTGTTGAACTGGAGCATTCTGTCCCAGGCTTGTCCTCTGGGCTGGTGCCCATGTACATCGGGGAGATCGCGCCCATGGAGTATCGAGGTGCGCTAGGAACGCTCCACCAGCTGGCCATCGTCACGGGCATCCTGATTAGTCAGGTGAGTGCTGAATATATTCTCCCTGGATCCAAACAAGAGGTGTCTGAGCACCGGGCACCGTCTTCCTTCGAAGGGGAAAAAGTGAAGTGTTGAAATGAACCTTGTGTAATATTTATGACCACTGAGTGGATGGTGCTTAGGCATTCTGGGTCCAAGGAGCGTGGGTGTGGCTGAATGGGTTCCGACATTGCCTGCACAGGGCGCCTCAGTGAACCCTGATTGCACCATTTCCGTGCTGCTGGCTGTTTGCCCGTTTCATCTTAACGGGTTGTTGTGAGCCTGGTTTTTATGGCGTAACCGCAGTGCAGGGCGACAGCGGGCAGCCAGATCACGTGACACATTGATTTTCCCCCAGAACCCCGGTCTGGTTTCTGGGATTCACACACACCTGATCTCATGGCATTTCGGTAATACATGCCACTATAATTTGAGTGCATGGGAATGCCTTTTGGACCATGTAACGCACCGCTGAGGGTTTTATGAAAACCTATGCCTGGCTCTGTCTGTTAGGGGGGCTGGGGGTGGGGGCCGCCTCGTCCGTCAGCCGTCTCTGCTTCCTGTGCATCAGGTCATCGGGCTGGACTTCCTCTTGGGCAATGACGAAATGTGGCCGCTGCTGCTGGGCCTGTCCGGGGCGCCTGCCATCCTCCAAATCCTCCTGCTGCCACTGTGCCCAGAGAGTCCCCGCTACCTCTACATCAAAATGGGCAAAGAGGAGGAGGCGCGCAAGTGTGAGCACCCCTTCCCTACTGACACAGAATGGGTGTGAGGCGGAACGGACTGTGCGCGTGGACGCTTTGTTGGAGGGGCGTCGCTCCTGCGAGGTGCTGCAGTGCGCATGCATCCGTGGTGTCCTTTGTTACTTTCACACGCGCGTCCAGTAATGTTTAGTATTGTAAACCAACATGAGACCGACCTTTGCAGTAACAAAACTATTGTGTTTCAAAATGGCAAGTGGCTAAATGCACTCCGACGGAAGAGCGGTTCCACAGGCGTTCTACAGGCGCACGCGCAACGCGTTTACATGGAAAGGCTTCTTCTGTTGCGCCTGCAAACTGCAAAGGTTGCTCTCCTGTTGTTTGATAATATTTTACGGAGCCATACAGTGGGTACAGTAGAATGCATTCTGCTGTATGGGCAGGAAGTACATGTGAAAGGTGAAGTATATAACAACAAAAACATATGAACATATAAAACTAGTACATACAATACATTCAATATTCAGTATATGCAGGAGTTATTTAAATAATATATATTCTGTATATTTTAGATGTTAACATACATTAATTTACATATTACTTTTCTGCAATGACTGGTTTCATGGTCTGTTTATACATCTGCACTGAACAACTTGTACACCTCTTCTCATTTTTGTGGCTCCCTTTTCTGCGGTAATAATCTCTGGCATGGACCCCGCAGGCCTGAAGAGGTTCAAGGGGGAGTACGACCCCTCTAAAGACATCGAGGAGATGAAGAAAGAGAAAGAGGAGGCCATGAAGGAGGCGCAGGTGTCCATCATGAAGCTGGTGCGCTCCTCTGTGTACCGCCAGCAGCTCCTTGTGGCCGTGGTGATGCACCTGTCCCAGCAGTTTTCTGGGATCAATGCTGTGAGGCTCCTCCCAATTTTATACAGCTTTATATCAAGGTTGATCTTCAATCTATTGCCCATGCGTTATTTCACAAAACATTAGTAATACTTGCTTCCCTTTCAACCCCAGATATTTTATTACTCCACCACCATCTTCCACAATGCTGGCATCGCCCAACCGGTGTACGCGACCATTGGGGTGGGCGTCATAAACACCATTTTCACCATGGTTTCAGTGAGTACATGCTTCAAATTAAAGCCAAGGTCCAGCCACAAGCTCATTACACATCACTTAGCAACACAAGAGTGGTCATCCTTTTCAGTCTATAGGGGCGAGGGACAAGAAAAAACATGGGGTTATAACTATTACTAAAATAAACTAAATCTATTGGTTCTGAAAGCCTCTTTTATTTTAATTCATTCAATCATTTTAGAATTTAGTTGATGCACAGTAATCAACATATCTTGTTCGTGTTGAGGTAAAGGTGATTTAGCTGAGCAGCTAATTTCTACCTGTGATGCCTGGAAAGCTAGAATTGGAAAAGAATCATCAAAAATACAGTTCTTCAATAATTATAATTCAATCCAAAAATCAACAATGAATTCTGTCTTTAAGTACAGTATTTGCAGTTTCTGCTGGTGGGGCCTGTGACCTGAACACAGGAGAGAGCTTACCTTTAAATGAATAATGTATTGGATGCTCTTTAATTTTTTGTGACTGAAAATCATTACTGGTTTTCCCACACACCAGCAGCTAATCCCTTTTTACTTTATTGCATCTGATGAGGTAGAGATGCACCTTTGTGTGCAGTTCCCATGAATCCCAATTACAGTATGTTATCGTACAACAAGGCATTGGGCCTCATGCAAGAGCATTCTCTTATATTCATTCTTGAGAGATGTTTGTACAAGGACTTCACGTCTGATTCACCAAACGTTCTTAACCTGCAGAAATCTTCTTACAGGCCAGTGTAAATGAACCTGTTCTTAAATGAACGCTCGTTCACGTGAATTGCCTATTCGCATAATTCACGTCCCCAAAATGCCATATCGGGCCAGCTCTCCTGCCCCCTGTACCCGTAAGATGCATTAATAAAACTGGCATCTTGTCTAAAAAGGGATAGAGAAAAAAGACAACAAGTCTTCATAAGCACATAGTTCAAGGCACATCTCACAGGCACTTGTCTTGCTGCACCAATAAGGAGTCGTGCGCTTTCCTAGCCTCAGTCAATGAATCACATCGGGAGAATGAAAAGAAAAAAAAGATGTTATAGGCTAATTAGTAATTTGCGGGCTGGAGTGAAACAAGATGTATTTCAGGTTGATGATATCAGGCAAGTTGTGCACTCCTCTCGACCAGTGAGCGAGAACGAATTGTACTTTGCATCTAGGCTATTAACTTTGACGCTGATGAAAACAGCTTTGTCCCTACAGCTGTTAGACTGTGTAATGACACTGGACATCTCAAGACAGAAAAGGCAGATGAGGAGCTGTTATTGCTTTTGATGCTCAATTTTTCATCATGAAGCTTGGCTGTATTACAGTCGACTCATACCTTCACTTTAATTCACTCAATTAGTTTGATTAATTCAATGATTCTATTGAATGTCTTTCTATAATATGTTTGTTTGTGGGTATGTTGTGGGTCTGCCCCACTGTCTATGTGTTTTTTGTTGTTGCTGGTGGCTACAACTGAAGTTCCCTCACAGGAAAATAAAAGTTATTCTATTCTATTGTTTTTGAGCAAGGTATATACAGGGTCCTTGCTAAACATTTATGTGTAGGCTACAATAAATATATAATTTTAACAATAAAATCTCAAAATAACAGGATAATTTAAAAATGGTAATGAGATTATGGTGAGCAATTAATGAATTCAAACTCGTATTTTCTTATAAATAATCTAAATTAAAACAACAGTTTCTGG
The DNA here is from genome assembly GCA_029718625.1 of Synaphobranchus kaupii. Lineage (NCBI taxonomy): Eukaryota > Metazoa > Chordata > Actinopteri > Anguilliformes > Synaphobranchidae > Synaphobranchus > Synaphobranchus kaupii. The sequence goes on along the minus strand of CM056381.1, from coordinate 63,787,461 downwards.
GAATATAATTTTGGCATATTTTCTTTGGCAAATAACAGGCCATTCTGCCTAACTCACATGACAGGTTGCGGCCACTCATTTTGTTCTTACCTACGAGTAAGTCCAAAACAAGAGAAAAATGGTGAATGCAATAAAATTGTGTACAAATTTGTGCGTACGAGCGTTTCTTGCATGAGGCCCACTGTTTTTAAGTTAAAGATGATACCAGATCTCTTTGGTAATCAGAATTATTTCATATAACTTAATTTCTTCATTACAGTTCACAATTTACATTACAGTTCACATTTCTGAAATTAACTGAATTGAAATGGACTTGTGACTGAGGTGTTTTGTTGAGGCATTTCTCTGTGAATACGACTGTGGTTGGAACGAAAACCTGCATACACAGGGTTCCTCAGGACCGAGTTTGAGAACCACTGACTTACGTAGACTTAGAGGGATATTGTTAGCCTGTAGTGGGAGTAGAAGGGAATGTGTTCTGTTCATGGGTGGAATGGAGACAGATCTTATCAGCTGGGCACCGGTTCAAGGACAGACTGGCTTCATAAACAGTTCTAGATAATTGCAGGAGAAAGATCAGTTGGCTACTGATTAACACGTGTACTACTGAACATCAGAATCAGTGCTGATTAACACATGCTAATAAATATCACGTTCACATTGATTATTGCATACACCACTCTCCTTAAAATATTAAAATAATATCAATGACAGTTTGCCATGAATTACATTTGTCAGAATTCCCATTTTCCTTTTGTCAGTTTCCCTGAAATTCCAAAAACGGTTGCAGACTATATATGGAAATCACCCTGCAGATGTGGAGGGACAGAGCACTGCCTGCTTCATTGTTGGCTGCGTGTGTGATTGACATGCTTGTCTCCCCCGCCTTTGTCCTGGTCCCCTAATGCTTGTCCTTATGCATATTTTTGTGTTACAGGTGGTGCTGGTGGACCGTGCGGGCAGACGGACATTGACTCTGATTGGATTAGGAGGGATGTGCTGCTGTGCAGTCACCATGTCTGTTGGGCTGATCTTCCAGGTATGTAAGCACCACCCCTTTGCTTCCTCGCCAAACAGCTTCAGAGTGGTTTCCAACTGAAACTGAACCTTCGCATTTCAGACTGCTATGGTGTCTCGGAGGGCAATGCTGAGCAAACGATATATTGATAATACTGCAAGATGCCCTGGCTTTATTGTGTTCTTACACCGCTGCTTAACATGCAATGAACATTCTCAAACGCATTCATTTTTTAGCAAAACGGAGCGTCTAAATTTCATGATGCCAAATCTGAGGCACTTTCGAAAAGACAGTCAGTTGGACCATCATACTGTATGTGGGCTCACTCTGTGTAGGATCTTAAATATTGTTCAAAGGATCCTGAGTGTGCCAAAAAAGCTACTACCAGCACTGACAACCGAGTCCAGGAGAATTTCAATAAAAATTCCTTCCGTGTTCTGTCCACAGTCGACCTACGCCTGGATGAGCTACGTGAGCATGTCGGCCATCTTCCTGTTCGTCTGCTTCTTCGAGACTGGCCCAGGGCCTATCCCATGGTTCATCGTGGCCGAGCTCTTCAGCCAGGGCCCCCGTCCGGCCGCCATCGCCCTGGCCGGCTTCTGCAACTGGACTAGCAACTTCATCGTCGGGATGTTCTTTCCTTACGTCGAGGTGAGGGGGCGTCCGGTTCCGCGGCAGGGACTCCAAAACAGCGGGGCGGGACCTGCGGGAGCGATGTGGGTGGTGGGTTACGAGAATGCACGTGAAAATGAAATTACTCGCTGTTATACGATACGCTTTCCATTGACATTTACACCAGACAAATTAAACACTGCGTCCGTTCGTGTCGGGGGGGTCGGTGCGTTACACAAATACGATCCGGAGACGAGTATGCTTGTGTTTGTGTTTGTGTTTGTGTTTGCGATTGTGCTTGTGCTTTGTGTTTGTGCTTGTGCTTGTGTTTGCGATTGCAGTAAATGTATAACCGATACAGATTGCCAAACTTGAGGTGAAGTAAGGTGGTTGATTCACGTCTCTTATCAGAAACTAACTTGTTTGGTTGCTGAATTAGCTGTTCCCTAAAATAGTAAAAGCGATTTAGACTTTTCGCTCACTCACTAAAGCGAATTCCAATTACAGACTGGAGTCACTTGCCTAATTTTTAATTTTATTTATTATATATTCATTAAATTATTATTATTATTTTTAAATTGCCTTTTATATTTACATATTTTTGGGACGCAGTATATTTATAGCCTATATACCCGCCAGTCATGCCTCCAGCTCAGTCTGGATGTAAGAGCTGTGACCGTCTGAGTCTGAATATCACTGAGCTGGAAGGGAGGATATCTGTTCTTCACCAGATCAAGGAGAATGAAGAGCTCCTCGACTCCTTGATGACTGTGACTCACGCTACTACCCTTGCTGGGGAGTTGGACTCCACTGTCCCGTGCCTGGATGCTGCCACAATCCCGAATGTAGACCCCTGTCCCCACCTGGACGTGAGACCTAGGACCCTGGTCAGCTCCACTCCTCTTCAGACAGAGCCTTGGACTGTAGTCCATGGGGTTAAACGCACCCACCGCCCTCCTCCACCCATGGACCTTCAAATGGAAAACAGGTTCATTGTTCTGGATGAGTGGGAGAACCGCTCCTTGGCCAGGTGCCCTGATGTCCCATCATCCCCTACACTGGCTAGGCCCCCATTTCCATGTACATCCTCCACGGCTATGACCGGACTGGCAAACTCTCCTGTTGACCGTCGTTCTGAACTTATCACTCGCACACGGCCTGTCTCTCGAGCTGCAGCTCCCTCCCTGGACCATACCCCATTGCACCCTCCTCCTCCTTCCTCACTGATAATCGGTGAGTCCATCATTAGAAACGTGAAGGGAAAATCAGCGGAAACTCACTGCTTTCCCGGCGCCAGGGTTTTAGACATTTTAGAGCGAATCTCAAGCCTTTTAGACAAACACCCTCTTATCCATAATGTTATTGTCCACGTTGGCACAAATTACATCTTAAACCAGCAGTCTGAAATATTAAAAGATGACTTCATCTGTCTTTTTAACACACTCAAAAAACGTGGCAAACGCATTTTTATCTCTGGACCAATTCCTTCTCTTAGCAGAGGAATGGGACGTTTTAGCAGATTGATATGTCTCCACACCTGGCTGCAGTCAATCTGCTCGGTCCACAACATGGTTTTTATTGATAATTTCAACCTTTTTTGGAATTGCGCGTCTTTTTATAGGAGAGACGGCATCCACCCCAACATGCTGGGTGCAGGCAGTTTGGCAGGAAACATGTTTTATACAGTTCATACTGCCTCGAGAAAGTGGCTATCTGCTTCGCCCACATGTATGGACACAATACTGACCACCAAACAGAACTGTTCTTCTACGCTACAACCTATACATACACTCATTTTTGTCCATTCCCCCATGTCCTATATCTACTGCTATTGAACCATTTCCAAATTACCCTATTTCTCCCATTACTTCTAGTCAGAGATTAACTGCATATAAGTCTAATGGTTCTAATGGTTCATGTCCAGGCAACCTCATATAAATCAAAACATATACCGATAATCCTGGTCCGTAAAACATCTACCTCAAATTTTAAAGCTTGCTCTACTAAATGTAAGATCTCTTGTAAGTAAGACTTTTATTGTTAATGATCTCATATTTAGGCACAAGCTTGAATTTATTTTATTGACTGAAACCTGGTTAGAGAATAATGGTGCCACTGTACTAATTGAAACGGCACCTCCTGATTATAATTTCCTTTACACTACTAGGCTTCATAAGAAGGCTGCCATTTTCTCCAACAGTTTTAACTGCAAAAAATATCTTGGAGATCTAGGGGAATTTGCATCTTTTGAGTACCTGGCTGTAAATGCAACGTCCCAGTTTTATTCCTTATTGTTTATCGACCACCTAGATCTAAGGCTTTTATGGATGAATTCTCTGAACTGCTATCCAAAATACTTACCGAGTTTGATTCTTTTCTTATATCTGGTGATTTTAATATTCATGTTGATAACCAAATGGACACTTATGTCAGGGAGTGTATTAGCCTTTTAGAGGCTTTTGACCTCTCTCAACACATCTATGAGCCCACCCACAAGGGGCATACTCTGGACTTTATCGTCTCCAAAGGACTAAATATTTCTGTACCCTCTGTTATGGATGTTGCCATCTCTGATCATTTCTGCATTTTCTTTTCTGCATCTGTTTTACTGAGAAGTTGAAGGGTCTTAGAACAATCAAAAAACAATCACAATAATATTTTTTGACAATAATACAACTGAGATTGTCAACTTTAACATGCACAAGCTGGCAATGCATTCTGGATCATCAATTGATGATCTTGTAGCCAATTTTAATTCAAAGATAATGACAATTATTGACAAGATTGCACCCGTGAAAATAAAATTGATCTCAGGAAAACAAAAAGCCCCTTGGAGAAATGGTGTAGCCATAAAACAGCTGAAACAAGAGTGTCGACAGGCAGAACGAAAATGGAGAAAAACAAAACTTCAGGTTCACTACGACATTTATAAGCACAAGCTCCATAATTACAATAAAGAAATGAAAATGGCAAGAGAGTCTTATTTTTCTAAAATGATTAATGAAAACATTAATAATACTCAAGTACTGTTTTCTACTGTTGATCTGCTGATTAAACCATCATCATCAACCCCTTCTGATTTGTTGTCCACTGAAAAATGTGAGCAATTTGCACATTTTTCAATGGCAAAATTGCTTCCATTCGGCAGAATATTAGTGCCTCTACATCAGGGAAGGGATTGCCATCTTTCCACTCAAAACAAAAGCAGCCCTGGTAGTATGGCGCTTTTTCATCCCATAGATCTCCAAACTAAAGTCCTCCACTTGCTGTTTGGACCCTCTTCCTACCAACTTCTTTAAAACAGTTTTCAGCTGTCTTGCAGATGAGGTCTTAAAAATTTGTGAACTGTTCCCTCCAGTCTGGTATTTTTCTGGCAGCGCTAAAAACCTCTGCTATTAAGCCACTGCTGAAGAAGACTAATCTTGATCCCTCGGTTATTAGTACTTATAGGCCCATATCTAACTTACTGTTTCTTAGCAAAATACTTGAGAAAACTGTACACCATCAGCTAAATACATATTTAACATCAAATTGTCAATTTTGACATTTATCTGTCTGGTTTCCGGTCACACCACAGCACAGAAACCGCACCTATTAAAGTCATCAATGATCTCAGAATTAACATGGATTCAAACAAAGTCTCTGTTCTCGTACTCCTGGACCTCAGTGCCGCTTTCGACACTGTTGACCATAACATATTGCTACAAAGGCTGGAAAAAGTGGTCGGCCTATCTGGCCCTGTTTTAAATTGTTTTACAACCTATCTGTGTTAGGATCCTGTAATTCTGTCTGTTTTATTTGTTGTTTCCTGATTTCTTTTCCTTTTTTCCTGCATTTCCCTCGTGATTGTCAGTCCGCGTTCCATGTTCCTCAGATTCCACTCCCTGTCTTTGTCATTGCACTATTCGGGTGATTTTGGGAACATTCGGGTTTCCTCTGTATTTCATATCTCGTTTTCTTCCTTCTGGCTTTATTTATATTTGTATATAATACTAATGTACTAATCATACTAACTGTTAGATTAGATTTAATACTAACCTGCTAACAAACTAACGTGTATATAATACTAACCAGCTAACCTACTAACATTAGGGTTTTTGAGTTCGCTACTAACATTACTAATTACTAATTCATCTTGAGTTTCTACCCGCAGCTGTCATTTCCCTCCTCGTTATCCTATCCCTGTATCTATCTGATTTGGCATTCTCTGCACGTGTGTCCACTTTCGTGGGCCTCCCCTCTGAGCTGTGCACTTGTTTACCTGCTAACCCCAGGCCGTTTGTTATCATTGTGTCTATGTGTATTCCAGTCCGTGTCTTACGTTTCCCCCGTCATTGTATTATTGGTCCTTGTTAACCCTCATTGTTCTCACCTGTGTACTCTCCCATTTCCCCTCCCCTTCACATCTGATTCCTTTTGTGTAATCTTCTCCTTGTGTATTTAAACCCTGTTATTTCAGTCTGTCTTCGCGAGTTCCTCATTATTTATTTTCTACTGTGTGTTTTTGCGAGTGTCCCGAGTTCCTGTCCTGATATCTGTTTCCGAGTTTTCGTATCCCTCTTCCTTTACCTGTTGTTGTTTTATTTTTTGTTGTCTTTTCAGTCTGTTTTGTTTTCTTTTTGTTCCTCCTCCGCCTCCCCGGTTTTGACCCCTGCCTGTGTTCTCGTGACCCTGTTTTTGTGCTTTTGCTGTGCCTTCCCGGTTTTGACTCCTGCCTGTTCCTTGACCGCTCTTTGGACTGTGTTTTGTTTCGTTGCCTGTCTACCCGGTTTTTCGACCCTGCCTGTTTTACCACGGATTGCTGCCTTGCCCTCATTAAACTTCGGTTTTTTTGTACTTCTGCCTGCGTTTGGGTCCTTCCCCCCACCAGCTCCTAACAATCTGCAAGATAGAAATTTCTTTGTGTCCATTGGTGACTTTGCATCACAAAAACAGGGTATTATATCTGGAGTCCCACAAGGTTCAATCCTTGGGCCATTATTATTCAATCTGTACATGCTCCCACTTACACATGTTATACAAAAACATAAAATATCCTACCATAACTATGCAGATGATTCATAACTCCACATCTCTTTCATCTGATGACCTAGGTCCCTTAGAGTCCTTATTTAAATGCGTGGATGTCACATAACTTTTTACAATTGAATAATGAAAAAACAGAGATTCTTGTATTTGGTACAAAGGCTCAAAGACAAAAGATTGTAGACCACCTCAGTTCTCTGTCTTTTAAAAGTAAAGGTGAAGCCAGAAAACTTGGTGTCATTTTAGATACTGGTCAGAATTTTAACAGCCACATCAACAATGTGACAAGAACAGCTTTCTACCACCTTAAAAACATTTAAAGAAAAGAGCATTTTTATCAAAATCGGATTCAGAGAAACTAGTTCATGCCTTCATTACTAGTAGATTAGGCTACTAATGGTCTTTTTATGGGCCTTCCTAAGAAAGCCAAGCGACGACTGCAGCTGATTCAAAATGCTGCTGTAAGAGTTCTCACAAGAACTAAAAAGACGGTTCTTTGATGTGTACATTGGCTCCCCACTGGCATGAGAATTGATTTCAAAATTCTGCTTCTGGTATATAAATCTCTCAATGGCCTTGCACCACAGTACTTAAGAGACATGCTTGTCAGCTACAAACCAGCAAGAACTCTCAGGTCCTCAGGCAGCGGCTTATTATCCATTCCTAAAACAAATTTGAAAGCTGGAGAAGCAGGTTTCTGCCTTTATGCACCAAGCAAGTGGAGTGCCCTGCCTAAGGACCTGAGAAATGCCCCAACATTAAATTCTTTTAAGACTAGGCTGAAAACATTTCTCTTTTCAATAGCCTATGACTAGTTTATGTCCTCCTTGCTGTCTCTAAGTCCAGGGGTTTGTGAGATATATAGTCGGAGATATATGTGCTCTCAATTCTCTACTTATTATACACTGCCTGTGTTATGATCTGGGGTTGCTTCAATTGCTCAGGTCTAGGTTCAGCAATGTTATGCAGCAATAAAATGAAGTCAGCTGAGTACCTGAATGTACTGAATGACCAGGTTATCCCATCAATAGGCATATTCCAGAACAACAATGCCAAGATTCATCGGGCTCAAATTGTGAAAGAGTGGTTCAGGGAGCATGAGCAATCATTTTCACACATGAAACACCAGAGTCCTGACCTTAACCCCAATGAATAAATGTTGTGACGTTGCATAAGTTTGTCAAAACAACGCCATGACGAATGTGCACCGTAATCAAAGCTAAAGGCAGTCCAACGAAATATTAGAGCGTGCGACTTTTCTTTTTGGCCAGGCAGTGTAATTATCTACTTATTTTATCTATTCTTTGTTTTTATCTTTTTAATAGTCTGAGATATATGTGCCCTCAATTATAAAAAAAAAAAGTATTTATCTACCTATTTTATCTATTCTTTGTTCTTACCCTTTTGCTATGTAAAGCACATTGTGATGCTATGTGTCTGAAATGTGCTATACAAATAAAGTTTGACTTGACTTAGTAAATCAGACCCATAGTGTGCATTCAGTTGTTTGGCATGAGTTATTTGTACTTTAACAGGCTACATTTTAATCAGTGGTGGGTTACGAGAAAACATATTTGGTCCTGAAGTGTGTTGTAGACTCAGTACTTTTGGGAACCATGACTCGATATTCTGGAGAGAATGGTATCGGTCCAAAAATGGGAAGAACCATGGCCACCTAAAGTAGCCAGGGGGCTTTCTGATAAACACCGTGTAGGGGAATTTCATTGCAGGGCAGGCTGAGCACACTGTGGCTTTGTGAGTATAAGTGGATTTGTTCTGCACATTAGAGCACATTGTTGTGTAGCCGTTGTGCCTCTGGAAACCCTTATTAAATGAGCGCTGTATTAGAAGGCTAATCTCCTTAATTCTCGAGAACGAAACACAGGCATGGGTTTTTGGTGATTTTGTCAAAGACACCAAGTCAGCAGCAAATTTAATCTACAGGTATTCAAGTTTCAATTTGCGACTTCCCTGGATGTGATGCCAAAACACTGATGCCCTTTTAAAATCATTAGTATTAATCTTTGCTAAAGCTTACCCAAAAACAAAGATGAAAAACATAAAGGTGATCAGCATTGACTTTGATTGAACGACAGCATATATTTTCTTTGCAGATGTCACTTCACAGCAGTATTACAGCACACACATTCTCTTGTCAATTTAAACTTGTGGATTGTTATTGAGTCCAGTGCTCTTACAACATCTCTCTCTCCCTCTGTCCCTCTCTCTCTCTCTCTCTCTCTCTCTCAGGCTCTGTGCGGAAGCTATGTCTTCATCATCTTCGCCGTGATCCTGTTCGGCTCCACCGTCTTCACGTACTGCCGCGTCCCTGAGACCAAGGGAAAGACTTTCGAAGAGATTGCGGCTGAGTTCCACCACCGGCGCCACCGACCACCACCCGAATCAAATGCTACCACAGAGCTGGAGCACCTCAAGTCCTCCACAGAGGCCTGAAGACTACAACAACCATGAGGCAGCGCTGCTTTTCATAGCTAGACATGTTGCTGCATTCTTGCTGCAACCAGCACCTCTGCATTGAAGAAGCACGGGAGTGAACTAGGCTGTTTTTCTGTTTTTATGTCTGTTACGACCTTGTCAGTGTTCATTTTAATTGCCCTTATATTTTCAGAATCTTTCATCAACTATCGGTTTGACAAAAGATAGTTATTGCATCTTATTAATTCTTTGAAATTGCATTTTTCTAAATGTATTCATAATTGCAGTATTCTTCTGTATCCATGCTCTTGAACTGCAAGCAGTTGAGTTTAGTCCTCCGGCGCAATAACTGCACAAGTGATGGATTGTGGAGTGAAAAAGAAGTGGCAGTCGGCTGCATCTGTTTCGGATGATGTGCATGCCTGCCCAAGTCGACAGAGGATGTTGTAGCAATGGGACGGGCCCACAATTTCCATTGGACATTCCAAATTGGGGACAAGAATAAAAATTTGGAGGCGCCGCGGTGGCGCAGCGGTAAAAGCATCGACTGTCAATGCAGTTGCACACCGAGGGACCGGGTTTGTGCCCGGGTCCTGCCAGATCCGAGTATGGCCTTGAGTGAGTGGCAAATTGGGGAGACTCGTCGCGCACATAGCGGCTCCGTGCAGTGCTGTAATCATGGTCAGGAGCACGAGGAGTCATGCCTTGAAGAAGCCTCCTTCCTACCACCGGCCGACGGGGTTGTGTAGCAGTGAATTATCATATTTAATCATACTAGGGTACAATTGGCTAATTGGGAGAAAACAGGGAAAAATGAGAAACACATTTAAAAACAAAAGAAAAAAGAATAAAAATTGGGATTAAGGTTCATTAAAAAAATATTTAAAGGCATATTTTAGATGTTTTATGTCTAGACATTGATGTCGTATGTACATGGTATGCTAATGTTATTTGTTAGTTTGTGCATTTACATTAACCTAGATCAGTAAATGAATGCACACTTTTTTGCTTTTGTGGTGTGGGCTATAACCTCTAGCATGCTGTCCATAAATCTTGTCTGTTATCAGAATGATATCAACATATGCTTGCTTTCACCAGTTTATTTTCTGCAACACACATGGGGTTGACCAAGCAACAATGAATTCAGAGGTAATTTAATGAGCACTGTCCTATTCTCCCATTGTGGAAAAATAAGCTATTTGCAAAGAGTTCAAAGGAGAAGTCGGAATATAATTACAATAAAACGGAAAGCCCATTTAAGTGAAGTGTTAAATGTTTACTCTCCAATCAGACTATATTTGCTGGTCCTTTTATACAGTGAGCACCATAATTCATTGGACAGTGACACATTTTTTGTTATTTTGGTTCTGTACTGTAGCACTTTGAGTTTGAAAGAATGAGGTTGAAGTGCAGACTGTCAGCTTTAATTTGAGGTCATTTTCATCCAAATCGGATGAACCGTTAAGAAATTATAGAACCTTTCATACATAGTCCCCCCCCCCCCCATTTTCGGGCATCAAAAAATATTGGACAGTTTAACATAATGTAGAATAAAGTAATTTTTTTAAATATTTGGTCACATATCCTTTGCATGCCATGACTTCCTGATGTCTGTGACCCAACAATATCAAAAGACTCTTGATATCTTATTTTCTGGTACTTTTACAATTGATACTATAACCTCTCTGCATTTGAATGGATGTCTATGGGAATTGGGGGGTGGGACTAGATTTAGCTGTAATTTATACTGGAACAGTATGGAACACATGGTTGGCTAAATGGCTCTAAGTCATCAAGGGTCTGACATATCAAACAAGCCTTAAACCATCACTCTGCTGCCAGATATGCAGTAGATATGGATGGATAACTTGAAGGGTTTCTTCTCCTGACTTATTTTTCCATAGAGTTCAATAGGAAAAGTGCTAGAGTACAGAACCAAAATAACAAAAAATGTGTCACTGTCCAATGAATTATGGTGCTCACTGTATTTTCCTTTTTTATATTTGTTGCTAACTCAGGTCAAACCTTGATCTTAACAGAATTTCAGGTTATAGATGAAGCGTTTTGGTCTGATCTAATAATGAGACTGAGATACAGTGCCAGCCTTTTCTTTCTGAATTTGCTCATTCTTACTGAAGGGATGTTTACATTTTCTCTTGCTGGGAATCTTCCTCTGAAGTATTCCGCAATATTTAGTGCAGAAGAAAATAAGGGTATCGGTATATTTCAGTATATTTGGGCCACATAATGGCCCCTATGACTAGTTTATGGGCCATCTATAATAAAGTGAAACTTCTCATAAAACGTGTGTGTGTGTACTTATATAAAGTGTATATATAGTATATATTTAACATAAATTATAATTTGTTATTATTTTAAAAGCTTTTATGAATTTTGTCTTTCCTCAGTTGAAAGCACGACTTGAACAGATGTGTGTTAATTTTTAACTTAGACAAAATTGCATGTTCATTAACTAGGCACTCAAATTTCATGTCTAAAAAAGGCAACAGTGTGTTATTAATGTTAATGGAACACCTAACGTCAACGTGTGTTTTCATTTACTTCCATTTGAACTGACACTGGTAAGATAGTGTACTATTAATGTCTCAAATCTGGAATCTGATGAATCAATGGAAACTTAAGCAGTGTTTTTGATTAAACTAATCAGACAAGATTATTTGAGTAATAGGACCTGCATAAAATAAGTACAGAATTTAAATATGGATTTAAAAATAAAATATATGTAAAAAATAAAAATTAAAAATTAAAATTTTATTTTACATATACACAATATAAGATTGATCCATGTAAAATGTTGTGTCAACAAATGTATAAACAAATGTTCAAATTAAATATTTCTGGTAAACTCAGAACTGATAACCCAACTCATAAACACATCTGAAATATATTTTCCTTGCAATAGACTACAGGGTAAACAGAATTGAAGGTAAATGTTTAGTTTGGCTTTTGACTCGTAAAGTTTTTTTCTACTGTGCAATCTTTCTGGGAGCATAATTCTGTTGTAAAGTGGTGCATATGGGCCAAATATGTTCTTCATAATATTTATGAAGCAATGTATGAATAAATTGTATTGTACATCTTTATGTATAGCTGTTACTTATTATTTTGCCACTAGTGTAGACATACTTAGTCACAATGTATCTGAATAAAACTTTTTTTCTCAGGGATGAAAATGTCAAGAGTATGCCAATGGTAGGCCATGTGTGGCCACCTAGTTGAATAACTCTGATGTAGATGGAAGCGATATAATGACGAATCTGATACATTCTGAAGAACATTATTCAGTACATTATATCATACATGATTGGAAATATTAGACTGAAGGAAGTGGTGTCAATTAAGTATTTTTTGTGAGGGGAGGAGTACAGAGAACTGCACTCACATTTTCTGTGTGTAATTCTTATTCCGCAGTGGCCACATGTGTCTCTAAAACTACTGTATACCACCCTCTACAGGCATAATTAAGTATATACAAGCGCTTCTGTACACACATCTTTACTTCAGCCTGAGCCAAAGGTGTTTAATACACTTTACCATATTCCAGTGCAATACAATCAAAATGAGACAAGAGCCTGTAGCCAAATGTGTATAATGCACTCTCTTAACATAGCCTGATCTGCTGTGGTATGCCTATCTTTAGCTTTCCTACTTGATGTTGATGTTCGCCATTTTTTAAATAAAACCTTTATTCATAAGTTTTCTACAGTTCTTTCTTGAGCAACTGTGTAGTATAAGGACACATTTCCTCATTCAGTGTTCATCAACCGTAGGTGTAAAGCTTTCATCAAGACGAAAGCTTTGGTGTCCCCAACAGTTTGAGAAATCAAGACTAAAGATTCATGAGATTGACCCAACAATGATCCATACTCCTACTACTTGTCGCATTGTAATGTCATATTTTCACCAGTTGTAAGTACAAGAGTAAGCTTGCACCACTTGGGATAAAAAAAAAAAAAAAGATGTTCAATTGGTTTTGCACATTGTATTCACTCCTTGATATGGAATATTTGTTTCCATAATGCTGATACAATTTTGTTAGTGATGGAGGTGCAATAAAGTCTAAACCTATAGTCAAAACATCATGTATGCCACTCTTAGGCTTAGATACTGCGCTATACTTTTTTATACAATTTCCAAAATATTGTGAATTGTAATATTTCCTTCCAAGGGCACTGACAAATCATACAATTGATATTTTTGGGATAGTCGTTTTCTAGTGCTAGTCATGTAAGTGGAAAAAAAATCTCTTTCTGCCCATATCTATAGTTGTAATTGAGTCCAAACACTTAAATATAGTGTGATGTATGGCATTATTTACTACCTAAGCAGACTCTCCAGGTACACTCTGTAATAAATGTGTGCTGGTGTAAAACAGCAGCTAAATATTAAGGTAGACCTACCTTCTTACCTCTGACCCAATTTCCTTAAATGTAGCTTTTCGCAGTAAACTGTTGTGTCAGCAAACAAACTAACTAAAACAAGTAGCCTAAAGCTGGCAGTGAATAAATAAACTACCAACATTTTACAAGTTAAAAGTATTTTGATCATCCGTAATGATTCGATACGTATTTAATTTATGAAAGGATATAACTTTTTCGTAAAGCCACAAATTGTGCGAGCGTTTGTTCTTCTGATGATAACACATAATTTTAAATCCTGACTAAATTTATTTTATCAAAAAAACCCTCCACTAGACCATGTCTTCATTACGTCACGGTTTTGCACAAAACCGGAAACTGCAGGGTGTCTTTACAAACCCCGCCCCTCTGCAAAGGCTGCTGCAGTAAAATTGGGCGCGCCTGCGCATTAACGATCCCTTTTTGTTGGAAGGTAAGGGTTGGCATGGCGCGTGCTTCTCTCCGCAGTAAAAAATATAAATAAATACTTTTTAACTATTTATTCACGAGTCTTTGTTACACTGATAGGTTTAATTTTGTCTGAGCATGACTGAAGTAGGGTGAAAAGAGTAAGAAGTGCTGTATATCTTACCGGTGTGACTAGGGTAGGGTGTGGGTTGTTTTTTTATTTTTTTAATTTGTGTCCCTGTCCTGCTTGCTGGTTGATAACGGTTAGAATAAAAAGCATGATTAGGCCAGACGCGCGCTCTTAGCCAACACTTTGGATATCGCTCATCTAGTTTGCTAAATATTATGTCTTTGCGTTCAGTTTTGAAGTTTTAACATGTGTTTGTATTGTGAGAAAATACCTTGAGGTTTTTGTCATGAGCTAGCTAGTTAGCTTGTTAACGATGGCTGCGTTACGGAATGTAATCGAAAGGCTCATTGGCTAGCTAACGTTAGCTTATGGCCAGTATTTAACTATGTAGCTAGCTATTGAAACAAATGAGGTTTTTTATACTAATTGCCGTTTGGACGCCTAGCTGTTAAATGTTCAATGAGTTTACTGGCTACGTATAACTATCTAACGTTAGCACATTACAACAGCTGTTACAGTCGAGGGAACCGACTAGCCAATCCCAACGTTTGCTAACGTGCAACCTAATGTTAGCTTCGTTGCGGCTAACGTTACAGTTCCCCGTTAATTAGTTGGCAAACTTTACAAGGCCTAAGCTACAATTAGCTCGCCAGCAGTTTCTCGCGATTAACATAACAGCTTGCACATAAGTTAATTGACCTAACGTTTGCGTATCGTTTAACGTTTTGTTACTTTTCTTTGTTGGCTAAGTTAACTAAGTTACGTCTGTTAACGTTATTCCTCCCCGTTCGCAAATTGAATGAAATGGAGACCAGTGATAAGATGGTTTCTTTTTTGGCCTGGTTGACTGGCTAGCTCTGTCATTCAAGAATGGTCACGTTAGCTGACTATCGTTAAAATTACCTTAGCCAAGTGGTTAGCTTAGCTTCCTAAGCATCTGGTTTGTCTCCTATATATTTGAATCGTTAGTTTGGTATTAATTTATATCCCTTTGCTAATCGGAATGTGGTTGTGTTTTGATTGGTCAGTGATGGTCACGAGTGAAATCGGCATGATGCTCCGTGCTAGCTACACATTTCCGCTTTCCATCATCATAGAAGACGGGCAACAAGGACACGTGGACAGTGCATGCGAATCTGGAAAGTGTTGTCCACCGTTTGCTATGATGCCCAGCAATTGTGGCATTGAGCGCATGGTCAAGAAGTAACTTAACTTGGCTTGTTCTTGGTGTTCGCTTCACAATTGGAATGATTAGCTGGCATTTTGGTCAAACGGGGGACTATCATGATTCAGGTGCCAGCTAGTGTTTTTATTCTTCCAAAAACCATAACAATTGTGGTGTGGTTTTAAATGGCTTGCGTTTTTGTATTATGCACGTTATTGTTCAATTGGTCTATTAGTACACATTTGCTTACGTTTCTCTTGCTAACTAATGGTGCTCGATACATAAATTAACCTGGCCGAAGGTTTGGGTTTACTAGGTTGCCACCAACTTGCCTCCACCAAGTTTACATGGAATTTGTCATTAACTGTATTAAACGTGTTACAAAATGGCATTTCAAATTTTGGCTCTGTTTCTGGATTGATAAGAATTTCACCTTTGAACCACCAGTTTTATTGTGGCCCATTGAATTTGAGCAACAGAGGGTCTGTTGCATATTGCCGCGCTTGATAGTAGCTGATTGTAGTTCTGTATGTTTTGCAGAACCCCTAGAATCGATCCATCATGGCAGATCCCGAAACCGATTTCACCAGTGGGGAATCTGGGGCTTCCACAACCTTCCCCATGCAATGCAGCGCTCTGCGCAAAAACGGCCACGTGGTTCTGAAGGGACGCCCCTGCAAGATTGTGGAAATGTCAACTTCCAAGACCGGCAAGCACGGCCACGCCAAGGTAACGAGTCAAATTTTAAAAATAAAAGCACTTTTTCCCCATTTATGAGATGTTGGTGTTGAGATGTCTCCAGATTTGACATGTCACTAGTGCATCTTTAAAATGAAGGAATGAATGAAGTAGGGGGGAGCAGTTGTACCTTTTTAATTAATGAGATTAAACTGGATACATACCATCCTTTCTAGGTTCACTTGGTTGGAATTGATATTTTCTCCGGCAAGAAATACGAGGATATCTGTCCTTCCACCCACAACATGGATGTCCCAAACATCAAGAGAAGTGACTATCAGGTGAGCCACACACTTCAAAAAGTGCTGCACATGTTCAGTCTGGTTATTTCAGAATTGCTCAGAACATTCTTTTCTGCTAATGCCTGGAAGCTTGTGTTTGCAGTAACCCAGTGCTGTTGAAGTACTTTTAGTTCACTGAAGAACTGCTAATACACATTACACATGTTTTCAGATAATGTTTACCACCTCTACATGCCCATAATTACTAGTTTGAAATTGACCAGGGATTGGTTTATCTTGGTTCACCATTATTTTTGTTCACTGAGCAGTCTGCTTGATGACAAATTGAGACCTTTTTTAATTCCTCTTCCAGTTTGGCCCAAGTTTGACACAATTCTGTCCCCGTCCCGACCGTCCCCGGCATCCCAAACCCCATTCCCACCTCGTCCCCCGGCATCCCAAACCCCATTCCCACCCCGCCCCCGGCATCCCAAACCCCATTCCCACCCCGCCCCCGGCATCCCAAACCCCATTCCCACCCCGTCCCCGGCATCCCAAACCCCATTCCCACCCCGTCCCCGGCATCCCAAACCCAATTCCCACCCCGTCCCCGGCATCCCAAACCCCATTCCCACCCCGTCCCCGCCATCCCAAACCCCGTCCCCGCCATCCCAAACCCCGTCCCCCGCCATCCCAAACCCCGTCCCCGCCATCCCAAACCCCGTCCCCGCCATCCCAAACCCCGTCCCCGCCATCCCAAACCCCGTCCCCGCCATCCCAAACCCCGTCCCCGCCATCCCAAACCCCGTCCCCGCCATCCCAAACCCCGTCCCCCGCCATCCCAAACCCCGTCCCCGCCATCCCAAACCCCGTCCCCCGCCATCCCAAACCCCGTTGCCACCCCCGTCCCCGGCATCCCAAACCCCATTGCCACCCCGTCCCCGGCATCCCAAACCCCATTGCCACCCCGTCCCCGGCATCCCAAACCCCATTCCCACCCCGTCCCCGCCATCCCAAACCCCATTCCCTCCCCGGCATCCCAAACCCCATTCCCACCCCCGAAGCAATTAATATTTTCATATGAATGGTCCTTTTACATTTGAAAGTGCCTTTGTCAATACCTGAGAACTTCTCTGGAAACGCATTTGAACGATTGCGTCTCATTTCGCTCTTGGCACTAGCGGGAAGCTCTAGCTTCCTTAAAATGAAACCCGGGATATCGGTGATGCGCGTAACGTTAGGCTACTGGATGTGTTTAATCTGAGCGCCGAGCATGCATTAATGTGAGCCCGTAGACCGTAGGTTCCATCATGAGAGCTCGGCTATTTTTAATTCGCGTGGCATTTGTTGCATTTGACGAACGCAACAATATTCCCGTCAACTTTAATCAAAGCAAACTCTCTCCATACACGCTTTTTTTGTGTGTTCCACACAAACTAGATGGTCACTTAAGATGAATGAGTACTTGTATGTCAGCCTTTTGCATCTCTGATTATTGGCAGACGATTTTGTCACTGTTACCAGTGCATCTCAATAATGATATAATCTCATGACCGTTACCGCGGTGCTAACACATGTCATTATCGTTCCTACGGGAACACCGTAAAGCCCGTCACCGCGGGAATAGTTTTTTTTTGTCCCGTTACCGCAAAATTTTACGGTATTACCGCTGTCCCCATTCCCGTGCAGCTCTCTACCAAGCGGTTGTATTTCTAGCCTTGTACCATCGCTATCATCCTATATAAATCCGGGAGAGCACACTTGCATCTAAGTTCTACCAGCCCTTGCTTTTTCACTCTGCAGTCCACCAGCTGGGATGCCTGCCATACAGGCAAGAGAAAAACGGGGGCACGATGGGATTTGTAGTCCTGTTAGAAATTTACTTTTGCAAGGTGTCAACCCACTTAAGGCATTTGTATTGCCTTCTCAAGTTACTCAGGGTTCATGTACTTTCTGGTGCATTATTTATGGCTGCAGTGGAATTCCTGACCTCAATTCAACTGCACAACAGTTGCGGTATGATAATCATCTCCCAAAAAAAGCCCCTCGCAAGTGACCGTCGCTCTGTCACCTGTCTGCTGACGGTAAAATAATGCAAGGTGCAGATGAAGAGCAGAAGTGGTTTTTTTGTCTAGCAGATGAACCAAAATCTGACTGTCATACGTGCGCATCTGGTGTGGTGTTAATTGCTGCTGCTGCTGCTTTCAGATTTGCGATATTGCCGTCTCGGTGTAGAAGGCACAACTTGCAATGCATTTCGACCCAGCGAGCATATCTCTCGCTGGGTCGAAATGCATTGCAAGTCTCCATTTTAAATGAAAAGACGTTGATCTAACGCGTGTACGTCTCCTGTTTCTTGCTCAACAGCTGATTGGCATCACCGATGATTTCCTCTCCCTGATGCGGGACAATGGCGAAATCAGAGAGGACCTCCGTGTGCCCGAAGGCGAACTGGGCAAAGATATCATAACCAAATACGAGGCTTCAGAAGAGATTATGGCAAGTGTTCCCTGCTTGGGTCTTTGAGGGCAAACGCTGCCCGTTTGATGCATTCCCATGTACCGGCAGAATTTATTACACCTTCATTTGTAATCGCATATTACTATACACATACTCGGTCTAGTGAGAAACAAGCAAATCGGAGGAATTGTATTGCTAACCTTCTCTCAAAGATTGATTTACAAGTGGAGGGGAAGCGGCAGCCATGCCTCCTTATGTCCGTTTTCTTAATACACAAATGCAAAGCATGGCTGGTCTTGGTCAGTACATTGCTTGTAATCACCGTCGTAAAACAAAGATGTTGCTGTAAGTGGATTTTCTGGGCTTAGTAGGGGCTAGGGTGTACCCCTTTGCAAAGTTAGTGGAGTTATCAACCGTGGGCTTGAAGTCTCAAAGCCTCTGTGCGCCCTGAGATGTTGGTGGTTTTGCTTGCTAGAAAGGATTTGAGTTACTTGGATACTGAAGTTTAAAAAAGACAAAGGCAGAATACGTTTACTTACTGTCAGGGTGTGAAAGTGCAAATGCTTGTAATTTTGATTGTGGCTGGTAATATTTTTACTCTAGCAGCCACTTTGGCCAGTAACCAACCAGGTTTGAGTTATATTGTAGAAGGCAATGTGGCTGGTAAAATGTGGAAAAGTTAATTTCATACTTTGGGTACTTTCAAGGAATGCAAGTAACTGGCTATTACATTTGAGGGTAGTGCAGGTGTTGTCTTAATTGGACAGTAAACTTGTTAGTAAATACAGTTCACGATTATCTCATCTCGACCTAGCATGCTTTCAGCTTCTGTATTGTGCCTCTGCTTAAAAAAGATCCAGTGGGACATCAGGTCCCAGAGAGATTTTGTTCAGACTGGGGGGGAAAAAACATGCTCAATGCCAAGTTCCCATTTGAGTTCCTGCCTGTAGTTCCAAGGCCTTTGGTCCCTAGGGGAACAGCGGCTTTTCTAACTCAATTGGCCTAATCCTCCAAATTGCTTTAAAGGGCTTCATAATGGTTTCATTGCCACCTGAATCTCCCCATCGCACATTCTATCGTCTTAACAGCCTCTTAGGTGGACGCTACATTATTGTTGATGGAAGTGCTTCGATCAGCTGTTTTGGCAGGACACAAAATTGAAGTTCAATGTTGTGTTGGTAGTCTGTTGTCAATGTTGGTTGTCAGTCGGTTGGATCTAGTTTGTGTTGGCATGGTCCAGGCAATGCAAAGGCCTAGGGAGGAACCCTCTGCTCTCCCCAGCGAGCAAGCCAGTGACGGCGATGGCAATGAACTGTCGCCAGCAGTTTGCTTGTGCAGTTGTAAATTTGACCAACGTAAAAAAGCCGCAGGAATGCTGGTGCTCCTTTCATGGATAATTTCCTCATGTCGGTAAGGATGCATTTTACAAATCGGCAATTTGTTTTTGGTGAGTTCCACCGCTGCCCCAGGCCCTCTACTCCATTGCGTGAACCGGTGTCATTTTGGATTGTTGGCTTTAGCATTAGCCGGCATGAGTTCCCTGATTGTAGTTCATTCATCTAATGTATTTTTTTTTAATGCATTCATTTTGCATGCCACAACATGTTGCAGTGTCTAGTTGTAAACCGTGCCTTTGAAAATGACTAATGCTTTCGGTCTTTTGTTCCCCAACCCCCCCCCCCCCTCCTCTCCCACAGATCACTGTGCTGTCTGCCATGGGGGATGAGTGTGCAGTAGCTATCAAGGCCATGGGCAAGTAAACAGGGATGGACTGGCTGCTCAGGCTGAAGCCTATACTACAGATCTTAACATATTGGTTCCAATTGTCACCAAAGCTATGGCCTTCACAAACAACCTCAAAATGGTTTCCGTTTCTATTCCAAAACTGTGCTGGACTCCTACAGCTGTTGTGTTGGCTGATTGGCATTCTTCCAAATCACTGAAGTGTTTTTTTAAATTTTATTTTACTTTAGAGGTCACTCTTGCTGCGTAACATTCCTGAATGTTTGAAATTATGGGATCCAATAGTTTTTGGGAATACTTGCATGCATTCCTTTTTGTCAAAACATACATTATTGTACAAAGCCTGTCAATTTGACACTGAAATTGTTTATTTTTCCCTCAAATTCTTTGGCCCCAGAGTGGTGTTTGACACTTCCTTTTAGTGCCATCTGATGCCCTAAAACACTCAGCTCTTTATAGAAGGTTCAATATGGATCGTTTGCACTTACAAACAAAAAAGTATAAGTTTACATCTTTAACAAAAGAAAAACAAAAAAAACTTCAGTGATTTATATCAATGCCAGTCTGCCTTTAACAATGACAAAAATAAAAATTTGCAGCCAAGTAAGACCTGGTGGCCGTGCACGATTACCTCTGAACGTGATGCCAACTTGTTGGCCGTCATTGGCAACCTTACCACCGTGTCAAAGCCTGTACGTGTGTGAATTTAGGTAGGCTCGCTGAATGTTGTGCTGATGCATTGTAATGTGCTGTTGAGGGGTTCGGTCTGGGGAAGGATGTTGAGTAAAAAGAAAAAAAAAAAAAAAAAAAATTTCTTTCTCTCTCACTCGAGGCCTTTGTCACCAGACAGAAGATTTAAAAAAAATAAAAATAAAAAATAGAAAACCTTTTCAGTTGCTTTTTTCTTTAAATGTATTTACCATGCAGTGATTAAGGTGAATGATGGAACTTTCCAGTAAGTTTCTTACTTTCCCTCCCCCCCCCCCCCCCCTCCCCTCATGTGAGCCGGTTGATCGTTTTGTTTGGTGACTAGATGGGACCTGGTTTTGGTATGGGGTATAATGAGGAGGACTGGTGACCTGGTTGAATTTTGGGTGGGAGGCGTGTGGGGAAGGAAGTGATGGGGATGGGGATGGGGGGGGAGGGCACTGGTTGACTGTGGAGAGGGCTTGAATTTCTTGCGCTCATAAACTGGATGCTTCATATTCATGATTCAGATTTTAATGTAGCTTTTTGGGATTTTGAGTCCTCTACAGAATCACGCACCGTCTGGTATTTGTGTGAGGATTACAATAGATTTTTTCATCACCAATGCCCAATTGTCATCAGTCTTCCTGGCTTAATGGTGAAATCTAAGAGGATGATTCGGTCTGGACAGACTAGCAAAGGCACTTGCTGTTTTGGGTGACCTCTGATGTATTGTAACAGGACAACCCTTTAGACCCAGATTTAGTCTTATGAGCTCTGTGTCCTTAAAGATATTTGGGCGAATTTGGGTGACTATGGAGTGAGCAGTCTTCCATAAGCCAGGTTTTATTAGTTCCATTCATCCCACTGATTGTTGGTTCATTTACATGTGCTTAATCTGTTTGCCTTCAATACTGAAAATGAATTTGTATGGGCTGCCATTGACAGTACCCTGTTGATCCATCGCAGATTTTCACAACCTCTTTAGCGTAGGTCTGGCCAATGCTATTGTATACATTTTCATTTTAACGGGGGGGGGGGGGGGGGGGCTGTGAGAATTGGAAGCTTGCTTTCTAGTGGTGTAGTTTTAATCTTAATTCTATTTGATATAGCTTTTCAAGGGTTCTGAATGTTCATCGGAGGTGGGATTCATAATTTGATTTGGAGAGCAAAGATTTAATTTGTTCACAAATTTTCAAGAAATGATTGCTCCTCCCATAGATGTTCATGGACCTTCATACAGATCACTGGCCAGAATTTGCATTGTCTTCACCTCTCCCAGCTAAATCCAAGTGAATTTCATTCCATAATAAGTTCAACTCATTGCAGAATTAAATGATGCTGCGTTTGTGTTATCTGAATTTATAAGTCTTGAGTCTAAATTAGCGTTTTGTTAAATTGGAGTGGAATACCCATGTATAGTTCTAGTTTGTTCAGTAAATTGACTTCAGACTTCAGTAGTTCATAATTATATTTTCAGGAAGTTTGCAGTTTGCAGTTTTTTTTTGTTGTTTTTTTTTTCCTTTAGGAATTTGCATTGTTGAGAATACTGTCTCTGGAAGATTTAATGTATCCTGGTGTCTGATTATTATTTTTTCTTTGAATGTTTGGTTTCTTTTCATTTCTATGAACTGTTCTCCACTTGACACATTACTTGGTGTTTTATGTCTAGCTCATTATAGATTTTATAGTTGTCTAAATTTTGAAGTGAATTTAACTTAGTCTGGCTTTTTTGAGCATTTAACTTGATATGCTAGAGGAAAGGATTACCACCTCTAACCTACCAATACTCAATCTCAATAGCATGGTAATAATGTGTCAATGCAGCACGATTTCGAATCGTATTTACTTTTGGTAAAGACCAACTTTGAGGCTTTTGAGTTTTCAAAGTGCAAAGCACAAGCTTACAACTTTTTAGCTTTGTCTTATCAAATTTACTCATGTCCCCTCTTGCATATCCCAGATGTATTTTAGAGTATAACAGTGGCAGTTGGGAAACTGTTCTTATGACCAGCAACTTGCAGGTTTAACATGGAGACAGTTTTTGTATCTGAGCAAGGAACATAATGAGAGGTTACAGTAACTACACAGCTGTTATACAATGTTATGCGAGTCAATCTGCATAGAAGTGGCTGTGGAAAGGTTTGTGGTGTTGCTGTATAAATTTCAATTTGAGCTGGAGCTGTTTGGTGATTATTTTTTTTATTTTTTTTTGGGGGGGGGGGGGGGGGTCTTCATGCTAAATTGGACTAACCCTGAATTATTGTGCACTTGGTATCCATTGCAGGTCATTGTTAATCATGAAATGCATTGGAAACCATTAGAATGGCATGTCTGCTGCCCTTGATTCGCTACAATGTTAGAATTGCTTCTCTGACCCTATTTGGGAAGGTAGTTTCCGACTAGTTTTGCCTGGACTTTAGGTATGTAAAAGTGCATTGGTCCTGGCTCTAGCCAAAAAAGAAAACAAAATTTACAATTTCCTGTAAAAACAGTCTAGGTCTGTCAATTTGAAATGGTGATCAGCTGCTTTCAGAAAGCACATATGATCTTCAGCGATTTGAGTGACACCTTGAGGTGTTGGGTTACGTTTGTTGCACTATAGAATATGTCATAGGTCTTACTGATAAATTGCCTGTTTGAAGATGTAGCTTGCAACATTGGATTTTCCCCACCTAATACATTATTTTTTTTAAAAGGCTGTTGAAAGCATGTCACTTAAACCCCAAAAATCAGTCTTCTGAGACTGCTTGCTTATATTGAATGCAACTAAAATGTAGCTTTTTCAAGGATTTTTATTTTCCTAGGTGGAGAATCAGAAGTGTTTTTTTTTTTGTTTTTGTTTTTTTTTGTTTTTTTCTTTCCCTGTAATCTGTCTGGGATCAATTTGTTCCCTTTTCTGTTGTGTTATGAGGAACTTTGGGCAGGTTGTTTTCCCTCACCATATTATTCTCTGATGACCTTGTACCTTTTAGCCTATGACGGGGTCACGGTCACCAAAATGAGCAAAAGGTGCATTGACGCTTTTACTACCCGAGAGTTAAGATTAGGCTAGAAATGACTGGGAGCTGGGACTCATTAAATGTAGCACCATAGCCAATCAGAAGTTGAGCATTTTGATAACAAAAATTCAGGAATATGATTCCCCTTGTGTAAGGCATTCTTCATTTGACCTGGATTATTGTCACCACTAACAATCTTTCCATTTTTACAACTAAGGTGAGAGAAACTGCTTTGTCCCAGCTGTTCCTCACAGGTTTGTCAATGCCACAGTGTATTTGCAAGTGTAACTATGTAAGCCAGATCTGTTCAAAGTTGAAACAACCTGCCTTATCTTTGTAAATGTAATTATACTTACACACATTTCTGTTTGATATAGAAAGCTGTCTAAAGATGTATTGTGACAAAAGGAGACATGAACAGCAGCTTGCGTAGCTTCATGTGCAGAATTTGTTTAAAAAGTGATACAGGAAGTAAAGCAAACTGGTTTACTGGTTGTTGATACTCTTCCAAGACCAACAGTATTTCAGATGGCTTATTAAACTGTAATATGGGAAAACATTGACTGGATAAGGTGGCTTTAATTCTGAACGTGTGGGTTGTCTCAGGTTAACAGTGTTGAATTAGTTGTAAATATGGCAGTAGAGAACTAGGAAATACATTCACAATAACAGCCATTTGAATTTCTTTGCAGTTGGCAGAAAGTGGCTGAGATGGCCACTATTGGCTCGTCTGGGTTGAAACAATTTTAACTTCAAAACTGAGCTTTCTGGGACCGCATGGTCACAATCTGGCAGAATTAGTCATGGGACAATCCCAGCTCACAATATTAGAAGGTTCCTGGTATGTGGCATACTGATGACATCACATCCACATGTTGAGCAGGAATTTTGAGACCTTGCTCAAAATGACATTCCGAACTGGCATCAGGATCCATGTGGACCAGGGTTGTCTTGCGGCCCTCAGTTTATAGTGTTTGTCTCCCAAAGTTAAACCAGTGGACAGACCCAAGGTGAGTTCAGACCAAAGTAGACAAAAGCCTGTTTTTGTCCCAGAAAGCTCATCACCAGTACTGACTTACTAGTCTGCGTTTAATGAGGGGAACATCACAATTTGTGCTCAGGCTTACAGGGCCTGTTTGGGCATTTGGGTCATTTGGTCAGTTATGAGACTGGTTGCAACTGATGATTTTTTTTT
This sequence comes from Synaphobranchus kaupii, assembly GCA_029718625.1. Taxonomy (NCBI): domain Eukaryota; kingdom Metazoa; phylum Chordata; class Actinopteri; order Anguilliformes; family Synaphobranchidae; genus Synaphobranchus; species Synaphobranchus kaupii. Next base: position 63,762,203 of record CM056381.1, on the reverse strand, counting down.
TTTTTAAAAGGGGGTCATTGATCTATTACACAACCCCTCATGAGTTGGGATTCAAAATGAGAAAAATAATTAGCAATAAAAAAGGGGAAAATCAGCATGTACTTTTTTTTGGTTAATGTTAACAATACATACAAGGTGTATGACTTTGAAGCTGGAACGTTTGCCTGCGTTGCAATAACCGGGAAAATGGTTGACGTGTTTCGCTAACGAGAGCCATTCAAACATTAAAATGTGCATTCAACTGGCCACCTGTTGTAAGGCTGTTATTTGTGTGTGTGTGTGTGTGTGTGTGTGTGTGTGTGTGTGTGTGTGTGTGTGTGTGTTCCATCATTCCAGAGTCCTTCCATGAACCAAAAATAAGTTACACTTAGGAGTTCTGTTTGGATTTGTGTTCACGTCATCGTCTCCAATTTGGCAGTCAGAACTGGGTCACCTTACATCTGTGTTGGGAGAATTTCTTTTATTTTTCCACACACACAAACGGTATGAAATTAACTTTTTCACCCACTGGCCAGAGTGGCTTGGGGATTCTAAAAATCACCAGCTACATTACTTTTTAATATATAACACAACCTGGGTTGGTTAATGGCCAAAGTGGCTGCTACAGTAAAAATCGTACAAGCCACAATAAAAATTTTTTTACAAGCATTTGGTTGGTGGCTGGTGTTAATTTCACACCCTGTACACAAATGCAGGTTTATACAAGTGTTTGCTATCTGATCACCACTGGAGAGTAGGGACCGAGTGACACTGGAGGGGTTGAAGTCAGCTGCGCTACCTAAAAAGGGTGAAGTACTGTGCAGGGAGAGAAGCGAGGAGGCAGGCGCGGCCTCCGCTCCAGCCTCATTCCTCTCAGTAGTCTCACAGCCAGTCGCTGGCTCCCGGCCCAGAATGCGCGATGAGTGATTGTGCACATTAGTCCTGAAGGGAGTACAGAGCAGTGAACAGTTATGACGGGAGAGAGAGGAGTGCAGGGGGTACTCTGGCTGGCTGGTTCACCCTGCAGTCACTTCATTGTACACTCAAAAGCATTTTGTTTTTTTTGTGTGTTTTTGGTTCTTTTTTTAGTTCCCTGAGAGTAGTGACCATGTCATTCCTTCACTCACTGAATACATAAACGGAAACCTTTATTTTGCAGATCCTGTTTTTGAAGCTCAGCTGTGTCCTGATCAGAAATTGCTGCTTAAGTTGCACAGCAGAGATTCCATACAATTGAAACAATATTTTACAGACGTGTTCTTTTTCAACCTGATTGCTGGGCTGAAAAGAATTCCATTTTACAGGAGTCTTTCAGAATATGCTTGCTGCAAAGGTATTCTTTATAAAAATATAATAAAGAAGACTCAGATAACAGTATGTGGTATACATTGAGGTAATTCAGTGGTGTTTGTAGTTTACTCATTGTAGAATAATTTTATTTGCACAGTCCATGCCTAAAAATGTAATGTATTGAAACACTGAACACACTGGATCCTTGAGCGATATGGCCAGTCGTCTTTTGCATTAGTCCAGTGACCTCACAAACAGCCAAGGTGTATGTCTAGCAAGGACTGGGTACCTTTGTGTTCTGGAGAGAGCACAATGGCCAATGAATGAATACCAAATACCTCTATATTAAGTATTTTTCAATATTTTCTTAAAATGTTGACAACAATAATCATTGGGAATAGCATTTTGATCAAATACTATTCCCAATAATGCAGCACAGTGGGAGTAATAGTAGGTCTGTAGATAACTGAGAATATACAGTGCAGTCCCTAAGTATTTGGACAGTGACACAATTTTTGTTGTTTTGGCTCTGTACTCCAGGGGCCAGATTCACAAAAATCTTAAGAAAAAACATAGAATCTAGGATTTAGGAAGTTCCTAAGAATGTGCTCAAATGCAATTCCTCAACATTTTCTTAAGAAATGACCATGATCCTATAAACTTCTTAATTTTAGCCAATTACAAACTTTTTAACCATCATCTTTATTATCATTATGGCCCACTAAATACAGACATAGGGTAGATCAAAAAAAATATTTTAGGTCATTAAAAACATTTGCTTTTCCTATAGTAGGCTAGTTTGTGTGGATGGTTTAATTCGTTCACGAGACAAATTTATTTTTTAAACAAATCTTAGAGTTTTATTAGACTTCGCCTTGTCGCTACTAATGCTACGTGTTTGTTGCTCACTAGTTAGCTAATGGAAATGGAAAAATAAGAAAGGCCACCCAATTTCTCAAAGCAAGAGTTGGAGGTTATGGTGGAGGAGATCATAACAAGGAAGCGGCTACTGCTGGGAAAGTTGGACAATGCCGGTGTGACAGTCAAAGCTAAAAAGGACTTAGCCTACAATGTTGCTAATGGTGATCATCACTGCTTACATGAAACAAACAAAAGCACCTAACAAAAGGCCTATAAAATTGAGACTGTTAAACAAATCATATACTTGTTTATACTATCAGCTAAGGATTGAAAATTGTGGTTTACCTTTTCAATGTAGTCTAGCGAATAGCCTTAAGACAAGAGTGGAGCTATCTTTGTGATAAGAAGAAACACAAGAACTTTGTTTTCAAGAATACCATTTATTTGTAAGTTTTCTCTTAAGAAGAAACTTATGAAGAAAGTTAGGAAAATACTTAAGAAGTTTTTTGTGAATAGTAAATCTTCCTAAATTTCTTCTTAAGTAATAAGTTAGGGAAAAAATGCCATTTAGGAAGATTTTTGTTCTTAAGAAGGTTTTGTGAATCTGGCCCCAGCACATTGGATTTGAAATGGAACATTGACAATGAGGTTAAAGTGCAGACTTATAGCTTTAATTTGAGGGGTTTTACATCCATATCAGGTGAACCATTTAGCTGACTGATTATAGTTGATTATCTGCTGCCAGATATGCAGTAGATATGGATGGATCACTTTAAGGGTTGTTTTTCCTGACTTATTTTTTCATGGAGCTCAATAGGAAAATGAGTCAGGAGAAAGAACTCTTAAAGTGATCCATCCATATCTACTGCATATCTGGGTTTAGGCTTATTTGATACCTCAGACCCTTGATGACTTACAGCCATTTAGCCAACCATGTGTTCCATACTATTCCCGTGCAATTTACAGCTTAATCTAGTCCCACCCCCCAATTCCCATAGAGATCCATTCAATTGCAGAGAGGTTATAGTATCGCTTGTAAAATAAGGTATCAAGAGTCTTTTAATATCTTTTTATACCCAGTCATGATAGCATCAGCTGTTTACCTGTGGAATGTTCCAGGTGTTTTTTGAACTTCCCAGTCTTTTTTTTGCCCCTGCCCCAACTTTTTTGGAATGTGTTGTAGGCATCAAATTTGGAATTAGTGTATATTTACAAAAATCAATAAAGTTGATAAGGTAAAACATTAAATATATATTTTATTTGTACTTATTTCAATTAAATATATGTAAAAGAGAATTTACAAATCACTGCTTTCTGCTTTTATGTGCATTTTACACACTGTCCTAACTTTTTTAGAATTTGGGATTGTACATCCAAATAATGTCTAAATGGATTTCCAACAAATACATTCAAACACTCTGATCATTTGTGTTTGCAAATATTTATTAATTTATTTAATTAAAATTATTTGAAATTACTTGACATACATTCAAACCTATTTGTACCAGATCTATACACATTGACATACATTATATTAGGTCAGCAAGGACCACAGGTGTGTTCAAATTGTCATTTGTTCAGGTTTTTATTAGGTGGAAAAGCACCCCAGGTGCCAAATTTGCTATATATCTTTTTTTTTCTTCTTCTGCCAGTTTGCACAAGAATGCCTATAAAATCAACAGGGATTGACAAAAACAAACCATGTGGCAGCAGTTTTTATGAAAAAACTCAAGACTCCAACTGAAGACATTCATCATCAACTCAATGACCTTGGGGCTGGTTTGCCACATTGGGGCACTGTAGATTGGTTATGTATTCATGGGCTTCATTTCGACAATGGATACTTGGCCCCCTGCAATTGTGCCTATTTTGTCACTTTCCCGTGTTTAGAAAGCAAGGAGTGCTTGATAATGCCAATCTACATATAGGCTATATGTAGCCTACAAACTATTTAAAAGAAAATGCTGCTCTTTCTGATTATTATATAATGGATATGTTCAGCCCAAAAGAGCAATGATTGCTTTCGGACAACGGTTCCAGTTACTTTTCACATATCTAAATAATCACATTTTCATATTATGCCTAATTAATGACATTAATATCCATACAACAAAATACTCCGATGATGAAACAAGAATTCTCCACTGCACTTCTGCTTTAAGTTACATTTTAACACGTGGCACTTGACGTCATTTCGTCTACAAATTACTTGCGCAGAAGACGCGACTTCCTCTTTCGCCGCAAGCTCAACATGGCGCCTGTATGTATTTGTAAACGAGAGGATTATTTCGTTTAATCGTTGTGGTTTTGATAATTAGCACGGAGATATAGAGGGTAGAACCCGTACTACCCCATACAAAGTTTAATTATTGTGTTTGTTTCGGCGGCTCTGACCATTAAATGAATTGAAATTGGGACAAGTCGCGGCGCTCGCCTTGCACGTGTGAGCCAACTATAGCTGGGGAGCGCAGTCAGTGGAATTCAATGAAATCTCTAACTAGCATGTAGCCTACATATTGAAACGATGGCATTTCTATTCTAATTTTTCCTCTAAATAAATTGAATTTCTGTTATGACGAAATGTCATACTTTACAAGAGTAATCGACCTAACCGGCTCCTAGTTTAGCTAGCAGCCTCACTTAATGTCCGTTGTCTTGTCGATAGTACTTAACACAAATGACCGTCAACAATAAATTGGTACAACATTTTTCAAATTTGGTCCTGGGTTTGTATTAACGTTATAGTGTATGCAGCATGTGCTGATTTCCTTTCCGTCCGATCTCTAAGGTTATGGTAAAGTGCAAGTTGCTTCCATATCTTTTTCATGACGCAGTGCAGGTTGCGCTCATTGTAACCTCGTTGCCCACGAACTCCACATACGGCGTAGTTTCAGCTATTAGGTGGCCAATCAAGCGTTTCAGTCCCCGCTGGTTTTTATTGTTTACCTGTTAGATTAATCAAAAAGTCATCCGTTTCTAAATAAAGTGTAACCTATGCCATACATTACAGCAGTTTTGCTAATTACCATGTGGGCTGTTTCAAAACCCCTTCATTAATAAGATTGTTTAATGGAAGCTGTCCTTACCTGTAGTTGATGTCTTCTCCCTGCCCCCCTCATTTTTTCTTCAGAAAAGGCAAACCATAGTAAAGAAGGACAAAAAGAGGGCTTCTTGGAAGTTCACTCTTGACCTCACCCACCCTGTTGAGGATGGAATCCTGGACTCTGGGAACTTTGTAAGTTAGAAGCAATATTGTAACTACTTGGTCCAAGTATCAGTTATGACCAGAACCATTGTCTGAACCACTGTCAATTTGGAATGCTGATAAGAGTGATGTATCGATAAAATATAGCTAAACTTTGGTGTATCTTTGAGGTTCCATACAGATTTGACATGTTTTATGTTGTAGTTATGCTGCATGGCTAACGGTGTGGTCTGACTAGGGTTCTCTTCCCTAGTTTGTCTAGGGTTCCCTTCCCTAGAATTGTGATTCTGTTTCATTCATGTAGGAGACCTTTCTGAAGGAGAGGGTAAAGGTCAATGGAAAAACTGGGAATCTGGGCAATATTGTCCAAATTGCTCGCCTGAAGAACAAAATTACGGTCACTTCAGAAAAGCAGTTCTCCAAGAGGTAATCTTTAATTGTCTGTGTATTTGTATAAATTGTTGCATGTGTAGGATGGTCTCAACACCACTGAATTATGATCTAAATCTTTAGGCTAGGTCCACAGATTTAAATTAATTTAATGGTATTTCACCAACTGTATGAATCGACTCCATTTGGATCACTGAACAAGTGGTAAGTGGATACATTTGACCATGGTACAAGGGTTAAAGTTACTTTTGTGTCCCTTCTCAGGTATCTGAAGTACCTCACGAAGAAGTACCTGAAGAAGAATAACTTGCGGGACTGGTTGAGAGTGGTTGCCTCTGACAAGGAGAGCTATGAACTGCGCTACTTCCAGATCAGCCAGGACGATGAGGAATCTGAGACTGACGAGTAAAGCTCCAGCACTATGGAGGACTCCTAGGCTGTGTCCGAATCAGAGCCCTATCTACAGCGTACTGTGTACTAGCATACTGTGTACTGTTTACTGAATACTGTTTAGTATGTAACATGCAGTATACTTCATCTGGGGATTTTAAGTACACTACATTAAGAGAATATTTTGCTTAGTTTGCTTTCTCATCCAGTGTACTCAACAAGCATACTCTATAGTATGGAAGGTCGGTGATTCGGACAAGGCCCAAGTCGTGCACAAAATGACAGCAACATCCAACTGCAATGTCTAAGTAGTTTAATTAAAAATAAATGTGTTTTGTAAACCAGCCATGTCCGGTTGTCTGTTTTTCCCTTGGACCATATGAATGAATTGCTATTTTTATTAAACGAATGAATGCACGGTTGGAATCCATATTTGGCTGTGCATTTTCAAGAGAAGTGGCTATAGCTTGTAACATGCATTGAAGCTGAATTTCTGGCATTGTTGAAGTTTTGGGGTTAACTGACTTCACATTCCTGATGAGCATAAAGTCTGTAAAATGAAATTGCCAGAGAATAATCTTGCAATTGAACCTGCATTTTTCAGGACAAAACCACAGCTCTTAAATCGCTGTGCCACAGTAGTATATGTGTAACTGGTTTCAACCTGGTGGGTATTCCACAAAGCAGGATTACCCAGTTAGCTGGATTACCTGCACTGAGTAAAACCCAGAACCCTCCCAAATCTGGAACATGGACTGAAGTAAAAACGGCTGTTTTGTGTTTGTCTGCAGTTATCCAGCTAACTGGGTAATCCTGCTTTGTGGAATACCCCCGGAATGATAAAGGTTTAATTCAAAGATTGTATTCTGGTGATGTCCTGAAAATCAATGATACTTTTTGGTTTTGGCAAAGTAGGGAGTTTAGTATTGTTCACTGATCTTTGTTTAAAGTCTCTTACACTGAAGATTCAGGTGAACGGACTGGAGCTCAAGTAGCGGCAAGTTAGATCTGTTGTCCCTACCCCCCTTTAAATCCAGGTTTAGTGCACCTGCGCCACTAATAAATGAGGCCGTTTCAGCTTTCCAAAAGCAGTTGGCTATTTGTGAGAAATTGCAGACTAGCATTTAGCCTACATTGTTTATAGACCTCCCCTGCCAGTCTGTCAGACAACCAACTCCACACTCGCACAATGCTGCCTTGGATGGATGCCCACCACTTGCTCTGAAATGGATCTGAGGTTGTTTTTTTCAAGCTGGTGCCTGGTGCTGACTGCTATAGCTGGCCAGAGATATGTATGTGCAGATACCTATACAGTGGAAATGTTTTACTGTGGTAAAACTAACACATCCACATTCCATTCCTCTTTGTATTAGGGACATGTGCTCTGAAACAAATATGTATCTCCAGCATAATCACCATCTGGTGAGAATGTGGTTGCCTTATTCCCCATCAAGGAAGGGGAAACGCCAAGGAAAGTTGTTTAAAATAAATTTTGTTTTAACAAATATGGTTGGTAGGAGATTCAAGAAGATCAGATGAGGAATAATTTATATGGTGAGATGAGACTGATGTCTTTCAGCCATACTATTGTCTGCATGTAACAAGTCTTACTATTTGCAATGTAGGTTAATAAAGTTTCTAAAACGAACTGCTTTACGAAACTAACCCATTTACGAAGCCACCATTTTTTTTTTTGGGCGATGCTTCTTTATTGTCAGTGAAGGCCTTAAATTTCAATATAGCTAATTGCAAGCTTCCTGAGGAAGGTACAGTGCCCTCCACTATTATTGGCACCCCTGGTAAAGATGAGTAAAAAGGGTTATAAAAAATTCACTGTTTGGTGAATTAGCTTAATCTCACACTGAAAACATGAGAAAATCCAACCTTTAATTGAAGTAAATTTATTATGAGAAAAAAAAATCCCTCATCAAGAAATAATTATTTTTAACAAAACCATGTGTGCCACAATTATTGACACTCCTGCATTTATATATAAAATAACGTAATCATTTTTAATATTTGGTCACATATCCTTTGCATGCCATGACTTCCTGATGTCTGTGACCCAACAACATCAAAACATCTGTAAATTACACTGGAACAGTATGGAAATGGTTGGCTAAATGGCTCTAAGTCATCAAGGGTCTGACGTATCAAACAAGCCTGCTGCCAGAAATACAGTAGATATGGATGGATAACTTGAAGGGTTTCTTCTCCTGACTTATTTTTTCATAGAGTTCAATAGGAAAATTTGTCAGGAGAAACAACCCTTAAAGTGATCCATCCATATCTACTGCATATCTGGCAGCAGAGTGATGGTTTGAGGCTCAGGCCTTGATGACTTACAGCCATTTTACCAACCATGTATTCCATACTGATCCAGCATAATTTACAGTTGAATCTAGTCTCACCCCCCAATTCCCATAGAGATCCATTCAAATGCAGAGACGTTATATTATCGCTTGTAAGAGTACTAGAAAATAAGATATCAAGAGTCTTTTCGATGTTGTTGGGTCACAGACATCAGGAAGTCATGGCATGCAAAGGATATGCGACCAAATATAAAAAATGATTACTTTATTCTATATATAAATGCAGGGGTGCCAATAATTGTGGCACACATGATTTTGTTAAAAATAATGATTTCTTGATGAGGGATTTGTTTTTCTCATAATAAATTTACTTCAATTAAAGGTTGGATTTTTCTTATTTTTTCAGTATGAGATTAAGATAATTCACCAAACGTTGAATTTTTTAATAACCCTTTTTACTCATCTTTACCAGGGGTGCCAATAATAGTGGAGGGCACTGTATGTGGCGTAGCCTACTAGACAAGTTTCTTTAGATTTATTCAACAATGAGAAAAAAAACTTTTTTATACGTTTGTTGAGGGAATAAACTCTTCAACTTAAACATGATCAAGTAGAAAAAAAACTGCATCGAGGCTGAACATTTTTCTGTTGTTTTATTTTCTATAGCGCAGTGGTAAATTCAGTTGATACTGTCAGATTCTAACATGGCAGTGTACATTTTGTGTAGCCTAGTCCTACTTATATTTTTTGATGATGTTTTGAGTGGCGAAGGGGGTGATTGTGTGCTGAACATATGACACATCACCTGTAAATAGTTACGTTGAAAATGAAAATCCTAATTCAGTTCTGGTCAAGAACAATAGATATAATTTTCCATATGCTCATGGTGCTGCCCGTACCTCCACCACTGACCGCCAGGTGTCAGCAAAACTACATTTAATACCTCGAAGGAAGATGCATTAAGATAAGCCAATGCAATGAATTAGGCCGACTCAACGTTCCACATATAAAACATAGGCCAATTTAGGCGCTTGTAGCTTGTTTGCTAACGATGCGTTCATTTCAACGAAATTAGTTTTGTAAAACGGTCATCTCAAGTTTTTTTTTTTTTTTTTTTTTTAAAGGTTAGCACACCTGCTTACCTGCATTGTGTCACAATGAGTAGCCTCCCCCTGTGCCTGTAGGAGCCCAGCTTTTCCATTTCAGGATTTCAAACCCGCTATGCTCCCAACACACTGAGATTTGATGAGCGACCCAAACCCTCACGTGGAATGTCCAATTCACAGTTAATAACACTTCAGTATGCCTACAGGTATGTGCAAATGCATTTTTTTTACAGAAATAGCTGCCCACTAGTGAGGTGGCACGTGGCGTGCATCTGTAATCCAATTTTTGTCGTTAAATTCCAGCCACTAAAAAAAGACGTTAAAGTTGCAGAAATTCGTTCTTGTGGTGTTAAATTGTATGTAAACTGGAGATACTGGTGTTAATATCACCACATTGGCGTTTTCTTACAACTATCGTTTCTTTTTGAGCAACAATTCAGGCAAAGGGGACATTTTTTTAGGATGCGAAGTCAGAACCCTTTCAACAACATTCAGTCCTAAAAATGAAGATGAAATTCAATTAAATTGAATCAGGAATGTTGATGTAATTTTATTAGTCATTCCATTACCGAATGTTAGTTCACTAACTCATTGTATTTTAACAGCCAAAAATAAACAAGCCTACATAGGCTACAAAATGTTAAAACATGAAGTAATATATCATAGCTTTAAACACCACACTTCAATAAACAGATCTTAAGTCATTGTTTGGATCTCAAAACGAATGGTTTTGTGGAAATGTAGGTTAAATTGAAAACCTATTTCCTTTTTATTTATTGTCATTGCATTTCTTCAAGGAAAGTGTTTTTTCTCCAAGAATAAAGTCATGAAAAGTAGAAAATGTTGAGTAATTATACACAAGTTGTATAGTTTGACAAAGAATGAGAATCTGCTAATTTTCACAAATGTTTCAGTGGATTAGTTTGCCAAAAGTACTCTTAGAGAACAATGGTTGCTCTTAGAGAACAACATGGTTAAAAATAACAACAATCCTGCATCTTAGTGATTTTTATTGAGATTGACAGTAACTTTGAAGTTGCAAGAGCAAACATTGAACTGGTATCTAAGGGGCAGTAATTAAGAATAGTTCAGATTAAAGGTGTACAATGCTCTGTTCCTAATTTCTTCACATTACGTAATGTCCTCTCATACAATTCTTCCAACGGTATGCCGTCAAAAAGTGGTTTAAATTTTATTTGCATTTGCTGTGACTGTCTTGCCTTAAGAACTGGTTAAACAAAGTAAATCTCACCCGACAAATGTGACGATGGAACCTGACAGTAATTTTGTTTCAGACGGCTACATGCATGTTTAGGTGATTGTACCAAACACAAAGGAACAGATCAAAACTGATTGATCTGCCTGGTGGTTTTCCCACTCTAATAGAACCACCTTAGGTGCCTTTCAAGTGCAGCTTTAAAAACAAGGAGAAAAGAAACAATTTGTCCTGTGCCTTGCTCTCATTGCATTGTTTCCCTTTATCAGAGGTCTTACTGGTTGGAGAGAAGGGGGGGCTTGGCCTGATGCAGTGGGGGCTAATGGATATCACACGCTCGTACACGTGGTGCACCGGGTTGAGGTGAGCTTAACACGTGTCTGCATTTTTCTTTTCTGAAATCAGCCTCCCTCTTCCATAAATGGAGCAGAGGGAAAGGGCAGGTGCAATGCAGGTGTGTGTTGTGTACCAAACCGTTCCTCTGTCAGAGAGGATTTTTTATCATTGTACTCTTCCAAATTGTTTACGCTATTCGGCGGAATCCAGTGTATAAAATGAATGTAAAATGTACACATACGAGCATAGAAATGTTGTACCACTTGCATGCAGTAGCCTATATGTAATTCTATGCATATTTGATATTTTGTGAAGCAGACACTATTAAAATAGCAGTGTACTGTATTTGCGCAGGAGGTATAGGAAATATTCAAGGTATACCCTCTTCCGTATCCCACAGACCTTAAGTGTCCTGTCATTGATACGCATTCATTCTTTCTTAGAAGATCAAAGCGAGTAGCAGTCCGAAGCAGAAACATTGAATTTGAAGTGGTAATATCCTTCTCCTTGCCAGTGAAGTCTTCCGGCCTCACTTCAGTGCTTCTCCTGTGACTCTCATCAAGGAAATGGCGTCGCGCATTCTCTACCTTCAAGGGGAGAAATTGGTGACGGGGGATGTGCAGAGGCATACTACTAGGCTGAACATCGTATGGAAAGAGTTAAGTAACGAGGAGAGTATGGGGGAGGCACACACAGGCCAAATTTGGCTAAAGCTGTTGCAGGTGCTTCTGATCGCACGTTCGTTGTAGGTTTCGCCTATGTGATTTTTCAAGCATACCCCTTCCCATCCAGTGTCCTAATGTGTAGCATGGCTAACCCGGACCCGGAACGAGTTCAGTAGATAAGATGTCAAGGAACTACCCATATGACGGGGTTTTGGCCGGATAGAGTGGTGTATGTAATGAATAAATAAATCAATAAACTAATGCAGCACAGTTCTGGGTAAGTGTTTGGTAGGGTGTATAGAGTCTATTCTAAGCAGTAAGTAATGTGATGGCCATCTGCTTGGGTGTGTTCTAGACACACCCACTTGTTGTGGTTTGGCTGTCAGTGTACGGTAGAGCAGCTATTAGTCATTGCGCTGTCCTGTAATTGTTGTATAATGTCGTAATTGTTGTCAGCTCCAGAAATTATCTAATGCACACTTGTGTGGGGGTTTGCTACTGAGCAAGCCAGCATGAATTAGGTAACTTTGACCCTATGGATCCACCTGTGGTCGGCCCTGGGCGACCACTCTGTATGCTGGTTTTCGACCACGATTACAATCCCACAATTTTATCAAGCTGTTAACTTTTCTTAATTCAGTGCTTATCATGTTTAGAGGGATTATTATTTACCCTGTAAGATATTAGACCCCACAGGGTCCCTTCCTCCACTTCTCAGATAGGAAGCCCCAGATACCCCGGGCATCACACCTTGCCCCAGCTGAAAAGCCACCCTAAACCCATCCTCCATTTACAGACACACCCACCCCTCTTCATACACATATCACTAATACTCACACTCACACACAGGCAAACCCAAACACCCACCCAATTATTCTTCTTCGTATTATTCTTTAGAAGTAGGACTAGCCGTGGACCCAGTCAAGCCTCACTATCACTTAGATTACAGGACACAATAGGACGCTACCTGGCTAGACCATCAGATGGTTGAGTGTGCCCCCCCCCCCCCCCCCCAGCAGGATAGGTAATTCAGATGACTAAGTCAGACTGTCAGACATCAAATTTAAATATCTAATGTAGAATACGCATTTCTGTTTCCAGCCTTTGAGAACAAAAGACGTTTGTATAGTGATCCATTGCGCACATGGTTGTTCAGTTTCTCAGCAAACCCAAAGAGACTGTTTTGTGTGACGCTTCGCCGCTAATCGCTAACTGTCTCGCAACTGCAGGATTACTGAATAAAACTTTGTCGACATTCCAACAACGTTGGAAACCGTGCCTCGTCATTTCTTACAACTCTCTTAAGCTACATTATGTCATAAATAGCTATGCATGACATGACGAATTGTACTTATTGTCCTATATTGTAAACAATTACATAAAGAGGGAAAGCAAACTGATCAAATTATAAATCAATAGTGCTTTTTAAAAATCAATATTAACTATTAGTCAAAAGTAGAGTCCCACAGGGATTTAAATGTGCATTACAACATGCAGTGCTGGAAGCCGTATGTCTTATGCTACTGTAGCTACTGTGCATTCATCTTTGTTTGGGGCTACATTGCTCAAACAAATACTGAGGTGTGGTAAGCAGTAGGCTACTGTACAGTAAGTCATCTATCATTCTGTAGCAGTGCCAATGCAAAGCAAAGCCACTGGTTCTTATAAACCCTTCATGGCCATTTAAATGAGAAACTGCCATCTAATAATAACCATTATAAACAGACTGAGGGGGAATGGGGGTTAAGGTTTGTGGAGCGGCTGTCATAGCTTCTGCATAGCTGCTATCGACATCTCTGCGAGTCTGAATTGTGCTTTGCCTGCTGAACTCACTCCAGGTTGCGCAGGCTATAATTGGAGAGCGCTGGCAGTATCTTGTTCAGCAGTTTTTTGCCAGTCCGGTCTAAAAATGAGCAGATGCTGTACTTGATAGATAAAAACAGGAATGTTTCGCAGGGAAAGCCGTGCCAGAAAACTGTGTGTTAGGAAAGCAGTGCATGTGGCCGTGAGGACAGTTCACCACCGCGATATTATCTGTGATTGATAGAATTTGATCAAGAAAAGGGAAGTGGGCGCTTGGAGGCTTGTGGTTGCAGGATTGGGGGAAGACCACGTGATGTACGTTAGCGCTAATTTTAAATGCCGTCGTTTACACACCTGAAGCATGACGCTAAATCTCACCTCTTTGAAGTCATTGTATTTCACATGTGCTGGGGCGGGGGGACTACATACACAACACAGGCCCGACATATGAAATCGCTGTAGTTAATAAACCATAACTTACCCATGGATTAATTTATATCCCGAACATTCCTCCTCCTGCACGCATAGAGTTCCCTTCTAAACTCAGTCTACAGTAACTGGCTCCTGGAATCTGGAGCTTTGCCGGGTTGTTTGAAACTGGGCACACAGCGGTTATGCAGCTCTGAGCACGTTTAAAAGGCTTAGATGGCACCCTTCAAAGGGAGGGAAAAGTAACTTAACAATTTATACTGAAGGCTTCTTGCTATTGTTTTCCAGGCCTGTGGAACAGCTGGAGTCGTCTTTCATATTCGCCAGTGGAAAATAAACACGCCAGAAAAGTCAAGAGAATGGCTCAGCTTGTTTAATATTATGTAATTTTTAAAAATCTCTGGTAAGATGAACAGGTTAGCCATCAAATCTTTTCAAGTTGAGTCCATTTTAAATGCTTTTAATTTACAGTTGATCTATGCTGTATGATAGGCTTAATGGCTCTGAGACAGCACCCGAGGTAACCTGCAAAAAGACTTTACCTTAGTGATTTTGTTGTGATGCGACATTTTATTCAGTTAATATGACATTCTCACAACATTCCTGTAACTTTGAAACAGCTTTGGTGTGGGTGCAAGAAAACATTGAAGGGGTATTACACTGACTGTTATTTCTTATAATTAAGTACTGGACCGCATCATTACAAATTAGATTTTTGCCAACTGTGCAGTTTAGCTCTGGGCTCGTCCTGTCACACTGGTATGGCTAACTTTATATAATTCATTGATCTTTAATGAATTTTTTCAGATATTTCAGCAACTGCTAAGTCCAATACCGTGAAAGAAATCAAAGGCGTCTTGAGTGGTGCATCCACCAAAAGCAGTGTTTCTCAGTACAGTGGCACGCCACACCACATAGTCTGGAATTAAATGATGGATAACAGTGGATAACAGTCCACCGGGCGACGCGTACTGGCCATATCATCACCAGGGGAGGGCAAGTTTTAATTGCTTGTTAGTGCATATCAGATGTAGTAAGTGTGTGTTTGATATCCTCATCTGTCCTTAGCTGTAAAAGGGGGCTAAGTTCCACATGTGTACAGGCTTCAGACAGGGGGTCAATATGAGACTGGTGCAAGTTTAGTGTTTCCCTATCAGCTTAGATCATTTACAAAGTCATGGAAAACATGCAGTTAAATATTGGGTCAGTGTCCAGACAGGGAATATGTATAGGTTCCAGACAACACACACTCTCTTTCTCACTCGTGTGCACACACACACACACACACACATATAACTTACTTTTGGCATACACACTAGCATAGCGGTCCGGGTCCAGGGGAAACTTCAAACCCTTCAACCTTCTTTTGATTGGCGTTATTTAGCAAAGCTAATATTGACGCCCGGCCGGCGGTCTGCGGGGTCACCGCCCGAGCCCTTGATGTCTCGGTGAGTATCGTGTTCCGTACCGGGAGATGGGGGAAACCGCACGGGCACGTCATCACGCTGTTGTTCCTGTCCGCCGGGCTGTTGTTCTTATCTGGACTCCCTCTCCGCTCCCGAGGGATGCCGGCGACGCCCTGGGGCCTGTTACGGAACAGGAACCTCCTTCACGGCGCACTTTGAAGCACCGCATCGGGGGGGGGGGGAACAGGAAAGGTGACCCACCGGGGTGGAGATTTGGGGGCAGCACGAGAGAGGCGTCAATGCTCCTTTTGTGACTGACAGCGCTGTTTAGCCGAACATGTTTTCTTTCCTGGAAGTGGGGGGTTATTAAATCCACATTTGGAGAGGGGGGAAAACATGAACATTTGTCTGTAAGGTATAGAATGAGGTTGCGCTCTGTTCCACTCTTTAATGTTACCTAGTGAAGAGAAAATAGAAAATGCTGGGAAGGGGGTATGTTATTTCTTTCAGAAATAGATTTGTAATAACAAAAATTGTCCATCTGAGACCTGTGTTCTCAGCGGTTTGTCCCCAGTATGAACATCATAACAGTCCTGTATGGTTATTTCAAAACTACTGGCTTACGAAAGTATTGTGCTAAAGATCACTGCAGAGCAGTTATTCTTACCCCCTCAAAAGACTTTGAACTGACGGAGAGGTACACTACACATGAAACGTTTGCCATTTTGTTGGCTGTTGACGTTAGCATTTTGTCCACCACAAGATTGCGCTTCGTTATTCTGAGAGTATTTCAGGCTGATTTTTTTTGGGCGTCCTTTGTATCGTGGGTTCCAAGTCATTCCCAGGAGGAAGGTAAAGTGTGTCTGTGTGTGTGAGTATATGTGGTTTATGAATAGAGCAAGAGGACGATGCGCCTTTGTTCTCTTGTCTTTAAAAACCTCTCTATTGGGGAATCAACCTCAACGGACGGTATCTGCTGTTTGCGTCCTTACGTTCGCTCTGGCGCATCTTGCCCGAACGCAAGAGGTGTTTCAGGGCAAACGCTTGGCAGCAGTCCCGGGCGATGATTGCGTGACCGTGCGCTCGCGGCCCTGAACGGATATCTTCAGCGCTCTCGGCGAGGTGACTCGCGTAGCCTCAGTGAACTTACAGCAAGGATTTTATCTGCAGGAAGTGTCAGAAAATGGATGAAAAAAATGTTTCTGAACGGGAAAGCGCCAGAGATATATCCACTTCTCGCCACTGTGATGTCAGGTGTCTCCGCGCTCTTGTGGAATTGTTTTCATTTGATCCAGTGGATGGCAGCTCGGCTATAGGCCAATTCTTTTTCTCTCACCTCAAAAGGGACGTTGCCCCCCCCCCCCCCCAAACCCCCCATTGTGTGAGGGCCTCTGTGCTCCAACCACCCAGTGCCCCCCCCCCCCCCCCCCCACTGATCTAAGACTGCCAATTCCTGGTGACCAACACTGCTGTTTTATTACAGTATAAATAGGTCAGGTGGGCCCAAGGGTGCTTTCCTGAGTCTGCTCAATATCTGCACGGAAAGGGTAGGTCATCACTCTGGAGGGTAGTAAATCCATTTTGTTTTTGTTCCATTTTCATTCCACTAATGTTCACAGTTGAAGGCAAATGAAGAAGCTTAGGTAAAGCTTTGTCATTTATCCGTCATACTCTGCAAGCAACCAAAGCATCAGCAATGGAACTGAGGATGTAAGACTACATTTATGGTTGATGGGATTCATTTGTAATTATAGTTCACAGTAGCGTCTCTCCTCGTTTATATCAGTAAATGTGCATCCCCTACCTGTGTCGGTTGTCTTCCAGTGTTTATACTTGGATTGAAAATCACACCCATCTGCAGTGCTCTCCAACTGACCCAGTTACTAATGGATGTTTGCTGACAGCCAATCAGGATTCTTCAGGTAGAAGCGGGGGAGACTGTTGTGATGTCTGTCCATTGCAGACGGTAGAATGGAACACCAGGCAGTCTGTTTCAAAGCCGTTTGCTTGTCCTGTGTTCTCTCAGGTTATTCACCAATCACCACCAGACATTTTTGAGCCGTGCTAGCACAGATGGTTCACATGGACTGATAAGGCTATTATCGTGACATGACAAGGGGATGCATTTTAGAAATATTCAGAATCTATCATAAACTCTTTGGTCAGGTCTACTGGGTGGCTCATCCTGTTAAGGCAGTGTTTTTGTTTGGGCCCTGTAGTGTGCTTTCATATCTGGGCCGTGCCAGTCCCCACTGTGGAAGGCAACCCCGCAGGCAAATTCACAGTTGTCTCTATTGTCTCCTTGGGGAGGGAGGTTTCAGTCAGCCCAGGATGAGAGCATCTCATCGCGCACTAGCGACACCTGCTGGTTGATCTGGTGCCTGCGGTTCACCTGTTGAGATGCACATAAAGTGTTTTCCTCTTACTCATGTCTGTGCGAGCCTGAGTTGTTGGTGACTAGGATGTGATGAGAAGCACTGGCTGACCATGCTTCAGAGGAGAGCACATGATTGTCTGTGCTTTTCTGAACCAAGAGCTGAGGTTGCAGCAGTTGCTGGGCAATATGATTGGGAAGTCCAAATTTGGAGAAAATGGAGAAAAGAAAGAAAATAAATAAATAAAACAAATAAATCTTTGGTCAAACTCCAGACTCCTGTCTGTACCCAGAACTTGGCTTCATATCCTGGAGGGATAGAGCGATCCAGTTTCTTGTTCCTGAGCTTTACTAGAATGTCCTCCCTGATCATCTTAGGATACCTCAACAAAATAGCTTTCAAATCTCATTTAATTTTAAGACTCCTTGTAATATTGTGATTTGTATGAATTTATTTTCCCCTTATTATTATTAGTGTTGTTGTTGTTATTATTATGATGATTATTATTATTGTTGTTTTCATATTACTATTTCTTATTTTAAAGTTATGTTTGAGGGCTTTTCAGCTTTATTGGACAGCACATTGGAGAGAGCTGGGAAGAATGGGAGCGAGAGACAGAGAAAGACACGCGACAAAGGTCGCGCGGCCGGATTCAGACCACCGACGTCGAGGCTCGCAACAAACAAAGGCGCCCCATCTTATTTCCTATTGATTAGAAAGCATTTTGAGTTTGTGCGTTCAGAACGAAAAGAGTTAGTCATCATTCATTATTCACTTCAGTCACGTTGTTTACTTCCTTCTACGTTTGTCATCGACGTGGTCCTAATTGTCCCCACCGCCCCTTCATGGCAGCACTAACTCAGCAGGGTCAGCTGAGCCCGATGTCTCCGCCTGTTGCTGTCTGGTGCCTTTGAGTACCTTTGCTGCCTCGCGCCCTCTCGCTTCGTGTGTTTCTGCACTACAGGGAGGATCGGAAGGCCGTATTCATTGGCTCGGGAAGAGCTCGCATTCCATTTTTTTGTCAGGGGCATAATTCTCAGACCGTTGTACTCTGGGGCCTCACGTTATAGCCCTGTGTGTTCCCGTCGACCTGCAGGGGCCCCTCCTTTACTACAGGTTGTTTCCAGCAGCCAGTTCTCAAAACACCGCATTCCTCTTGCAAAAAACCCGGCAGGCATTTCCTGAGGCGAGCTTAAGCCTTTTAAAATGGAGACGTTGCTTTCCCGCTCCGCCACTGTGTATTTTCAAAGGGCTGTGATTGTTCCCCTTACCCTCCCCAGCGCCCCCCAGCTCCATATCTTGAGGTGCTGTTTCACTGCTTAGTGCTGCATATTTATTGAATATGTTGGACATTCCATTCCCCTCCATTTTGGTGCGTTTCATTTCATTAAAAAACGGTTTCCTCTTTTTTTGGGAAACCCAATCCCAAAGACTTCGGACATTTGTTAAAGTGAGATGAGATTTCTCTTGTGCCCCAGTCCCTGGAACAAAGTGTTCCTGCTTTAGCCCCCCCCCCCCCCCCCCCCCTCCTGTTCGTGGCACTGCAGACAACCCCCTGCATGGGCTGGAATGTCCCCTGCAATGGGGGGGTGGGGTTGTGATCTCACACCAAGGAGTGCACCGTTGGGGGTTCTCATTCAGCTATGGTTTGGGTTTGAATGTGGAGATGTGTCATCCCTTCAATCCTGGAGCACCTATTTGTGCATGTGTCTGGGCCTGAGAGTGATCACGGCCAAATTTCCCCAAAGAAAGTAAGATCACATGCTGTCCGTTTATGACGTCTTGGGCTATGTAGGAACCCGTTTTGGTTAGAGAATCAAGGGCGCAGTTGATAACAATTGCCTTGAGCCGTGAATGTATATGAATTTAAAGTGCTGTTGGGACCGCCAATATCAGAACCTTTCTTTTGAATGTCTCTGAGGAGCATTTTGGAGAAGCAGAGGTTAACATGTGGGGGGTGATGCCCCTCTTATAAATCAGCAGAGTAACAGAGAGGCTTGGAGAGAGAGATCCAGGAATGAGCCAGCCAGGTGGTAAAAGCACTTTTATTGAAAACCGATGAAAAGGGAATCTGTGTTGTGGTTCAGAGAGGCTCTCTCGTCTTTCTCTAGCGTTTCCTCTGCTTTCTCCCACTCAGTCTCACTCGGCTTTTCCACCTGTATCTCCCTTTCCCAGCCTCTCCTGCACACCCTTATCACAGGAACAATTATCCCAGAGTCCCAGAGCAAATGGGCTTCGACGTCCGGAGCAGCTCACCCTGAGACACACTGAGCCTTACGTTTTTGTTTTTCATTGCTCAAAGTCATACCGCTGATGCAGGAAGAAAACTGTTAGTGGAGAGTTGTAGCTCATGCTGTTTCCTTTGTACCGGAACAGCTCTACGGTGACACACCTCTCAACTGTAACTCCCTCCCTGGCTGATATGGCCACAGTAAGCAGTGGTATGGTCAGGAACCCATTCGCATTTTTATGTGTTTTGGTCTGGTCAGCGATAGACAGCAGGGTATAGCTTCACCTTAAGTCACAATCTTTCATCAACCGCCCTTCGGGGCTAGTGGTTGAGCCTCCTCCCCCACAGTTGAATCAAAATGACACTCCCTTCATACTCCCACTGGCTTAACCTCCACTGGCCTGGAGGCGGGTTTGGGAATAGCGGATAGTGGAACATGAGTCACTGAGAGGTCACCATCTCGGTGCGGATGTAGACATGTAGCAATGCTTGGATGGCTATGCAACACAGGAACTGGATGACTGCCGAAGGTCACAGGTTTGCGGCGAGGGCTGAAAATGAGATAAGAGATGTTCGTTGGTAGCAGCATAGTTACACCCAGCAGCTTATACATTCCTGGATTTTGTGCTCTTAGAGGAGGGAATAACTGTTGTCTTGGTTGAACCCTTGAGGGAAGCTGCATTAATCAGTTTCTTATGGGTGGCGTGCACTTGTCACCGAGGTACATTATAGAAATCCCTTTGGTTTCAATGTTGGGAAAGGAAAAGTAAACGTTGTATTTGTGTCTGTGCTTTCTTTATCAGCCTGTAATTTCAGAACATCCAACTAGGAGCATTGGCAGTGAGAGGAACCCCCAGGTTTTTCTCTCCCTGAGGTGGAAAAGGGCAGCCGGGCCACTCCAGGGAACACTGAGAGCAATGGGAACACCTCAGGGATTTTACCGCATGATTTCTCCATTTCTCCTGCAACACAAAAACATACACCGACCTCATGAGAGCGATTGAACGGTTTTTGTTTTCTTTAATAAGCGCCCTAATCGCTTTGACGGGGAGGCGGTCGTCGTATTACAGATGTTAGACTTAACAATAATGTGGAATAGTACTCAGAAGCACGTAGCAGAGAAAACAAGAAGGGAAAGTTCGAGCCTTGTCAGGTCTTTTCTTACATAACGGGCTGCGGGTGGCACTGGGAATATTTTTCTGCTCAGACTAGTTTGGACCGCCTTTCTCTGACTGAATGAAATCCACCTCACGGAGACAAAAATCAAGCGCATATGTTAAACCTGCGTCTTGTTTTTAGAGCCAAGTCAAAGCGGAGTTAAGAAAATAGCTCTGTCCCCAAGTGCAGTGTGCTGAGGTCGGAGGCCCGTGATCCCATGAGAATCGCAAGCTCTTCATCTTGGCTTTCAGGGAGTGGATGACCCGAAAAGCAGCCATTTGCAAAGTTGTAAAATGTGTTACTTGGTTTTTTTTTTGCTCGGAAAAGATGGTGTTGTTGGACCTTTCAGAAACACCACTCCGAGTGATGTTTGCAGTCAGTGTACAAAGTAAAAAACAACATTTGTGTTTATTTAATACAATTTATCTTTCCTGTCATTGGGAGCTAATTTGTGTTTCCTGTGAGACAGGCTGGCTGTTGCAAATGAAAGGGAAACCACAAACAAGTATTTGTGAATTATGATGAATATGCCGTACAAAAAGATATTCTCATGTTCATCTCAATTAAATTTGACAAGAATGTGTCATGTCTTTTTTTATTCAGGTAATGAGTGGTTTCTGTTCAGATATAATGCATTAATTATGAATTATGAAAATGTGAAGACTGAACAGAGACAAAGCAGTACCTGCACGAAAAATGTGTGAACCATTCTTGTAGAATTTAATTGAGGCGAACGTCAGGATGTCTTTATGTATTATACTGTCATAATTAAATTAAGACCAAATTTATGAATGAAGCTGGCTGTGAGAGGCCGGGTGTGGATTTAGACCCATGTCTGTGAATGATTTTAATTTGGGACCTCTATTACCGAGCTGCGTTCTTAGAATAACACGGGAGAGCTCCCAGTTCCCCACATGGTCATGCTGGAGTTGATTGAAAAATTTTAATTCAAATGCTGTCTTGGTATTGAGGGAATTAAACTGTCAGTCACAGACAGGGGGCCCAATCAGCACTTTGCAACCTGCAGAGGATAGGCGATTCTGGAGCTCAGGCTCTAGCAAGCTGCCTCAACCAGCACGCGTCATTTTCTCAGTAAAGTTATTAATATTGCTATCGTGTTTTTGCCCAACGTGGTCTCACGCGGGCTCGTCACATAGCGACGCTTCTGCCCAAGCGTCGCTATGTGACGCCAAAGGTAGCCTTTTGCGTCGTATATTGACGCAGCCTTTTGCGTCGTATATTGACGGTTGTGGCCACATAATTTGTCTTTGGTTGTGGCACTTCAATATTATGCTTTTTTATTTATATTTTTTCTTCATCTGGTAGAGAGTTACGTGAACTCTTGTGGTCGGGCTCGCCCACTATCTTAACAGTTCGGGCATGAGCCCGAGTTACATGAACTCCTGTGAGGTTATGTTTAGGGGTTGGGGGTGGGGTACGGGAATCACGAACTCAGAAAGATCTCCGCGCACACGGCGAAGACTGAGCGGGCATGCTCGCAGTCGGTTATCATGAGCAAAGCCTTCGCCATAGTAGGATTCGTAAATTCGAGACGAGTGCGTCAAATAATGACGCAAAAGGCCTCCTTCTGCGTCTAAAGGATGACGCCGTAGGAGCTGCCCAAGCGTCGCTATGTGACGACTTGGGAGTGAGACCAGGCTGTTTTGCCAGTGATTATTTTGTTAGCTGGGGCTGCAGTCCAAAATTAATGCTTAGTATTCACTGGGTGATTTCTCACTGGAGGTCCAGGGTTTGGATAACAAAAGATTGGTGAACCATGATCGGTTTAAATTCTATATTCTGTTTGCGAGGAAACTGCTTTATTTGTTTGTTGTTGGGAATAATACCACCTCTTTTGGGGAATACTATGGGAAGCCACAGCACAACACATTAAGAAGAGCATGGGCTTGGAATTAAAATGAGTATTATGGTTTGTTCAGAATGCACTTCAGCCCTGTTCCTGTTGATACAGCGATGTATGGTGGATGAATTACTCATTGTAAGAGACGCAAAATTCATACACTTGCGGAAAAAGCACAGTCTGTTTTTACACATTGACATCTTATTGTCACTTAAAACAATAAGATGCCATTTAAAAGAATGTCAAGAATCGCATTTAATCCCACAGATCTGCAATTATCCTTGTAAAGTAGTGTGTGGTTAATAATTATATGCTGTAGTATGGCACTTGATTGACATACTTGATTTAATGAATTCGTCCAAGGATTCTGTGGTGTTGAATCAGAGAGACGCCTCGGTATGCTCAGAGCTACCTGCTAATAACCCCCAAATCAGATTCCTCTTTCAGACTGAAGCAGTTTCTTTCTGCTACCAGTGAATATTTGAATGGATTTTACCCATGTTTATTTGGCCTTGCTACAATGTCTAGACCTTTTCAGAAATCTGTTTCTTTTCAGGGTTGGAATAGATGATGTGTGCAGAGAAAATAACAAGTGCTGTCTTTTTTCCTGGCAGCAGATGGTGCCATGTTCTCTTGGCCAACATTAGAGCTGGCCAGTTAGCTCAATATCTCCTGATGCTACGCAGTTTAGTGTTGTTGTGAGAAAAATTTTACCTGTGCTGCACAGGAAGATGTGACAAGGTCACCCTTTTTTCCTTATCAATTAACATTGCCGTACATGGTCTATTACATTTAAAGAGGACACTATTGACTATGTACTGACTATTTACTAGTCAGGCTGCTACATGAATGCAATTCTGGTATATTTAATATTTTTCTATTCTAGTCCTGTTGTTGGTCTAAATCTGATGATAATAACTTGTCGTGGAATTTCACCCAATTATCCTTTATTAAATGTGCGTAGTATAACTGCAATTGCTTTACAGTTGCACTAATACTGTTGAAGTACCGTGGGAAAACATTGTTTATATGAAAAGTTGGGGTTGGAATAATAGTTTGGAGCACGTTTATAGATATGTAATTGATTGACAAGATTTGGACACAAAGATATGCAAGGATGTGCCATTACTTTAACCACTAAGATCAGGTGTACATCCAAGACTACTCTGTTGGCTTTCCTTCTACTTCCCCCCCATCTCTCCTTTCTGACATCCTCCTTTGTCACCCCCCCCCCCCCCCCCCCGCTTTCTGTTTCTACTTCCTACCATCTATCTATCCTTACTTGTCCTCGCCCCCCACCACCACCACTGTTCTCCTCACAATTTCTCTCCTGGTACTCTGACCAAACACATCACATGTGGAACGACCTGCTGGGCACACAGTTTTCAGGTCACCAGGCCAGTATACACTCCCTCACCAAAGTGTTAACAAGTTCTGTAAAGCATTACAGAAGGTGAAGTTGTTGCTTTTTTTGTTTAAAGACCCCAGCCAGCCCATCATGAAATATGCTTGAGGTTTTCAGATGCCCATTAATATGGATACCCGTAATACTGCATTTTGAGTCCAAATGTCTGTCGTGAATTTTTTCCTGTATTTTAGGTATGGTGTACTTAATTGGTCACTTGTACTTTTTATTTACTCCCTAACACAATTTAGATTATACTTTAACGCTTTACAGTAAGGGTACACTAATTAACATGAATTAATACAGTAGTAACCATTAACAGTTAAAGCTGGAGTACGCAACTTTCTCAATGGTTGCCTTTGTTGTCAAAACATTTCAAAGTCATAACATCCATTGGCCCTGCCCAGAGAGAAAGAGACTCACCCCCCCACCCCACTGCTTCCACAGACCTAGTCGTGAAAGTGCATCCAAGTTTTCTAGATAAAATTGCAGGATTACAGACTGCTATAGCTAACGTTACAGTAAAAATTTCAGCTAGTCCAGGTAAAACAACAGTCGTTTCAGAGTTTAACAATAACACAATGAAACATTTACCATTTATTCACTGAACTCGCTAATGAACTGATGGTTTTGCTAAGTTCTAAGTCTAAAGTTAGCTATCTTCCTGGCTCAGGCTACAAGATATGTTTGTCCCACTGTCAGATTTGGCGATCAAAGCATCATAAAACTTGCTGCGTCTAGGACGACAGACAGATCAAACTGAGTTTGTGTAGCGTTCGTCTGAACCAGGCATTATCTGGCTACAGCTGGCATGCATGTTATAGCCAAGTAGCCAGTTCTAGCTAATGTGATCTATAGGCTATGACAGATAACGTTAGCAAATATTTCCTTCTACCAAGAACTATCCACTGAATCAAGTAACGCTATCAATAAGAGCAACCTAGCTGCTGTTCATTACAATTGGCTGCCAAGCAGGAAGTCCAGTTAAATTAGTGTTGAAACTTGACCTACCTGTCCAGTAGAAACAATGGGCGCTCCACATCGGTCTTTAAACCAATCCGCTCCCGAACATCTCTCCACCTTTTTAAAATGAGCACCTATGTTTAGCTATTCTAGTGATCTTTATCCAATTCTCTTTTCTTTTTCTTTGCGTGAAAAAGTTCCGGTGTAATGGGCCGGTGAACCGGCCTATCTCTTCGATTGGTTTACGTCATGAGCCACTTTGTTTTGAAAACAAATATTCTGCTTGAATCGTTGGTTTTAGAATGCAGAAATAGAGGCCTGTCACATACGTCACAATTTCGTCAGACACACCCACTTGTTTACGCCAACCGCCATGTTGGAGGACCAAATGCCGCTGTTCCATAACGTTATGCAAACCAAATTTATAGGCTATCACATTTAATCAGGAGGTTGCTTGATTTTCCTTTATTGCCATCATCGGAATTTGCTTTGCGCAATGCTTACAAGTAGCTCAGCATTTCAGCAATATAAAAAATGTACACAAAATATACAGTGCACAACATCACGAAACAATAATACCAACATAAACAAATTATAAGGAGTCTTGGGGGCTATACTTAGGGTGGCCATTTCCATAACACCAAAAAGGAGGACACTTTGCAGGATTCAGTGAAGCCAGGATAAAAACTGAAAAATAATCCCAAACCTATAACATATAAGACTTGTGTACTCACCACATAGTTGAATGTCTATTTGCGATACTTTTGCTCTTTCCTGGCTGCGCCGGTAGACGGACACGGTATTTCAAAACCGGACTGTCCCACCTAAAAACGGACGGATGGCCACCCTAGCTATACTACGAAGCAGAATTAATTACTGAGTAAAACCGGGAACCCTCCCAAATCTGGAACATGGACTGAAGTAAAAAGAGTTGTTCTGGGTTTTATTTAGTTATCCAGCTAGTACTAACTACCTCCACTACTGGAAATGTTATTCATGTGCTACCTGATTACCTTGATTTAGACGCTTCATCCAGCTCCCTGTCAACCAATGATCTGGCAGAGGAATTAGCTACTGCTCTACGCAAAACCCTTGAAGTAGTTTCTCTGTTAAAAAGCAAAAAAGTAATTGAGAAGAGGCTTGCCCCTTGGTACACCGACCACACGCGGGCTCTTAAACAAAAGTCTTGGCAGCTTGAACACAAATGGCGTTCTACTAAACTGCAGGTATTCCACTTGGCCTGGAAAGAGTCTTAGTGCCTATAAGCATGCTCTCTCCAATGCTAGGTCCTCTTACTTTTCAAAGCTTATACAAGAAAATAAGACCAATCCCCGATTTCTATTCAGAACAGTTGCTGAACTAACTAATAATCATGTAACAACTAACCCTCAAATTCCAGTCTCATGTAGTAGTAATGATTTCTTGAATTTCTTTAGTGGTAAAATTATTGAAATTAGGGAAAAGATCACACAAGTTAGTGACCATGGTTTTGACGATATAGAATTGCCTCCTAGACACACTGAACGTCTTGAATCGTTTACTCCAATACTTGAGAGCGAACTAATTCAGTTAGTTTCTTCTTCAAAATCATCCACCTGTCTTCTAGACCCCATACCCACAAAGTTATTGAAGGAGATATTGCCTATGCTCATCAAACCAATTCTTCATTTAATTAACTCATCATTGCTATCGGGCCATGTTCCTACATCCTTTAAATTGGCAGAAATCAAGCCACTACTTAAGAAACCAAATCTGGATCCCACTGTCCTGGCCAATTATAGACCCATTTCAAACCTCCCATTTTTATCAAAGATTCTTGAGAAATGTGTAGCGCAACAGTTTTCTTCATTTTTACATACTTATAATGTGTATGAGAGGTTTCAATCTGGGTTTAGGAAGCACCATAGCACCGAGACCGCCCTTGCCCTAGTAATGAATGACTTGTTCCTCTCTCTGGACTGTGGCTGTATTTCTATTCTTGTTTTACTTGACCTGAGCGCTGCCTTTGATACTATAGACCATCATATTCTCCTCTGCAGGTTAGAAAATTTAGTTGGTCTTACCGGGCATGCTCTTATGTGGTTTAAATCGTATCTCTATGATAGATCCCAGTTTGTTAGGGTAAACAGTCAGTCCTCTGAATTTTCTAAGGTGAACTTTGGAGTACCACAACGATCGGTTTTGGGTCCTCTGCTCTTTTCTCTTTACATGCTCCCTCTTGGGAACATTATAAGCAGACATGGGGCCCTATCTTGGCGATCTTGGCGCTTAGTCTAAGCGCATGGCGCTAAATCCATTTAGGGCGTGTCCAAGTCCACTTTTGCTATTTTAACGGCGTGTTTTTTTGGCGCTAAGCACGGCGCATGGCGCAACTGGGCTGAACCTAGTCGCTTCATTAATTATAGGTGTGTCTTGGGCGTGACATTCAATAAACCAATCAAAATGTCATATCCCATTCCCTTTAAAAGCCTGCTTTTCCACCTTGGCGGATTGCTTATGATGGCGAAACAGACATGCTCGTGCGTGTTTAGTGTGATCAAGGAATAGGCTAAATGGAGTATGATCAATATTATTCGGACTAACCATTAGGCTATGAGTTCCCGGTAATTCCAGACAGGGCTGTTATTTTACAAAATATGTGCGGTTAAATTTCGTTAAAAGGACCTGCAACAGCTGAGAATAAGCTATCAATGGCTTCAGTCTCACCTTAGAAAACGCCAAATTAGCCTGCTTGTTCAGCGAATTTCGTTTGATTATGCAATGAAAGTGTCAAACATCAATTCCAAGAGGCTGTTCTCATGGAGTTCTCGAAGTTCAAGCTTCATCCAAAGTTCATTAGGCTACCTGCATAGTAGGCTAATATTGATTAATAACATACATACCGTTATTTTGCCTTAATGATGACACTAAATAGCCATACAATAAAGCTGTCAGGTTCGCAACCCATAAGTTCACGCATATTTCCCCTTGTTTAATAATGTCCTGTTTATGGAAATGTGACCAACCAGTTTTACTGGTAGCGTAATGCTTTAAAACAATCCACTTTCTCAGGAAGACCGTTAAACGTGCGACTTACAGCAGGGGAAACAGAACATGCAGCTCACGTGCAGAGAATGGCATTAAAATGAATTGTGAATTAATTGTGTAACGTGCTGCAAATTTGTTTTAGTTTCTAATTAGACGCGTAGTTCTCTTTAAAAGCGTTTTGTTCAGTTAAGGAATAACGGGTGAAATCAGCTGGGTTTTAAACGGTGAGAGTATGGAAACCTGGTCACTGTAATTTAAAAAAATATGAAGGACGAAGAATAGCTAAGGTTACAATTTAGTTAACATGGTGACATCTCCGTTTTTTAACCATAGGCTATCGAAAAAAACCTTATGCACAGCGAATTCGCTGTAGCCTAGGCTATTTGAAAAACAATAAATGCAATATTCACTGGACAAGGTTTTGAACTTTTTTCAGTCACAAACCATTCTATTTACTTACAGGCTGTATTCATAGATAAACAGAGCTGTATTGTAATGACATCTGAAGCGCATTTTCAGAACTTAAATGTCCGTCTATTGCCGTGCGCGAGTTTTCCATTGAATGACAATTCACGCATTAGGTGCAAAGACAATTCGCGCATTAGGCTTGATAGCTATAGGTGTTATCAGCTCCTTTTTAATGGATAGCCATTGTCCCGTACCATCGCACATCGCCTGGATGTTGATGGAGTGGGCTGAGAGCAATGTAATGTGGCATTGTTTCCCTTCGCTGAGGGAAAGGTATGTGGACCTATGGAACCTTTTATTATTATGCATTTTTGATATAGCCTACACAATAATAATATTTCACATTGTGATCTAGATATTTTAGTCATGCCTGTGCACGCCCCTGTGTGTAACAGACAGGAGGGTATGCGCGTTGTGCACACGCCTATGTAGACGCACTTATATGCGCCGTTAAAATAGCATGTAAACAACTGCGACATGACTTTAGACCAGGTTTGTGGTGGTTCTAGCGCAAGCGCTTTCTGCTGGCTCAAGATAGCAATACGCCAAAAAGAATCCTGGCCACTCCTCATCTTAAGACCAACACGCCCAGTTCACTAATGATGGCGCAAGAGTTACGCCGTCAAACATGCTAGTTTGACGGTGTAAGCGTTAGGCGTTATTATGGACCTAGCGCCGGGTGTAAGATAGCAAAGACACTTGCGTTTGCGTTAGCGCCGCTTTGCGCCGGGTGTAAGATAGGGCCCATGGTGTTAACTACCACTGCTACGCAGATGACACACAACTTTATATATCAGTTAAGCCAGGGGAAGTTGACCAGTTGTCTAAACTAGAGACCTGTCTCAAAGATGTAAAGGCCTGGATGACCCAAAATTTCCTCTTATTGAACTCAGATAAGACTGAGATATTAGTATTAGGTCCCAAATCCCTTCGAGATAAATTCTTACAGCTTCCCTTAAATTTAGATTGCTTCTCTGTCTCCGCCAACAAGGTTGTTAAAAACCTTGGTGTAATTATTGATTCAGATCTCTCCTTTCAGCCCCATATTAACAATATCACAAGAATGGCCTTCTAACACCTGAGGAATATATCTAAATTAAGGAAGGTGTTGTCCCTGGAGGATGCTGAAAAAAATGTTTCATGCCTTTGTAACCTCTCGACTAGATTACTGCAATGCATTATTGTCTGGTTGCACTGGCTCAGCCATGAATCGCCTCCAACTTGTACAGAATGCAGCTGCTAGGGTTCTTACTAGAACCAAGAAATGGGAGCATATCAGCCCGGTGCTCAAAACTCTTCATTGGCTGCCTGTCAAATTCAGAATTGACTACAAGATTTTACTTCTAGCGTTTAAAGCTTTAAATGGCTTGGCCCCTGAATATCTGAGTGACTTTACAATGGGTGGCAGAGCCTTCTCTTACAGAGCCCCTTTTTTATGGAATAATCTTCCCATGTATGTACGGGCTGCAGACACACTTTCTGTCTTTAAGTGTAGGCTAAAAACGTACCTCTTTAGTTTCTTTAGGGTGGGGGGCTAACCTTCTCTTTTCCTCTCTCACCCTGAGCTGCAGATTACTCCGGCCCGTCCCCTTCTCACCCTGAGTTTGCAGACTTCTCCAGTTATGCCCCTCACCCTGAGTTTGCAGACTGCTTCGGACCCGTCCCTCCTTTGGTTTATCCTCCCGACTTCACGCAACCGGAGTCCCAGATGCATCACCCCGCCCCCTTTGAACTGATGATTGAACTGATTATTGAATTGACTATTACCATTCAGTCCACCTTTAGTCTAAACCGGGCCGGCCAGCGAAGGATGGGCACCCCCTCTCTAGCCAGGTTCCTTCCGAGATTTCTTCCCACTGGGGAGTTTTTTCTCGCCACTGTTCAGTGTTTTTTTCTCCCCTACCGGGGAGTTTTTTTACCTCATTTTGCTGGTTGGGGGCTAAGGCCTGGTTTTTTGCTCAATTTTCCTTCTGTTTCCCTGTGCAGCGTCTTTGTGATAGTTCTCTGTAAAAAGCGCTATACAAATAAAATTGAATTGAATTGAACTCAGTAATCCTGCTTCGTAGTATAGGCTAACACCTTGGTAAGTAAAGTGTTTGCGCAGTTCACATGGGAGCAAAGTGATATGTTACATGTTAAAGTATTAACAGTAGCCTACTTCAGCAATAAAACATATTTTAGCTCGATGGATAAAAGGCGAATCAGTTCAACACATAAAGTACATTTACCGTTACTTTCAAATACATTGTTATTTGGTGCTTAATATCGTTAGGCTACGTTACATTTTCTTTTCGCCCTCTTCTGGATTTTATCATATCGCTCGCACCCTGCCTGGCCAGCACGTATTGTTTACAGTTGGTTTCCAATCCATTTTTGAGACATCGTACAACGTAGCACCCCTAGCAATGTAATAATAGTTCAAATTAACACGGTTTTGATTTTCACAATATGCTTAACGTATCGCATTAGGTTAACATTAATGTTTTGCAGGCGTAGCAGTCGTTCACACAAATGATCTAGCTACTAACGTTAGCTAAACCTAGCTTTTAATTAACTTTTAACTTCCTAACATTAAGATAATGCACGTACATTAGGTTAGTTATGTATATATTAACTGGCTAACTTTATAATTTGTTCATAAAATATAATTTACCATTAATGATCCGAGCCAATGCTGTAGCTACTGGTTTCTGTCTAAATTCAGCTCACTCCTCAGTGCTTTCAACCATCAGTCTCTTCTTTCGGTCGTAAAATTTAGTTCGTTCACCCTGCCTGGTGGGTACTCAGATTATAATGTAAAGGGACATTTTCCCCTTCTCCCAGCTTTATTAGCACATCAATACGCAGCGCAGAGGTTCGACATTGTAGGACAGCAATCATAGTAGCGTTAGCTAACGTTAGATATCGTTTCAAGATTGACTCGTTTCGTGGAGTAGCAAACACTACTAGCAACGTTAAGCGTCTCTGTTAGAGTTGGTCCTCCAACATGGCGGCGCGCCCGTGTAACCATTGGTAACTATAGTGCTGGTTCTATGTGACAGGCCTCTATTGAGGGTAGAAACACAGTGTATGGTGCTGGATTTCTCTCATAGCAGTTCTTTCTATGATTGCTAAGCATAACCGTTTTTTTTATTAAAATAAAGTTGCGTACTCCAGCTTTAATTAATGTGTTTATTAAGGTTCATTAATGTTAACTAAGATCAACAAATATATAATTAAATGGTTAATAAAGTTTATAGTCCACAAACAATTTGAAGCAAAAGAGCTGCCACATTGCTTTCAGGCTACTGGTATAGGTTGTGTTCATTTGGCCAGAAGTAGCATCATGGAATTTTTGGAGGGGGGTGGGGGTCAGGATTGCACTTCCAAATCATTTGCATCTGTCATGATAAACTATTTTGTTGCCACTGTTTTGTAGAGGTGTGGCATTTTGTTGGGAAACAGAAATATTAAGATATTCACCCTTTGTCAACATTAACAAAGACATTACCATTTAATGAATTTAAGTGCGGACTTCATTATATGCCTAGTTTTTAGCATGAACTATAATGTTTATTGACCATATATTAATGTATTTGTTTATCTTAGCATTCATAAAGCTTAATAAACACATGAATTAACTGTTAATTAATGTTTACTACTGTATTAATGAATGTTAGTGTACCCTCATTGTAATTTGTTATATTATTAATGTTACCGATTATACTGTAGATTGCCTGATGTAGTGCAGACATCATTGACTGTTTATGGGAGTGATTTAATATCGATACAACAGGCAAAGGAAAATCTCAGTTTATAGTGTTTAAAGTGTTTTATTTCACACTGCGACCAATGGCATTTATCACGGTTCTGTTTTTCCATACCTCCATCACAAACGGTTAATGGGAAAAACAGGCCCTGCATCAGCACAGCGAGAGGTTTCCTCCACCCATCCTCTAAGGTAAGGGTGTCAAAAATATATGAAAGCCAAGTATATACACTACTCACAAAAAGTTAGGGATATTCGGCTTTCGGGTGAAATTTCAGGATGAACCTAAAATGCACTATAACCTTTACAGGTGAAATTAATTTGACCTTCTCTAAACTTTTGAATGCACATGTCCAACTATTCAATGTTTCAGTACTTTTTGCACAACTTGCTGTTCTCTAACAAGGAGCTGAACGGCAAAATTCACAACAGGTGTTTGATCCATGAATCGACCAATAAATGTCCTGGTTCAATTAGAATTGGTATTTAAACAGTCCTCTTCATCATGCTGTTCACATTTTGACATCATGAGACCAAGACGACACCTAACAATTGATCAACAGTACCTGGCCATTGCGAGGCTTCAAACAGGATGTTCTCAGAGGGAAGTGGCCACTGAGCTTAGAGTGTCACAGAGTGTCATCAGCAGGTTGCAACAGAGATACAGAGAGACTGGAAGAGTCACAGAAAGGCATAGAAGTGGACGTCCTTTGGCCACATCCCACACTGATGACCGCTTCATTGTGAACAGTGCCCTGCGGAACCGGATGATGAATGCCACTCAACTCCAGGCACATTTAAGGGAGGTGAGAGGCACCCAAGTGTCACGTCAGACCATTCGAAACCGTTTACATCAGCGTGGTCTGCGTGCTAGACGACCTGCAAGGGTACCTGACCACACCACCAGGCACAGGCGTCATCGTCTTGCATGGGCCAGGGAGCATTTACGCTGGACAAGGGACCAGTGGGCCTCAGTGCTGTTCTCTGATGAAAGTCGATTCACGTTGAGCAGAAATGATGGCCGCCAACGATGTTGGAGACGTCAAGGAGAGCGCTATGCATCAGCCACTGTTGTCACCAGACGACCCTTTGGTGGTGGCGGTGTTACAGTGTGGGCAGGTGTGTCTAGTCAATACAGAACTGCCCTACACTTTGTGAATGGTACAGTGACAAGCCCATACTACCTGAATAACATCATTAATCCAGTCATTGTGCCCCTGCATGAACAACACAGGCCTAATTTCATCTTCATGGACGACAATGCTCCAGCTCATCGAGGTCGCATCATTAGGGAAAGGCTGCTGGAGACTGGGGTACCTCAAATGGAGTGGCCTGCACTTTCTCCAGACCTGAATCCCTAGAGAAAACCTATGGGATCAGCTGACTCACCGTGTAGAGGCTCGTAACTCTGTACCCCAGAACCTCAATGACCTGAGGGCCGCCCTTCAAGAAGAGTGGGATGCCATGCCTCAGCAGACAATAAGTCGACTTGTGAACAGCATGAGACGTCGTTGTCAAGCTGTAATTGATGCTCAAGGGCACATGACAAGTTATTGAGACATTGACATTTTTGTTGTGGTATACCCACCACTGTTGTTGGCTTTTGTTTCAATAAATAGTTTGAGATGAGGAAATCACCATTGCATGCTTCTACTTAAATGCCCTACTTTCATGATACGTATAATATCACTGTAGCGTGAACTTATATTTTCCATAAATTTCACCCGAAAGCCAAATATCCCTAACTTTTTGTGAGTAGTGTATGTATATCAAACCTGGCAGATGTACTGTTATATCTGGGTCCACTTAGCCCTAAAACCTTGAAGAATATACACTATATATTCTTTTGGTTTTAGTGCTCTCAATGTACCCAGATTTTACACTTTCTTCCCAAAAGGTTTGTTGGTTGTTCAATCACATCAGCATACACAACAGGTACCGTTACAATCCCCGTTTTATCTTCAGGAATCTCAAATCAATCATTTTTCACAGCATTTGGCTTGAGGCCTTTATGGTTGATGGAGCCAAAAAAACAAAAAAACCCAGAATCAGCACTTCAAATAAACCTCTTCTCAGACCAAATAGTATTAGTATTCCTTGTCACTTTTCACAGTGTGCCTTAGCTCTACATTTTAGAGCGGTTTATGTCCTGTGCTGAACACCCCATGTGGTCACATGGTAACAAGCAATGGAGACTCCCTCATCTGTGAGGCTGCTGGAGTCAAAGCAACCTTTCTTTAGTCTTTTATTCTTTTGTTTTTGTCTTGCGCCAGTCGAAGAAACGTCTCGGCCTTCTCCTAACACCTGTTTCCCTCCAACATAGCACAATGTGGTATGAATTTAGCCATTTCTCTTAAAACGGCTTCCAAATGTGGAAACGGTTCCAGTAACCATGGCACCCTCTGCATTACATTGTACATAGAATAGAAATAATACCTATCTACCTCCTTGGCATAGACAGTGAGTGTCATAGACAAAGCTCTTGCATCTTATGTTTGGGATTAAAGGCATGGTTCACCCTAAAAATGTTATTAATTTTCTTACCAAGACAAGCATTTCACCTGGCAATGACAGCTCTCTATAGTGTCTTTTTGCAGATTTAAAGAGCAAATTTGTCAGGGCATTTTTCTATTTTTTTTTAATAAAGCATGTGTAAAATGGGTTGTGCTTCACTGTCTGAGGCAGGAACAGGCATCCAGCCTTGAAACATCACTCCGATGTGTGTGCACCCAGAACCTGACAAGTGAGGCTACACACACGCACACGCACACACACACACACACACACACACACACACACACACACACACACACACCTAGCCACCTAAACCCACCTCCAAGTCCGAGATAACGTAATGGAATATCATAAAACCCATGATCATCAATGGGCAATTTATAGAGTTTATATTGGATTAACCACCCAAATCTATCACCTTGCATGTGGTTGTGTTTGGTGTTATTCACTAAAGTTGCTCTTTAATAAGTCCATGAAAAGTTTCCAGAAAGACTAATTAAAAATGGAATGGAATTTGGAAGAACCAGCTATGGTTCTTGCTTTAAAATCTGTAAAAGGACACTGCAGAGAGCTGTCATTTTAGGGTTAAGAGGTGCTTCGCAAGGTAATAAAATTAATGAAAAACACATTTTTTGGGTGAACTATCTATTTTAGGATCTCCGCCTTCCCAAGACTGAATATAAATGTGACGTCAAATGTAAATAAAAAAAGATTCCAGCTAGGGCATTGTGATCCTGCCAGTCACTTTGGGCTGTGCTGATAGCATACGGTCGTCATGACCACTCGATGGGAGAAACAGCCAGATGGAATTTTCCAAGCTGCTGGCCCGCAGATATAAATTCTCTTTCTACCACAGCCATTGTTGCACGCCCTCATTTCTGTCCGCAAGGAACAACCACCAACGGGCCAGTGTCAAAACAATCCTTGCACATTCTCCAGTATTTATTAAACATGTGGACGTTTACCAAACGTGGGAATATTGAACACGTGCAGTTCACAGCCTGGTCTCACTGAATGTGGTCACTGGTCATGTTTCCTGACCAGAGCCCCTACATTTTATTACTTTGTGTGTTTGTGTTTTTTATTTTACATATCCTGCTAATACATAGAGGCGTAGGGCACTGAAGCTGAACCAAACAAACAGATTCATACAGTTTCTTCTCACTCTGGACATCTGGGGAAGTTCATTTGGATTTATTTTGCTTTCAAGGTCGACTCCCCATACAGCACTTCCCCTGAATAAGCCTGTTCCCGGTTTTGATGATGTCATTTGTTTTATTTTTATACCCTTTCTCCTCTTCAACCATTTCAAGGCGGTGTTTCGCGTACGAGTTCCGGG
Source organism: Synaphobranchus kaupii (assembly GCA_029718625.1). Taxonomy (NCBI): domain Eukaryota; kingdom Metazoa; phylum Chordata; class Actinopteri; order Anguilliformes; family Synaphobranchidae; genus Synaphobranchus; species Synaphobranchus kaupii. The sequence goes on along the minus strand of CM056381.1, from coordinate 63,725,727 downwards.
AAAGCGTATGTACATGTGTAGGTCTTGGAGGGACCGTTAATAGTATAGAGGCAGTCATTTCAGAAGTATGCAATACAATGGGCCCTGCTACTGTGGCGTGGCAGTGCTGAAACTACTGAGAGAGGGGAAGTGACTCACATTCAGTTTTGGGAAATTAGACCAAATTGAATTAAGTCATGTCAAGAATTCTTTTGATGAGGGTTGAAATCATACAAGTTGAACACTCATGAAAATTCGCCTGCCTAGCAATGAAGCAAGAACATAGCATACAATTGTTCTGTAAGTGTTGGCTTTGAAAGAAAATGTGCTGTATGAATTTTTAAAAAGATGGTTATCCTTCAGTCAGACATCTGCCTCCACCTTGTTTCTCTGTAATGCGCATCCCGTCTTCTGAAAATATTGTGTGGTAAATTAGAAAATCTATCGTAAATAATCTATAGTGAAGTTAAAAATGTACAATTTGGCTTTTATTTATTTTCATTGCCATGAAAGAGACTGAATAATTGATCGTTTGTGCACACAGTTGCCATGGTCACTCTGAGGTCAGATGCAGGTCACCAATGGTAGTGTGTGAACTCCAGAAGTGAGTTCAGAATTTAAGATCGATGTGGTAACACAAGACAGCCAATGAGCTCTGCTCTCTCTGTGCAAAGTATTCTATTTCAGATGATTAACTGCTTCAGAACTGACACTGCTGCCCACCTTTGTGTCGGGGTATAATGTTGTTAAAATAGTAAAAGTATTGGGTTTAATTATATGATTTATATGTCTGGGAATAGACAGCCCGCTGAAACCTTTATAAAAAGTCCCTTTTCCCACCTCTTCTGGGTCACATTCTCATCTCAGCGCACCGAGATATGGGCCCTTTTTCGAGCTCTTTTGATTCTCTTGTTGATTCCTGGAATGCTTCTAGCCTTAAGACTGTATGAAATAATTGCTTTATTTGTCTCTTGGCCAGATGGCAATCGCATGGTTTTGAGTTTTTGTTTTGTTTTGCTTTTTGCTCTCATTTGAGTGTAATTTCAGAGATGCAATATTGATCCTATAGACTGTGAGGGTGCCAGAGTTACTAAGGCATTGGATTGTGGTCTGTGCGTGGCTTTGCGGGGCCCACTCACATGAAAACACATGGGCTGGCACCAAAATGAAGTCTTGATTTGTACAGGACATGTACAGATATCATACTTACGGTACATGACTGCAGGTATTATCGGCTGTTTTACATTTCAGGAGACAACAATGCTTCCAAGAAACTCCAACCCCTGTTTTCTTTGGACCTTTTCATTGCTTTCACTGTTATTTGTACTGGTCCAGTCGCACGGTAGCGGCGCCGCATACAAACCGATACAAACACGCGCACAGAATATATAGTATGTATCTAATACCTCGCAACAGTGTTGCCTAGCATTGGACAGGCTGTTATTTTGTGGAATGCTGTTATGTGTTTGAAAAAAATACAAAAACAACAAAAAAAAAAAACACTCATTGTGAGTGCAGGCTGGGCTCTGTAATTTAGGCACTGCATTTTTTTAACCTGGACTATATAACTGCCCTCCTATAACTGTCTGGGAGTTGGCTGTAGCGGGAGGACAAAGGCTTCTTCCTGTTAAGGGTAATGGGGATTTAAGCCAGTCTCAGCCAGGGTTCTCCCAAAGAGACTGTTCACTGGGTGTTGCAGTGACAAATACAGCTCTCCTCCCATTGGTACTTTGCTGTTGGACTGAGTTGCCTGTTGCATCATAATCGCTCATTGGCTGGTAGGGGAGTACCTCAGAGGCAGGGCTGGTTGTAGGCATTGGTGACAAGGGCAGTCATCTGTGTGGGGAGCACCAAACTAAAGGAAAAATAATCATAAAAATGGGACGTGTTGCATCCATGATAGCCGGCGGCCAGCCCTAAAGCCCCCCCCACCCACCCCCCTGGTCCGCTATCTACCCCAAGCCCACCCCCCCACCACCGGTCTCGCCAAGGTGCGGCAGAAAGGCTAGTGCCGTGCCTGATCAGAGGGGTACACTTCCTCACACGATTCGGCTTCAGAGCTCCTGCTATGGGTATATGCGGCACTAGCTTGTTGAGCGCAATCTGCACTTCAATATTGGCGAGGAGAAAAGGGGGATTTAACAGAATGTCGATTGTTTCTTTCGATGCTCTCCCAACAGATAGATTAGGAAGAGGTAGTTTCAAGGCCGCACGGTCCGTAGAATGGATTCCTGGCATCTCCCCCGCAGCACAGTGTCGTTGGCGAAAAGAGCTCTTATCGCCACAGAAGCCTGAACCAGCATCCCCCCCCCCCCCCCCCCTCATAATTCTGTCATCTCGGCTTATCTACAGTATCCTGAGTTAACAGCTATGTTTGTCGCTTCTCCCGAAAAGGCCGTCCCTGGCCTTGAAAACATTTTGTCCCAGAACTTGCGGAGGAGTAACGTGGAATCCAGAGGTGAGAAGGGGAGGGCGCAGCTGCTGCGGCGGTTTAACGTGCCAGAGGCCGGGACGCGGGGAAGCGCTCTGACTCACACTTATTTAATTTCACTTTAATTGCCTTGACGTACGGCCCACTCCTATTGATATATGGTGATAAGGCAGGGGAGAGGCAATAAAAATAGCGTTTCCCAACAGCACTTGCGTCCCCCTCTCCAGTCCCCCCGGCCCTCTCCCACCACCCCGGTCCAGAGAGAAGGGAAGCAATAAGGGTATAACTCTTCTAGGTATTTTCAGAGAAATGGGTCTGCCAATGCCTTTTGAATAATGTGTTATTGTTGCCGGGGACTGGCAGCCCGGGGAGCAATGCATCACGTTATTTACATGGGCTCACTGAGGCAGTGGCTCTGAGGTTTCCATCAGGCCAAGGAGGGTTCCTGAACGCCGTCCGTCAGGGGGGGATACACCCCGGGCGAGGGGATGAAGGTAGTCTCACTCCCACATCTCGCCTAACCGGTATTATCCCCCCCCCCACCTACAAGCTCATATTCACTACAGAGTTACTGCCACTTAGAGAACAATTCATCGTCCAGGCTTCCGTGCGCCGTGCTGAGGCGTAGCTCGGAGGCTAGGCCTTTTCATTTTTCCCCCGCTAACGGGAGGGGAAAAGGCCAAGTGCCCAGACCGAGAGAGGACTCGGACTCGCAGCAAGAGCCGCGGCAGGCTCCAGTTCAAACATATTATTTATAGAAGCGAGATACAAATTACCCGCTTTTTTTTTTTTTAAAAGCTGGGACGGTTTGCGCAACTGGCAGGGAGGCGGCTCGGATTGTTTTCCAGAGGGGAGGCTCATTTTGTTCCGTAAAAAAAAACAAAAAAAACCTTTGTTCGTTTCGGTGGGAAAATGGCGCTCGACATTCTGAACGTGCTTTTTTTAACCTAAGGTGTAAAAACAGTAACGTTATACGCCTGAAGAAGATCCGACGTAGCGCCGAGCCCCTGCCTGCTATTGAGGGGCGCGGCCGATCCACCTTTGGGGTGTGCTTACATTGGCCCCATGTCACCTCCCTCCTTATTATCCTTCACTGTCAGCCTTCCTGATGAAAGCAGCACCCCCCCCCCCCCCCCCCGATCAATGCGGTGCACCCCCTCCTACTGATTGCACTCTCTGTCAAAACACAATAAACTCTGCCTTTTTTATTTATTTATTTCTGCTGTTCTGAGACCCTTCATGTTCTGAATCACCTGTGCCTCCTGGAAAAACAACATTCCACTTTTTCTGAAGATCGTATCAAATCATCGGCAGAACAAGTTAGAATTTCTGGAGGTGCTCCTTGCCAGAAGTCCAAACCCTCACCCCCCGCCCCCCCTTCCCCATTCCCAGCAGGAATGTTAGTTTAGGAACAGTTTTCTGGCAAAGCGGATGCATTCATGGCCATTTACGTTACTCTCTGGCACCCCACACCCATCTACCTTTGATGTTGTACTCTCTGAAATACTTCACAGCTGCTAAATTTAAGTTGTTTTGTTCTGTGGGGTGGAAAAAAAAAATTGAATCCCGTAGCAAATGTCGTGGCATTCGTACAACCAATCCAGCGGGGCTCTTGGTGCGAGTATCAGCAATGAGTTTGGAGTCCTGACTCCTATGGGGTTTAAAAAGCAGCATACAGCAGAATCCACATGTTACAGAACTCTTATGACGACCAAAATAATCACTTAAATATTGAAGTGCTCTTCTCATTTTTACGGATGTGCTCAGAGTCTGCTAAAGCAAAGTAATAATTCATTACTTTGTACCTACAATGCTGACTTATCATTAGGATCTGCACGTAACAGACAGTCTGGGTGTCCACAGTGTCTGCAAATATACTAAAGATCAGCATTGTGATTAGCGAAGGTAATGGCAAACAATGTTTCCTACCTCAGCCTAGAACAACTCACTGAGGAGGATACCTGCACATAGTTCTCTATCACAATGAAAACAGTATGTGTTCAGCAGAACAGTGTTTGCCTTCCCTCCCCGACCAGTGGCCTGTCTTCCGCTGAAATTAATACTTTCTTTTCTCCATTCAAATTCAAGTTCCCCCAGAAGTACGTGGAAGATTCCAATCAGGGCAGAATCTCCCGTTTTGCTTTTTATTTTTGTGGAAATGATACCCCCGACTAAACTAAAAAAAGATATACAATTTTGAAGGTGAAAGCACTCAAGTTACCATCGGAGGGGGAAAAGCAAACTATGAAATCCACTCTGTTATGGTAGGATATTTTTTTGCGGTTGGACAGCTGTGAAATAATCAATGCTTTTTAAAAAAGAAAAAAAGCGGAGATAAGGTATGTTATTGGTTTTGAACCTGGGCCAGCATATTTTCAAGATTTCACAAGATTTATTTAGTAAAATAAGCCTTTTTTTATTCTGCAATGTACTGATAATAATGCGCTGATGATATCTTGGGAGTCCTACTAAATATTCTCTTCTGTATATGCAAGTAGATGGGTGCTAGCCACACTGATTATTTTGGCTGCGTAGCCCCATCAACCCAATGCTGTTTTCTAAATGTCCAACAAAGCAATGTGGATATCAGGAATCCATTATGGACAAGAATGGCTCTTTCTGCAGCCTTCTCCTCAGGAGGAGAGGCACCAAGATTAAACAAAGATGGCTTTCCTGCTCCCTCTCATTACCGTGATGCATTGTGGGCCAGCTCAATTAATGGAAAAGGGCCTTGTTGAAAACTACAGCACCGGGAGGGCGCAGCCTTAATGTCACTCTGTTCCCATCGATATCCAATCAGGCGCTCAAGCTTTAAATGGGTGGGGCATGGATATTGGTAACTGGAATGATTGCTTGCCGACAGCCAGTCTAGTTTCTTCCCAGAACGGAACGGTTGGAGAGAGTACGTACCGGTTACCATCCCGGCCCTGTAGCATAATTCGGCCACGCTCTTCTATAAGCACCCAGAGCCCATCAGTTCACTTGACTTGGCTTGGCTTGGCGTGTTGTTCTAAAGAGACTGCCAGCTCTTCTCTCCCCCTTCTCTTTGCAGGGGTTCTCTGGTTTATATTTTAATGGGGGGCACATCTGCTCTCTTTGCTGAGTTCTGTTTAATCACGTTTTCGGCATGCCGCAGCCGCATGGAGCAGGCGTCGGGGGATCAGACTCGACCTGATGGGTCACTAGTTCAAATTCCACCAATGTCATACCCCTGAGTTGGCGCTTTATTCCACAGATACTCTTGGGTCATGGGAACATACTTACTTAGCACGCCACAAACATTTTACCAGTCACACAGTCATGTCTGTCTCCAGTGTCCAGTGTGAGGCTTGTAGCCTACAATGCTCTGTCTAATTAATGATTGCATAGTGTGGAATAACATTCTGATTCCAGATTCCTTTTGGATAACAGATAATATCCAGTCTGTTATTTATTGGATATTATTGACATTAATGAAATCCCATAAGACTTCATGTTTCAAATAATTAATTTTTTTGTAAGCCAGGCTAGCAGAACCAGTGGCTTATGAATAGATGGATAGTCGTTTAATGGGCAGTTATTACCTAATACAGTAATTTATGTTCTCTGTTTGTGCATTCCCTTTAAAGTTTACTCTGCGGAATCGGATTTTTGCTTTGTCGGGGGTGCCTACCGAATTTTTTCACGTATGACGCACATAACGGGTCCATCGTAGATTATCAACAAGAAAATGACGCATAATCGCATATAACTAGGCTACTCCTCCACTTATGATGTAACTTAAATATAAACTATGTAGGCTATAGGCCTAGGCTACTATGGAAATGTACTGTTGCGCACTGAACAACTCACGGGAATGGACATTTCAACAGTGGAGTTGCATTTTTGATACCAACAACAACCAGTTGAGGTAAATGAAAAAATGTGTCTGTAGCCTATACTTTATTCTTATTCTCCTTGGACCTTTAGTTGCATCAGTCTCGTAGCACTTTATCGCTGCTGATTGCTAGGCTACTTGATGTTCGATCGGGATAAACTTGTAATCTCTGATATAGATTAAGTTAAACTAGGTAACATTTCTTGAACGCGTTGCCTGTAGCCTGCTGGAATTTTATGGATAGGCTTAGGCTAGGCTATGCCGCAGCACCGGTTTAGCATTTTAGTGCCCTACAATCCACACTGGTACGATGCATTCGCCAATAGCTAGTCCGTGGTTGGATTCTTTTCTGCTCCGGGATACGTTTACTGCGACGGGAAAACTATAGGCCTTTTGTTGGAAGCGTAAATATTTACCTTTCTTATTCCATTGCATTTTTTTATTGGAAAACCGTGACAGTCATATCCGTGTTTATGGTACTGCACGCGGGCGTACGGCTGGGGGCGCCACTGCCTAGAGCTGGGGAACGTTAATCTTGAACAGGTCTTTGAGTCAGAGGCAAATGGTTGTTGGGAAAGAAAAGAAATTGCATACAATGATTCTCTCCTCTGACCTGCAATGACATAAGGGACTCTTGGGAGGGGTGTAACCTGTATTTTGGACCTTCTTGACAAACCTGAACAATTTATTTTGGCCAAATCACAGGCTAGGATTAATTATGTTTAATCCTTCATTCCCGGAGGCCAAATGGTTTCAGCATCCTGTGCAAGTAATGTGAGATCTCTCATATGGGATGAATTTACCCCCTAAACGCATCCACCCGACATTTGAGAATTCAAATATCTTTTTTTTCGTATCATTTTGTGTACATCCAAATTTTTTTCCTCATGTACGAACTGTTTTTTTTCTATTACCTTTTTTAAAACTACTTATAATAATTTGACAATTTACTGCATATGTATCCATTTCGCAGCAGTTTGAACCGTAGCTCCGTCTGGCCTGAGGGAAGCAAGGGGAACCTTTCGCAGTCACCACAGGGGGACAGACGGTGTGTTTCATTCCAGCCGGCTTTGAGGACAAGCTTTCCTATCAGGCATAATAGCTACTCGGCCTGTGTTTATCGCTGCGTCCCGCGAGCCTGCTTAGTGTTTTACCTCTTTCTTGTAGTCTTGGTTCTTCCTCTTTGATCAGCAGGGAACATTCCCCCGGCCCCAGCAATCAAGGATGGCCAAGTGTAGAATCTCAGCCCGTCCGTAAGCCTCGGGATCATCCCTGCAGAAAGCACCGTCGCTTCTTTCATTATCCAACCCCATGTACGGCTGCGGATTGCTCTCGAGAGGTCAGCCCCGGATTGCAAGTTTGATGCGCGTAAGCGCCATCCATAAATAATGTAAGCTGATTTACCGTCTGAACGCTTCAATGACGGATCATTTTTGCTCAGGGGGTGGGGGTGGAGGGGGTCAATCAAAATTGCGCCTTTTTGCTGTTTACATAAACATTGAAAGACTCGGCTGTGGTTTGTAAATGCATCAGATTCCACTACAGCTTGCGACCAAGCAAGGGAAGCAATGTCTTGTTTGGCATTGGATAAAGCACCATTAAAGTGTAGAGGAAATCAGTGCTGTACCATCCACCTTTAATTCATTTTCACTTCAGTGATCAGCTCTTGAGTCTGTTTCCGTGAAAACGGCAAATTACGTGTTTTATGAATATATGTTATGAAGTAAATTTGTAGCCATTAGAAAATCTAACTTCAGGCTCTGTGGTTTTTTATGTATTTTTTGTTTGTTTTTCCCACCTGAATTTCACATGACATGGGGAGGGATCCCAACAGCAGTTAATGGAAACTGGCTGCAGACAGTCCATAGAGAGTTATACAGGCTATATTTGTGCTGTGTTCCTGAAATGGAAAGTGTGGGCGTGGCATAGCAGTAGCGGACAAACGGCGATAACAGCTCAGGAACGCGGGGAGGCAGACGGCGGTGTTTACCACATGCTCAGACCGCGCAACGTCGGGCAGACGCGGGGAAACGAGGGAGGAGAGAGAGAGGGGGAAGACGTGGGAGGGAAGCTGGGGCAGAGGTCGCCGTTTGTGACCCGCGCAGCGCACCCTCGGGACAGTCCTCCCTCCGCAGCTCGGAGCGGCCATCCGCGAGATAATCTCAGCGCATTAAAAACGAAACTGCCCTCGCGTCTCAATCTGTGGGGATTTGCGGAGATGCAGAGGAACAGATGGCGCTTATAATTGAGCGTTGATTAGACGGCGAGAAATGATGCCCTGAAATGAAGCGCTGTGAGGAGCCTATAGATATGCACACGCCCGCTCTCACGCACATACGCACACGCCAGCCGAATCTCTTCTCTCTTCCCCTCTCGGTGCCTACGCCTGCGTCTGTGTAGGCCCGTGTGTGCCCTCGGACTGTGGTCACGTGGTCTGTGCTGGCTGTGGCTCAGCACCAGCGATCCCTGCCTCCCAGCCCTATGACCCGAGCGCTCCCTTTCCGCCCTCACCCTCTGACTCTCCCTTCCCACAATTCAGCGCTGCATCACACAGCCTCATGGACGGCAGCAAGTGCCAGGCGTGAGCCAGAATCGGGGGAGGGTGAGAGCCGACCTTTAAACCAATGTTCTTTCTCATTCTGTTTTTTTTTTCTCGATTTTACTCGGTCGCCTCGTTTTTTTCTTGTGAAGAACAGCTTTTCGGTTTTAGGTTAAAGAAGCAGTCAGCCTGAAGTCAAACGTAATCTCTGATATATTTGTTGTAATCGCAGCTATGCAGAACTTCATCTCTGTGCTTTAATTGAAATTGTTCAATATGAAAGAAAGGTAATTCAGCAGCATCAGACATAAGTAATTAAGTAAAAAGGAATCAGGTGCTGATTTGTGATCCTTGCTAAAACTGGCAAAGAGTAGAACTTGCAGCACAGTGGTGACTGCACAATCACTGACAGCGCCCAAGAGGCCAGCAGAGTGACGTATAATTGGCAATAGTTTTACCCAGGAAAGCAAGGTTTCAGTCAGCTGGGTAATCCTTAGAGTATATAATATGTAGAGAAACCTATGGGGAGAACATCCGAACCATGAAATTTTAATTTTGCACTCATCTCACATGCGCAGTTGTGTCCCTTGTACAACGAGGATGGTGCAGAAAGTGAAGTGGAAAGCCTTACAAATATGTAATATTGTTTTCCTAAACAAATTATAGTGATCCATCCATATCTACTGCATATCTGGCAGCAGAGTGATGGTTTGAGGCTCGTTTGATACCTCCGACCCTTGATGACTTACAGCCATTTCGCCAACCATGTATTCCATACCGTTCCAGCAAAATTTACTGCTAGTCCCACCCCCAAATACCCTCAAATTAAAGCTGACAGTCTGCACTTCAACCTCATTGACATTGTATCCTTTCAAACTCAAAGTGCTAGAGTACAGAACCAAAATAACAAAAAATGTGTCACTGTCCAATGAATTATGGTGCTCACTGTATATATATAGTATTGTGGTATGTGAGTCTTATTTGTAGTATCCATTATGTGGTGTATGTGGTGCATGTTCTCTCTGTCTCAGCCAATGAGCTCTGTAAATAGCCTACAGTCTCCTGAGACATGTGCACTACTAAGCTGCAGGAGTAATGAACTCTTTTATCAAATGAGCAATCGGCACACCACCATCCTTTCACCCATAGAGCGTTGCATTAAATCTTCCTAGCCAGGAGGCGGACCTCACCAGAGCCAATCGGAGATCACCAGCCCTTCAGCCATGTTGCCTAGCATGACAATCGTTTATGTTCTAGTACTTTACTGAAGGCATAAAGAGACATCCTTATGTTCACCTGTGACAGAAAGTAAGTCAGAAGAAGGGGGTGTAGTGCATTTGAATTGGTAAATGTGGCTTCTCCTTCACTTCAAAGAGGCGAGACGTGCAGAGAGGCGTATTCGTAGCGGTCTTCCTGTTTGCTTTTGAGTCTCAGGGGTTTTCTGGTATAGAGAGTGGATTGCGCAAATTAAGATGGCAGTTTGCAGGGAGACCGTTGCATCAGTGTGCTACCCAGTTACCTTTCGTTGCGTCTGACTCTGCCGAGGCCGAGAGCAGCTCACTGCCTGGGGACAGCTGCGGGGGGGGGGGGGCGTTAAAAGGAATCTTAAATGAAAGCCGGTGATTTACGGCACCATTCAGGCAAGCGACAATCTTTCCATCAGTGCTGGGCTCTTAAAAAGAGCGCGGAGGATGGTACTTTGAGAAAATTACACCCAGGAACGGTGCTGGGTCTCCCGCAACATACAAATTAGCCTCACAGGAGCCTGTGACTTGTGTGTGTGTGTGTGTGTGTGTACTTGGTACTATTATACTCAACTGCAGGATTTCCTTGCCAATATGTGTCACACACATTTGCTCAATTACTCTAGTAAGCTTTGAAACATTTCAGTGGACATGGACCCTAATGTGACACTACCCTCGTGCACGCGTGCACACCCACGCCTGCCTGCCTTCCTGCTTGCCTGCCTGCCTGCATGCCTGTGTGCATTAGTGTGTGTGTGTGTGTGTGTGTGTGTGTGTGTGTGTGTGTGTGTGTGTGTGCGTGTGTGTATATGTGTGTGTCTTGGTATTGATTTAGCTTTCTCAACGTTCGAGATGCTAAGTGGCTGGGAAGGATGACAGGCTTTTGTCCTGGGAAGACAGGCTTGATTGTATTGATGTACTTCCCCATTGTGCCTGTAGCACTGCTGCTTCAGCCCACAAGACAGCAGGAAAGCTCTGACAGTCGCACACCACGACAGCTCACAGCTCACAAGAGGTGGTTGTGAAAAACCAAAATTTTGTCAGAAGTGCTGTTTACTTGTGTCAGTTCCAGGGGCTAATGAACGCTATTTTTTTTGGCCATCTCCGAACGGGCTTTGCACATTCCATCTTGATGAGGTTGACCTGCAGGTTTGTAACGGGTCTTGAACACGGGTCAAGAACACGCTCAGTTTGCATCATGAAGCGGGTCTGGCGGTTGATGGCAAAAGTGCCGTCGCTGGGGAGGATGAACAGTGCGAATCGTTTTTTTAACGCAGTTCGCACATCTTCAGCGGCTGTTACCGCGCCCCCGGACTCGGGGAAAAGTGACATTCGATGTTCTACAGCGAAAGGAATCTCATCCCTCGTCTGACAGATTGCAGTGCGGACGCGAGGTGAGATCACAGCACTCGTGTACGAGGCGGTGATTTGTCCTCGTCACGGTTCAAGGTCGACCGCGGCCTTTGTGCGGCAGTGTTATGTGAAAGGAAGAATTACTTTGTTTTTCTGAGGCGGGAGGGGGCACTTGTGCTTTCCTCTGACTCCGTTCTCAGTAACTTAAATTGGGGTGTATTTCCACGGAGTCACAGGAATATATCCCTGCCCGGAAGGACCTGGAACACGAGGAGTTTCTCCAGCTGTTCCCAGGCTCAAACCCCCCCCCATTGTCTGTCTGGGTGAATATGTGGGAAAGGTGGAGATGAGTGAAACCGTTTCGCTGTCAGCCTCAGGGCAGCTGAACTTTATTAGTTTGGTCATTTCCTGTAGGGTCCGACCATATTTGCTTTAACGGTCATTCGTGTTTAGCGCAACTTAATTGTCTCGCGTGTTTACACAGGCTGATGTTTACTGAAGCGGTCCAGGTTGAATGGCTCGCTCAAGGGGGATGTCGGCAGCAACCTCGCCTGGCGTTTGGAACCCGTGGCTCCTCTGATTACAAGCCCTCCCATCTCCCAAACCTCTAGCCTGTACAGCTTCACCATGTTTGGATGACTGGAAAAGGTTTAATAAAGTCCTGGCAGAGTAGAAAATAGGCTGAGAAAATAGTATTCAGCTGCTGAATCAGTCTTGACCTCAGTAGAGGAAATTGCAGGCTATCTTGCTTTTCTTTTCAGTGGTCAGCAACCCCTTATTATGGTACCTCTCCTTGCACAGTAGGGGCACAGTCAGGAGTGTGTTATGTTTGCTGACTACTTACACAGTCTCAGGTGGCGTTCTGAATAGAAAGCATGTTGGACAAACAAGGTTAGCAGGGATTAGTCATGAGCAAGCAGGGAAGTTATAAATGACGGCTGTATTCATGGAGAGAGAGGGATGCCTCTAAAATATGCTTCAGGAAATAGTCTTTTTTCATTCCATATTTAAAGGTTTGTTTCTCCTAACACAATTCTTCACATTCTCCACATTGTTGTATCAGTCTAGAACCCTGTGGGACAGATGAGGAAACCACATTAATATGTCCTGTCAGGCTGATTGGTCATGAGCAAGGGCAGTTTCTATTTGAATATTTTTCACTACCATGCAAAAATATTAAATGTAAATTTTGTGTGTGTGTGTGCATTTGTTGCAAACTGACAGTACGTTCTGTTCTTCCTCCTCTCCCCACCATATAATAGTACACAGTCCCTGTGTTTCTGATAATTTAAACAACTCTTCCCGTATTAATCTAAATGACTGTCCAAGGACAACAATTTCATTCACGGCCTTGTCATGCTCAGAAATCTTAGACAGAATAATTGTCGTAATATTTTTTGTCTATGCTCAGAGCAAATATGCTTTCCCCATCTTTGTATTTGTTATATAGAGCCTAAGTTGGTCATTGCCCTCCTTCCCTTCAAAAGTTATGTATTTAAGTCAATTATTGTCTGACATATGCTAATTAGCATTGATCTATTTATAACCATTGAGTGTGCTGTCTGCGATACCAATATTTGGAATCTCATAAAAGCAAGTAAGTAATGTAGAATCTGAGTCACAAATGGTTCCTATGCCAATTGTGTCCCATGTGATCCAAGGTTCACGGCAGAGGTCAGCTGGATACTCTGGGTGCGATGAATCTACTACCACCCGCCGGGCTGGAAACGGCAAGGCTCTGTGGCCGAATTTCTCATCTTATTTCTTCCCCTTTTCACACCGGTGATGATAAGGTCCAAGTGCTTTGGCCGCCTTACCACAAAATCTATGCAAACACTCTCAGAGGAAGCTCTTTTTTTGCTTTAAGAGGAATCGCTTATCTCCCTCTTCAAGGCCTGAATACTGTACATACGTTTGACACAGCACCCTGGCATTCTGCAATGTTTTCCATCTGTCGCTGAGCTCCAAGGTCTCGTTCCCATAATCTCTGGGCTCTGTTGTCAATGGAGGCTTTTGTTTTGGCCTTCAGTAGATGGACTCCTTCAGTGGGGCTGTACATTCCTGCTTGTACTTGGTCGGTGCTTGCTTCGGCAGCACATATACGCATATTCTTTCTCGCCCCCCCTCTCCTCGGTAACTTTAAAACACATTGTAGTTTACTATGTACAGGTGTACCATTGTAATTGCTGTGCAACTACAATAGGAAATGTCTTTGCATTTCCTTAAGTTTGAATGACTCAAAGAATAAAATACATTTAATTCTCTGGGCCTCCCAGGGAAGAATTCACCTGGCCTATCAACAGCTGAGTGAGTCATGCCTTAAATTACACCACCACCAGAACTAGCATGGTAGGGGACAATGTTGCTGAAAGTTCATTTAACAAAAGAACGTTCAGCCAGAGTAATCTGATGCTTGGTCACGCCCCCTACTGTGTGTTCATAGTGAGACCGCATATCATATCAGAACATTTTAGTTTGGACCATGGTAGAGAGAGTTCTCCACTTTAAGTGCAATGAGTTGAATACTTTTAATATTTACTGCAAGGGAGAATAATATTTCTTCTGTGTTGTATCATTGCATAAAGAATGGCAGTGTTTGTGTCCTTTTAGTATTTGTCTAGTTTCCTGGAATTCTCTATTGTAGACATGCACTGCATGAATCTTCAGTTAATCCCTCTGTTTTATCGTATCTCTGTTTGGATCTGCTATTTCTGTCACATAAAATGAAGATGCTTAGCCCTCATATTGTGTTGACATTTTATGACGCCTTTTGTGTTTGGGGTCAAACTAACCCCAAAAGTTTAAACTGACACAAAACTATTGTAACAGAAATTTCTATGTCACCTTTTATGTGTCTCCCAATTGACTAGCCTTTAATGCCTAAATATAAAAGATCTGTGATAAATATCTCATCTTAGAGCCTGAGGTAAGTGAAAGTTTGTGAATATTAAAACCTGTATGGGAAAGTGCCACCAGAATTACCCACAAAAGCCAGAGATAAAAAGGAAAAAAGGTTGTATATTTTCTTACATTTTATACAGCTACCCCACAAATGACATGACACCTTTGTATATAAGGTTGGTACAGGACTTTTGGCATGGCAGTATGTTTATTGCGTGTTTACTATTTAATCCCAACAAATTAGGAAAAGTCATATCGGGTCAAGATGAAGAAATAAGATCAACTGGTTAAGAGACATCAAACATTGCATCGGGTCAAATTGACCCAGAACATATATGAGGGTAAATCCCTTCGAAGGGCTGCAGCTTTTGGAAGCCATACAGATGATGTGTAGCTGTACTGGAGGGGCTAATGATATGCAACACTGTTAAAAGGAAACCGATGTCTCTACGATAGTTTGGCACGTGGTGGGTGAAATTGTTATTCTTTCTGTGGTACTGTGATTATCAAGTTAAACGACTTAAACATGAGTGCAGATATTTCATTTGAAAATTGTACAATCACTTATTTCCCTTAATGAAGTTTTTAATTTCACATATTATCTTAGATTTGATTATCACAGATTATGACAGGTGCAAACAAATAGCAATGTGAAATATGCATGTTTTTTTTTGCATCCCGTGGCACCGATAGGCGGCATTATGTTTTGGGGGGAGTCCCAGCTGACCTGCAACAGGTACATACTGGCATGTGAAACGTCGTATGTGAAAACCTCAGACACGATATGGTCTTGTTCGACATTGCTTGTTGGCAAGGGGGGTGGGGAGCAGTGAAAGGGATGGTGGGATCGATGATACGCCTCAAAAGGTTTTCACAACCTCACACGTGGCCTTCACAAAAAGAGACAATCCCTAAGAGAATCCCTCTGAATCCCCAGTTTGTGAAAGGAGGAGACTTTCCATCCATCATTCTCTGAAACTACAGTTTTCAAATTACCTCGGGGCAGAAAATGTCTGAAGGCCCTGTCACTGCGAACACGGGTGTGTACAATTTTTCGAATGATTGAACGCCGCACTCCCCAACGTAATTTAGCTGTCGCATGAGTGTAATTACCCTTGGGTGTTTCATTTTCCTTCGCTGACTTAAACACAAAACCCACGTATTAAAAACAAAAACGCCAACGCATGCAGCGAATCTCGGCTTAAATTGGATTCTGATCCTTTCTTTTTGATAATTGCAGCCGTGACCGGTAATCTGTTCAATTTCTTGCAACAACTTTCTCTCTTGCAGTCCCATTCTGAAGGGCCCGTTCTTACCAAGCTGCGACGAGCGGCAGCAATGCTTTGGTTCCGAGGTGTGTGTTGGTCTTCAGGCCGTCTCACTGAAGGCCACGCCTTTCCTAACTGACTGCGGTCACCGAGAGTCCACCGAATAGGGAGACATTTATCACTCGGCTTCAGCAGCATTGGCATTGATAATGGCCGTCTAAGCAGTGATGAGAAGTCCTTTAATTTGCATTGAGACAGCTGGTTATTAAGGAGTAAATAGTTTGTCTAATGATAAGTTGCCGTCGATGGGTACTGCCAGGTGTTGTTAATGTTTTTTCATTATTTTGTAATTTGCTTGTGAAAACCTTTTAATGGGAAACTGGCAATTCGATTCCATGTGAGTTTGTGTTGGCGAAGTACAAGGCAGGGATGAGTTGTGCTATAGAGGGAGAGGTTAATTGCTCAGTGAACTCTTAAGCGGGGGAATACCTACGACTGCCAAGAGCAAGGCTTTAGGCCTACCACCAACATGACTCTCCTGCGTGCACCTTTGTTTAGTCGGTACTCTCGGTGAAGATACTGTTCATTAGTGGCCATCTGTTGAGAACAGCTTGGTAGTCATCAGGTTCAGTCTAGTCGGGATCTCAGTTTATGGAATGTGCCGCGCTACGGACATGCGCATGATCAGTCAGCTTGGGGTCTTTATTGTAGACCCAGGGTCCTGGATGCGCATGATCAGTCAGCTTGGGGTCTTTATTGTAGACCCAGGGTCCTGGTTTGATTGCCAGGCCGTGTGTGTGTGAGTGTGACTGTGAGATAGTCAAATATGAAGCAAACCACCAAAGACTGGCAGCGTTATAGAACCCTGATTGACTCGGAGACAGAGCCGGGAGTCCAAGCTTTCGTGTGCTGCGTGAAAGAACCGTGTTGATTAGCCAGTGTTGGACTGGCTGTTTTCCAGCAGTACAAATGAATCATTCATCTCTTCGCTTTCATACGCACACATACACATATACACATACAGTTTGGCACACACACACAAACACACACACACACACACACACACACACACTGAAACATACATGGTGTGCACTTTCCCTTTCTGTCTTCCTCCTTGGCTGTCCAATGGGAATTTAGGCCATGCGTCACGCTGCCTCCCTGCTGTAATGCTAGAGCCAGGTTTGTACAAGCACAAGTCGTGGCTGGCTGACCCTACCGTGCGCCATTACCTGCAACCAGGTCATGTGGTAGCGTTTTTGAATGGCACCACACTAAATGCCAGCAGTTGACCCCGTATCAAGGCTGAGATTTTCCACCAGATGTAATGCACTTACACAGCATGCTGACTCTATCCAGAGCTTGTAAATAGGCCATCTGTATTATCATTATTGGCTTTCAGAGCTCACAAGGATCTACAGACCCCAGCATAAAATAAAAAAATTGCAGAAGAACGCAGAACACTAAGTCTAGACGCCACATATCTATAGTAGTTAAAGGGCGGGTGCTTACTTCTATTCAAAGTGACAGTGCGACGCAGAGTGCTTCAGATACTTATTCACTGGGAAGGGTTTTTAATTTTTGCCTGTGGTAAAGAAAATTAAATAAAAAGATTTGCACTGGCTGCCTCAATTATTCAGCCCTCTCTGAGTGGTGGGTCATTTGTTTGATGGCTCTGGATGAAAAATGGAGGCGCAGTTAAGCTGTCTGGCAAGACTCCGACTGAGTCAGGGCCTCTCCACAGTTTATTTAGAAAAGGCTACATTTCTGAGACTCATGACTATTTATAAAGCACTCAAGCAGTCGGACGCATGGCTGCCCAACAATATATGTATGGATATCCACTCACCGAGGACGTGGTATTCATTTGCTGCGCTACTGTCATGGACAAACTTCATTTTTAATATAATTATGAAAATGTGTGTGTGTGTGTGTGTGTGTGTGTGTGTGTGTGTGTGTGTGTGTGTGTGTGTGTGTGTGTGTGTGTGTGTGTGTGTGTGTTTATGGTCAGGTCTAATATGTGTCCTAATGGTTACCTCCACCACCTGCGTTGAATGTATTACCGTACGATGTGTTAATCGGTTGAGCTCTGTGTTTGGGCTAATCACTGTGGTGAATGCACACTGACTTTCTGTGTTAATTAGCTGAGCTCCGTGCTCTGTGCTAATCATGATGGAGCAACGGTGGCGTGGCGTGGCGTGCGCCCTGATTCTCTGTCCGCTCCGTATTAATGGGCTGTCTAATGATAAATGTACTCTGACTATTAATCAGCTGATCTATATACTCACTGATGAATGCTCTCTCCCTCCCTCTTTCCGTTTCATCAGATTCAGATTCAGAAAGCATTGTCTACATCAGTGGTCCCCAACCCTGTTCCTGGAGCTCTACCGTCCTGTAGGTTTTCACTCCAACCCGAACAAAGCACACCTCATTCAACAGCTAGAGATCTTGTTGAGCTGCTAATTAATAGAATCAGGTGTGCTTTGTTAGGGTTGAAATGAAAACCTACAGGGACGGTGGATGTCCAGGAACAGGGTTGGGGACCACTGGTCTACATTTACACGAGACAGAAAATTCTCTTTGATATAGGCTTCTGACACTGACATTTAAAGGTTGTATCAGCGATTTTGGGTGACGTCACTTCTGAAGCGAAATTCCCAACAAACAGAGCCAGCTCCAGCTCAGAGCCAATTATGTTATGTTTTAAAAAATAGTGTTCAAGCATCCAGAATTATAACCACGTTAATAACGTTTGTAAGAAACCAAACCGTTTGTAAATCCGTCAAGATTTCAGCGAGATAAGAGTATTAGCGTATTAGTATCACCCACCCCTTGTCGGTGATTGGTTGGAATACTGTTTATTTTGGTTTTGAGTGGTTGGTAGTACCATTTGTTTTTGTGTACGATCTCGGAGCATAGGCTGCCTACTGAGACGCGGTTTTTTGACGGCCTGCTTATGGGGCGGGCAGCTAGCGGATCGTGAGGAAAAATCAGATTAATGTGATCATTTATGTTTCGACCCAAAATCGCTGATACAACCTTTAAGCGGGAACAATGATTAAAACACCATGGCACACAGGCATGGATGCATCATTAAAAAAGAGGTGTGAAAATTTAATTCCTTTGTTTGTTTATGATGGATATTGCAGAGGGAATGAAAGTTGTTTTCATGTGATGTTTTTCTTGGCCAGTGTAACTTTAAGGCAGTGTCCAGATGGCAGTGCGGAGGGGTGTAAGGAGCTCAGGATAATGAAGGAGCCTTCCTTCGGACTGTTTATAGAGTACTGATTGGCGTGGCTGGGTGGTGCCGGTTATTTCGCCTTCTTGGTTGATGACCCTTGAAGGTTTTGTTTTGCTTTTCACCGAGAGAAAGCTGTACCAGGATGCGGTGTCAAAGGTGAGCACGGATTCAACGAGGGACCTACAGAGTCAGACAGCTGTTAAAATGTCCCTCCCACTGTTAAAACTCCTTGGCTTCCTCAGTAGGATCAGGAACTTCCGGGTCTTCCTGTACGTGGTGTCGACTTGCTGGGAGAATGACAGGAAGCCGTCTACGTCCGTGCCCAGGTACCTAAACAACTTGGACCTGTTCCTCCACCTGCCCCTTTGGCCCGAGTCAGTCTGGTCTTTGAAAAGTTGACATTTCGGCTCTGCCTATCATGGTGTTAAGGCCTTGCCACACCTTCCTTGCATTCCCCAGTAGTGAATTTCTCCTACACTGTGTTTTTGTAGCGGAGTTTGGCCCATTTAGTCTTTTGTCTTACTTCCTTCTCCAGTTCACTGACCCTCTGTCTGTTTCCCTGTATGAACGCTATATTCTTTAGGTTCAGACAGTGTATTAGGTCTCTGGGCGGGCCCATTGTTCTGGTACAGCCTGACCTAACAGTGTCCGCACAGTATTTCTGTTCGGAACAATATCCTAACATATTATGAAATAAGGTGCATAAAGTAAAATGTAACACAGCATGCATAGTTTTCAGCCTTGGTATGGGGCTTGTTCCACTTTAGTGTTGATTTACATCTTGTGGCTATGCAGTTAGAACCCAGTCAGTCAGTACAATGTCCATGACCAATTTATTTATTTTTATTTATCGACTTATTTTATTTATTCATTCTTTTGGTGCAGAGCAGTGAACTGATGCGATATCGTCACCTTTCTGTGTAGATCATAAACCTGAAGGCATCGCTGAGCTGTCATCACATAGTTCTAATTTAGTAAAAGGAAAAAAACGATATCCTTATGATTTCATACGTTTTGGCTGTTCAGGCAAAATTTCTGCTGCATTCTTGTCTCACAGAACTCTGCTCAAGTGTTCATTAGTCCCTTGGCAACCCTCAGGCTCTTTGGCAGATATCGTCAAAGTTAATTACAGGTGGCAGTTTTGTCGGTTCCAATGATTGTGAGCCTGGCATGCACACTTGAGATCACAGTGCCATGTACTCTCCCCTCCCCTCTGATAGCATGATATAAAACGTTGCCGCTGAGGACAGAAACCGAGCGCAGGGTTGCTGGGATACTTCTGGAGGGAATGGCTTCTGATTGTATTTGTATGAATTGATTTGTTTTTCCAGCTTTCGATGAGGTCTTTGCAGCTTTTTTGGAAACTTTCGTCTTGTGAGAAACACCTGAGCGCACTGGAGAAATGGAACTGGAGAAACCTGTGTTCGACTGCAGAAATGCCTCTCTGGAAAGGGGTCTTCTCCGTACATGTTGTAGTGCTATACAAATGGCCACTTGTACACTCCCAATTCAGGATTCATCTCCATTGTGATTCAGAGCAGACTGGGAAAAATCCATTGAGTTGCTTTACCTTTTTTCATGAGGGTCACTCCCATGACTGGTATTGTTTACTCTCAAATTTTAATTTCCTGTCTGTCAGGTAGCCATTGAAACCACGGCTTTGTGGTTGAGCGTGTTCCCGAAACACAGGTGCTAATATGTAGTTTGCACGTCTTTACCAGCAAGTTTACTACACACATCTGATAACAGAGGGAAAACCATGAGGAAGAGCTATCTTAGGGCTCAGAATAGACCACAGGCTGCCTAACTCCACTAACAAACAAGCCCCCTGATCTCCTGGCAACCATCGTGTGTGGGGTCCTCCCCCCGTGATTCCATTTCCTGTGTGTGCTGAGTTTGGGAATAATGAAGTCCTGACAATTTACTGTAAAGTAATAAAGCCTGTAGTGCTCACACACTGGACACCAGTGTACATACAGGTGAAATTCAGGTGATTGCTACTGCACCTTTCAGAATTGAATAAGCCTGCATGGTGTCTGGGGAATGTAATTAAGCCTTTTTGATTTAGTTTTTAATTTTTGCCCAGAGCGCACATGCTCTCTCTCTGAAATTAAACTGATCATGCATCACATGGTGTTTCTTCTCTGCTGTCTTTTCTTACTGGGTTTTCTACAGGCTCTCCTATCCTCTCGATGCAGAGCTTAAGAGATGGCACTTTAAACATTAATGGTGGAAGGGAGAGACAGAAGATGGCTTTATTATTAGAAGTGTTTCAGCAGAAGGAATTCGATGTGGTCTTCCTCCAGGAGACACATACTGATGGGGATAATGAGGTGGACTGGGGCTTATGGTGGGAGGGACAGCATGTCCTCAGTCATAGCACTAACTTTAGTGCAGGTGTAGCCATTTTTCACCTGGGTCCAACAGTATAGGTTGAAAAGGGTGGGGTGGTGGCGGTGAGCGCAGAGGTGGCAGAACAGGTTTTTTGTTTTTTTTAATGTTTATTCCCCCAATCAGGGGTTTGAACGAACTGAGCTATTAAATAAAACTAGAGATTATCTGCTGCAGCTTGATCAGTCTGCATTGTTGGTGGGGATTGGAACTGTACAGTAGATTTTAATTTAGAAAGGACAAGTGAGGAACCCCATCTGCAGTCTTCCACTTGCCTGGCTGGTCTCATTACACAGCTGGATCTGGTGGATGCATGGAGGGTAAAGCATCCAGCGGTTAGACAGTATAGCTGGGTTAGGGTGACAGGCAATAGGGTCAGTGCAGCCAGATTGGATGTATCTCAGGCCTTTAATGGTAGGCTGGTTCGAAGTTTTATCTACCCTGTAGGGTTTACAGATCACCATCTGGTGACTGCAGATTTTTGCCTCATCCCCTCAACTAAGCCCATCTCATACTGGCATTTTAATAATAAGCTGCTACGGGACTAGGATTTTTGTGAAAAATTTGAGACGTTTTGGCAGAGGTGGAGGGCTTAGAAGGGGGAGTTTGACTCCCTTAGTCTTTGGTGGGAGATTGGGAAGGCCCATGTAAGAGTTTTTTGCCAGCAGTACTCCTTTAAAGCCACAAGCAGGATAAAGGCGGCAGTGCGGACTCTAGAGCAAGAAATAAAGGGCATTGAGAACGATGTGTTGGACAGTGGCTGTGAGGCTGGTGGTGGCCTTCTACAGCAGAAGAGTGGCCAGTTGGCCAGACTTCTACAGGAGAGAGCAAAAGGGGGCCTTGGTTAGGGCCCGGTTTGTGGGAATAAGGGACATGGATGCTCCCAGTTCCTCCTCCTTTAACCTGGAGAAGTCAATAGCCCAGAAGAATCAGATGGTCTGTCTTCGCCTTCCGGAAGGAGGGGTGACTACGGACCCGGCTAAGATGAGGCAGCATGTAGTGGATTTCTACACTGGCCTTTATGTGGCTGCGGACTGTGATCAGGACTGTGCTGCAGAGCTGCTTCAGTGGCTGCCTCAGCTGGGGCCGGAGGAGCAGGCAGGCATGGATATGGATATGGATATCAGCCTGGAGGAGCTCACTGGTCGTTCTCCGGGCATTGATGGGTTAACTGCAGATTTTTATAAACATTTTTGGGGCCTGCTGGGGGTTGATTTTCAAGAGGTGGTGTTGGAGTGCTATCAGAGCGGTTCATTACCAGTTTCCTGTCGGCGGGCGGCTCTCTCCCTTCTTCCCAAGATGGGGGATTTGGCACTGCTAAAGAATTAGAGACCTGACCTGTTGTCATTTTATGTACTGTCTACAAGATTCTCTCCAAGGATTTGGCTTGTAGGCTGAAAAACTGTTTAGCATCACTGATCCACAAGGATCAATCCCGAGAAGCTCTATAATGGACAATCTATTTACAATGCGGGACACTATTGCTGTGTGCAATTTGTGTGATTTTAATGCTGGTATCCTGTCACTGGATCAGGAGAAGGCATTTGCCTGGATTGACCATCGTTTTATGTTCTATACCCTCGGGACTTTTGGGTTTGGCGAGAGATTCAGGTCATGGGTAGGTCTACTGTATGAGGGGGCATCATGTATGGTCAAGGTGGGGGGTGGGTTGAGCCGTCCTATTCCGTTGGGGAGGGGCATAAGGCAGGGCTGCCCCATTTCTGGTCAGCTGTATGCGTTGACTATTGAGCCTCTGCTATGCAGGCTTGCAGGACTCTCTATACCTGTTGCACCACATGGCTCATCAGTAATTCTGTCCACCTATGCTGACGATGTGAATATAATTCACTGCTGTATCACCCCTTTCTCAGTTGGAGGGGTCTGGCTTGGGCTTTACTGCGGAGAACCAGAGGGCTAGGCTATGACCGTCATCTATTTCTGATGACGCCAGGGGCGGTGGACTTTTCAGGACTCATGCCCTTCTACAACTCGGTACTACAGGCGTGGTATCAGACCTTGAGGCTAAGCCGGGGCACCACCTGCCCAGAGGGGTGGGTGTTGCAGGAGCCTCTTGTCCACAACCCTATGCTTCCGATGGGGTTGCTGCAGTCCATCAATATACAGACTTGTCTACATACTGCAGGTGTCACTAAACTGGGTGACCTTGTGTGCGGAGGAGGATGGAGGTCAGCGAGTGAGCTGGCTCGGGTGGTTGGCATGAGATCCACGAGACTGATGCAGCAGTTGCTAGAGGGGATCCATGCTGCAATTCCTGCCTCCCTCAGCGGGACGCTGCAGAGGACTTTCCATCTTGGTAAGCCGTGAGTGACAGGGGAGGAGTTTCCTCCAGTAACGGTGCCTGCTGCTTTTGACGACCAGAGGGATCTGGGGAACTCCCTGCTGATTCTGGAAACGCCACAGTTGGGGGACTTTCAAGGGGTCAGTAAAGAGGCCCTGTACTTTGTGGCAGTAAAAGTCCAACACCAGGCTGCCTTGGGGGGAGTGAGATCATCGGGGTGGTCAGGGGATTTGGGGCCTGACTCTTCACTGAGGGGATGTTGGCGCTCCCTGTATAAACCTCCTGTTGAGAAGCGTACTGCTGATCTACATTGGAGGATTATTCACAGGGCCATTGCAACAAACAGACACATGGCACACCTTGATCCAACCATAGGGGAGGGTTGTTTATTTTTTGGGGATGGAGAAACAGTCAAGCACCTTTTTCTGGAGTGTGGTAGGTTGGAGGGTCTGCTGGGGATATTGAGGGGATGGTGTAGGGGGAACTCAATTCTCTTGGCAGGTGTATATCGGGGGGCTAAGGTACAAGGTGTCAGAGAAGGCAAGATTATGCTTGCTCAATTATATTTTTGGGCAGGCTAAGATGGCAACTTGGCTCAGCAGGAAGAATAAGAGGCTAGGGACGGGGTCTATTGAAATTGTTTATTTTTTGGGGATGGAGAAACAGTCAAGCACCTTTTTCTGGAGTGTGGTAGGTTGGAGGGTCTGCTGGGGATATTGAGGGGATGGTGTAGGGGGAACTCAATTCTCTTGGCAGGTGTATATCGGGGGGCTAAGGTACAAGGTGTCAGAGAAGGCAAGATTATGCTTGCTCAATTATATTTTTGGGCAGGCTAAGATGGCAACTTGGCTCAGCAGGAAGAATAAGAGGCTAGGGACGGGGTCTGTTGAGACTGGTGATGTTTTGAAGGGGCTGGTGGCAGCAAGGCTGCGGGTGAATTTGCATACTACTGTCTTCTCCATGATCTTCCAAAGTTTCTGCAATTGTGGGGTAATAATGGGGCCCTGTGTCATGTTGATGGGGAGGGGAGTCTAGACATACATTTTTAGTATCTTACTGTTACTTTTGTTTTCTCTCTCTCTCTCTCTCTCTCTCTCTCTCACTGTCTGTCTCTGTCTCTCTCTCTCTCTCTCTCTCTCTCACTGTCTCTGTCTCTGTCTCTTTCTCTTTCTTTTCCCTCTCTGTCCTCTAATATTTTATTGCTCTTGTGAGTACATTTTAAGCATCATTTGAATATGGTCTTGAGATGTGACAATAAAGCTGGTTTTTCAATTCAAAGTTTTAAATGCAAAGGTACATGCACATGTTGTGGGACTGTGGTTTTTCTCCTCCCTCTCTCTCTCAAGAAACCTTAAACATTTTGATGATAAATGCTTATAAAAATGTGTATAAAATGAATTGAGCGTCATAAAGTTCTCAGCCATTTTGGTTATTGCGGTCGTGCAGACACCAATTGTGTAAGCATTGCTCTTTTCTAAACAGTCTCTGGCCATCTATTTCAGACCCTCCCCACTTTCTCTGGCAGGCCCAGCCCTTCAAACCCACATGCGGTTCCTTGTTGTCCTGCAGTCGCAGGGTCACCAAGATCCATCGACGTAGATGCTAAAAATAGAGAGAGAGCGAGAGAAAGACAGCGAGAGCCAGCCAGCAAAACACTCGTAGCCCGCAGGAGCCTGTATTCTCAGGCTACGCCATGAACCAGAGCTGCCGTGACCTTCCACTTCCTCCCGAAGCGGCGCAAACATCAGCCACCCCCACAGGACCCCGCGGGCCCCGGTGACGCACCTCTGTGACATTTTATTTCTCCGATTCTCTTCGTTCTCTGCAGTTGTCCGTGTCACGTCGTTTCCAATCAACGGCCTCTTTCTGCGAAGGACAGAAACGATAAGGGACAACACCGACCTGCAGCAGCCGCTTTAGTTTCCTCAGACTAATTGACTGAATTTATCAGATTGACAAATGATTGGTCGTGGTATTTGTTTTGTACCAATCATTGGTTGTGTTATTAGATTTGCGGGTACTTAAAAGTTTTTGCACCCGCTAAAGGTCTTCGTAAATCAGGCCCAAAGTGTACTGTGGCTATTTTTCTATGGCGATACATGACGTGAGAAGACCCCTTTCCAGTGGAACACAGGTGCAGTGGAACACAGGTTCCTTGAGTTCCCTTTCTCCAGTGTGCCGGCGCTGTTTCTCACAAGATGAACGTTTCAAAAAAGCAGCAAAAAACCTCCCTGAAACCAGAAAAAATCTATTCATACAATGGAATGAACTGGAATGCCTTCATGACTTTTTCCTTTTTTTTTCTCAAATCATGTTAGGTCAATAAACTTGCACCATTTGAGTTTAAATGGCCAGGCTGCCTTGTTACTGAGCAGGTCCACTGTTTGTTTTATTATTGAGTGTGAGGATATTGCCCTTTTTTTGGTCTCATCCTCTTTGCTAGACAGATTATGAAAGATTGGCTTTGATTTTGCTTATGAAATCACCGTGGCAACCCTAACATGGACAAGCTCATTGGTTCTGACCTTTGGCAGAGCCTGAGTGGAAAGACATAGAGCTGACGGTGATGTCACCAGATCACCCTGCTCTCTGATTAACAGCTGGTGCGATGCAGAGGAACGTTTGTTGAAAGGGGCTTCCTGTTTTAGGTTAAAGTCTTTGAGCAGGTCCTGAAGTGCCTTCCTGTTCTAGCAGTAATTTATTCATAAACATAGACAGAACAGAATGGTATTCACATCATCTAAGGCGACGATGACAGAGTGAGACGAGGATCTCCGTTATCTGGCTCAGAATCACCCTCACAAGGAGTCAAGGCTATGCACTCTGCCGACTGACTCACGACCCACCTTCTCTTTCACTGCACTTCCTGTTTGGACAGGAAACCGATCCCATGAGGCAAAGATCTCTGGGTGGGGAGGGGAATTTCCTCAGGTGTTTGGACTTTTTGGCTCCTAACCTCATTCCTCCCAGCAATCCAAGAGGCTTTAATAAAATTCCCCTGAAATGTTAAAGTGCAGAGTGCATTTCCCCGCAGACCTCCCAAGATGCTGCTGGTAATCTGTGGCGCGCATATGTTTTAATTGCTAAGAGCTGAGCTTCGCAAAAGGTGGCCTCCAGTGTAATTAGATACACCGGGGTCAATGTGGCGCATTGTGCCTTGTTTTGAGAGCCATGTCCTTCAATGCTAACGCCAGGAGAGGGGGAAGAGCGAAATGGTGGGGTCGGCTAGCGGACAGTTGGCCTTCAAGCCACCCGTGTGCATGTATGTGCGTACATGCATGTGCCTATGTATGCTTTGCTGGGGGAAAAAATGTCCTTGTGGTTGCTATTCAACGAAGCACTCTAAGCAAGTCAGCTCTGCTTCACACGCATGCTTTCGACTATTTCCCTTTCTCCTGCTCGCAGTACAAAGTGTTGCGGTTGTGGTAGCGCAATTGACCCTTTATTGTGTCACGGGGAGCCATACATATGCATGTTGAGGTGATGTGGGAAAATGCTGGGAAGGAAAAGCCATAGCAAGCCTGTGTGGGGGGCGACTGTTAATCAGCAGATAACACATTATTGTCCTTTATATAATAACACTTATGAGAATTGAACATTTATACATTTTTTATTCTCTGCCTCAAGAGGCCGAGAGAGATTGGCGTGGAGCGCTGTCGTTTCGTGCGGGGGCGGGCGGGTGGTAGCAGCCGCTCCTGGAGTGTTTTCCTTTAATTACGTCCTAATTAGATTTGAGACTCATTATCAAGGTGAAGCCCAGATCCAGTACAAACGTAGGCTGACACTTCCGATCTCGAATTACCCACACCTCCGTATTTTAATGAATCTCTGTGAATAAGAGCATTGTGCCCAAAGGCAAGAGCGAAGAAAATAAGATTGGGCCGTATTCCTGTGGGTGTCTCGCCTCCTTTCGTTAATTGACCGGACAGACGTGCACCTCCTGTTTTTATTTCTGGACCTTGACCCCTGTGATGAGGGCACTCTCACTCTAGGTTTGAGAAAATCTAGATTAGAGACAAAGGGTGACCGGGCCTTTGCTGTCAGGGCCCCTCAGCTTTGGAATGCCTTGCCTGAGGAGCTCAGGGTTGCTACTTTTAAATCTATTCTTAAACCACATTTTTTTAGACAAGCTTTTAGCTGAATTTTAATAACCATGGTATTTAGGCACTTTATATGTATCTATTGTATTTTACCTTCACTGTATTTTGCCTTATTTCTTTTTTATTTCACTAGATTTTTTACTGTGAAGCAGTAAGAAAAGTGCTATAAAAATAAAGATATTATTAATATTCGGCAAGCGGCGTGCTCTTGATGGGCGTGCATACGCCTGACAGGCACAAAAGAACGGTTGGAGGATGAAGAGGAACATTTCCTCTACACAGCATTGCTACAGATGCTCATAGACAGAGTCAGAGAGAGAGAGAGACAGAGAGAATAAACAGGAAGCAGGGGATGACAGCTGCTCCAGCCCCAGCAGATGTACCCAGTTTGTGACTGAATGAGAGACAGATGTTTGGTGTCAGAACTGGTGGAACTGGACAGTCTACAAGCACATCTTCATACAGTATATACCCACATACATACCAACCATACACATTCATATATACAAACTCTCCTACACCCAAACACAAATGCTCACATACACATATACGCACACACACATACACTCATTCTTTCTCTTTCTCTCTCTCTGTCACATACACACACATACTCTCTCTCTGTATCTCTCTCTCACACACGCACTCAAACACGCGGATACACACACACACACACTCACTCACTCACACACACACTCAAACACGCGGATACACACACACACTCACTCACTCACTCACACACACACACACACTCAAACACGCGGATACACACACACTCACTCAAACACGTGGATACACACACTCACTCATTTACTCACTCACACACACACACACACACACACTCAAAAAGATACAATACAGTACATACAATACACTCCCATAGTCATACAAACACTATGGGTTAATTTATACGGTCAGTGCACATTTTGTGTCATGTCTCTAATCACACACAAGTACATTGAAATCATATGACAGGGTTTGGTCTGGTCTCCTGACTCACACCTGTTCCAGTATCTGGAGATCATCCTTCTGACTAATAAGCAACTTCCCCTTTCAAAGCTCATCTCCCTGCCTCAGATCTAAGCTCTTTGTTATTAAGTGTGCAGGATTCTCATGGTTCTTCATGAATATTTTCTTTATTGCTGCTAACAGTATATTGTTGTAAATGTGGGCGCAGGAAGCAAACCCATTCCATTCTCATACCCAATTACAGCCGCTGTTCTCTTATTCTGTCTGATATATAGTTTCGGCATTAACTAATTAACTAATGTTCACTGCACAAAAAACCTTGTATTCAATCTCTTTCCAGCTGCACTGTAAATATTTCCTAGTTATAATTGCGGTATGAATATATCCATGATAACTGGTGTCTCATCATGTCTGTTCCATTATTTAACACATCAATCTGTGAATAGCTGAGGAGGGGTGTGAGGAGCTCTAGCCTGCAAGTATTCGAGGTTCACTGCAAATTCTCTCCCTTTAAGACATCGTATGAAGAGACATGCACACCGATTCCCGGATGAAATGGTTTATTGCTTAAACGCAGCGCACGTACATCACAGCCGCCTGAAACTGCCTGGGTTTGAATCATAACCAGAATGATCTTGCCGGATGGTGCAGTATGTGAAGAACACCATACGGTCCTGTGGCCGGGCTCTGTGTAATTCTACAATTTTCTCTTGGGTAGGGAACCGGGCTTGCGACCCAAAGGTTGCAGGTTCGATTCCCAGGTAGGGAATCTCTGCCCTCGTACCCTTTGGCAAGGTACTTAATTCCGTTTCGAGGGAATTCATTTTCAAATCAGTAAACTCAATTCACCAATTACTGAGACCTTGCAATTATTGTAATTATGTAATTATTTTAATTATGGGATAAATTACCTTGTTGGAACCAATAGCAATTCCAGTGCTCTTCTGTTCCAATAAGCATTGTTTGATTAATCTATTTTACCTTTTTATGTAAATGCTGTATTTAGAATCGGGGAAGTTAATATTTACTATTTCACTGCTACATTGGGAAAAGAAAATAAATCACTGTTTTATTCTTTTCAAGGTAGACAATAAACACGTACTTATCATTATACCTGATAATCAGGCTGTGCTCAATTCCATGAATCGTATTCAATTTCAAAATATCAAAATTCCAGTCCCAATTATTTGTACTTTTTGTACAATTCGATTTCAACTCCAATTTTAAATCTAAATTCCAGTTCAGTTACAGTTGCTTCAGGGTCATTTTTTTGCATTCCATTTTATGATCACTTCCTCACTTCATGAGATTTAAATTAAGGAATAGTACTATGAATTTCAGTTCAAAGAAACTGACTCCAACCCAGCTGTGCTGTCACCGCTGCAGGACCACACACATGCATACGAGGGACACTCCAGCATCTGCAATTGCACCCCTCTGATATGACACATGCATGGCTAATTACATTATGT
The DNA here is from genome assembly GCA_029718625.1 of Synaphobranchus kaupii. Lineage (NCBI taxonomy): Eukaryota > Metazoa > Chordata > Actinopteri > Anguilliformes > Synaphobranchidae > Synaphobranchus > Synaphobranchus kaupii. The sequence goes on along the minus strand of CM056381.1, from coordinate 63,695,690 downwards.
AACATGGAGCAGCTGGTGCTGATTGGATGAGAGTTGAATCCCTCACAGAAAGTAACTGGTAATGAACCAGCACCCGAAAGGTTTCGACGTGGAGTGCACCCTGCACGGCTTATGCGCAACCTACCCTGGCAGGACCTAGACTGCCCTGCTCCGTATGCTTAATGTGTGTCATGTGATTGTGGGAACCATCAAGGTTTAAAGATTTATTTTGGTCAAGGAAAATAACAAAATACCAGAAATAACAAAAAATAACTTTGCTCAGCTTGTGATGCAGGTTTTTACCTGCTAGAGGAGCTGAAAGGGTTCCAGTTTGGTGCAGTTACACGGTTAAAAGGCACCAAGGGTGGGTCTGTAAGAACAATAAATGCATTTGGGATAGTGTATTATTGGACATTACATTACATTACATTATAGGCATTTAGCAGACGCTCTTATCCAGAGCGACTTACACAACTTCTTATTACATTTATACAGCTGGATATATACTGAAGCAATTCAGGTTAAGTACCTTGCTGAAGGGTACAACGGCAGTGTCCTACCTGGGAATCGAACCTGCAACCTTTCGGTTACAAGGCCAGTTCCTTAACCGTTATACTACACTGCCGCCCAAACCAAGCATAGTATTAAAGTTATAAATCTGTCTTGTTTGCCATTTACAGAACTTGGCACTTGTGCTTGGTACTCCAACTGAGCATTTGCACTGGGCTCCCTTCCAAATACCTATTTACTTTTTTCCCAAAACGTAAATGGCTGATAAGAAATACTGCCATTTTCTTTTCTTCCTAGAGTAGCCTTCTGGGTCCTTTAAATCAAAGCAAGACAACAGCCAGCCGTCAGTCGGGAGTTTTTTGGCGTGCGTAGGAAGATGCTGACAGCTGAGTAAATTCAGCTGAGAAACTTTCCGCTGCCCGTGTCTCTCCTGCAGTCGTTATCCGGAGCTGTACGTTTGAGGCGATCGCTCTGAGCTACACGACGGCGTCGGCGCTGCCTTCCCTCCTGTTGACGAGTGGAGCGGCACTAGCCGCAGTGCACCGCTTGTAAAAGGGGGCCGTCCGTTCTCGTGATGTCAGCCAGCACTTAACCAGGGATCGGCAGCTCAAGTCTGTTTGTTACAGCTCAAGCTGTTTCAGTGAAAGCAGAGCACAGAACCGCCATGGATGCATATTGGTCACAACGTGTTCACATGTGACATTCAAGCATAATTATAAAAAAATATTTAACCTCTATTGTAGTTGTCAAGTTCAGGTTAGTAACATAAGACAATTTATATGTTTCTCTTTGGTAATTATTTAAACCATTAGAGACCTTTAAATGCAATTACCCATCTGAAACATGTTAAATATGTATGCTGAATGCAACCTGCTTTAGCCAATATCCTTAAATCAACATCTCTGGCGTTCAGAAGGGGCTGAATGGCTTCTCGTGTTGCAGGGCCTTAATCGCGTTAAATCGTTTTCGGTCAAATTTTCATGTGAAGAGTCCAAAACTAATGCGCTCAGACTTGATTGGGTGCGTAATGACCGAATAAAGTAAATAAATAAAGGGTCCGCACACCAAAAGATGCCTTATCGATAAGGGACATGGTCACTAACTTCTTCAGTGTAACAAAAAGACGAGGCAGTCGAAATTCAACAATGGTGCAGAGCCTGGAACCTTATTTTTACTTTGTTCTTTACTGGAACATGCCCACACGCACAACACCGCCCTGGCCACCTGCACTGTCCTTTCCGATTGCTCTCGCTTGTTCCTTGAACAGGGGAAAGCATTTTCTCTCAGTCTGGCAGATTCTCAGGGAGTTATCTGTCATGACCACGGTGTCTGGTAAAGGGCATATCACTGAATATTCAGCGACGGGTGTCCTCTGTCTTCGGGTCAGGGGAGGTAAGCTCATTTCTTTGCTGGTCTGCAAACACTAGCTAAAGTTGTTTCCATAGAAACCTTTTTTTTTTCCCAGCAGCATTTGCAAACTTCACGATTTCTGGAGTTGAAGGCAATTAAAAATGATTTTTATGTTACTGACTCTCCACAGCCACCCCCAATTACACACACACACACACACATTGTATTGTTACACGATTTTCTTAAAAAGATTTGCTCACTCTTAAGGGTTATTGTCTGCAGGTTGCAAAATACAAGATTATTCTTCAAATAGGGTTATCAGGATAATGCCTGCTAATAGGAGCCCTTGGTGCCTTTTAAATATCTAGCACTATTCATTTAACACCACCCTCCCGCCTGAGAGGTTATGGCCCACTGTACAACCACAGCTTTTAAACGGCAAGGATCACGAGCATTCAAAAAGTACCGGTCACGCAATGCAAATTATTAGATTTGTCTAATTTGTGTCTATAGCCATGGACAACTGGAAAAGCATCCAGGCACGATGGTTGCAATTTACGATTTTCCCTGTTGTGTATTGACGGTGATTTGTGTGTGACACTTTTGTATGTTGTGGTGTGTATGTTGCAGGACTGCCTCTGCTAGAGATGATTCCATACTTTGATTTGTGTACGCCTGTTCTACTAGATGATTCCCATACTTATGAATTGCGACGTGCGTGTGTGCATGTATGCGTGCGTGAGTGCATGTATGCGTGCGTGTGTACATGTATGCGTGCGTGAGCCGCCCAATGACGCAACACTCGAGTTGGAGTTGCCTCCGTATGCTTTCAAAGGCCACGGATAATGACAGCTTGGTTCGCGCCTCTGACTTCATTTGCTGGTCTTGCTGCTCTGTGATTATCCCAGCAGGTACCGTCGCCTAGAACCCCTGTTTAGTTCCCACTCTCTGCCACAACACACAGCAAGAGGCTACTTCCATCTAGGCCTTTTTTAAAAGACTCTTACAAGCAAGATACATATAGGGCCTGATTTACTAAGACGGTTAGCGTGCGCAAAACATTTTAGCGCACGCAAAGCCAATAACATGACCAATGATTGGTCATGGGTATTTGTTTTGCACCAATCATTGGTTGTGTTGTTAGTTTTGAGTGTGCTAAAAAGGTTTTGCACACGCTAAAGGTCTTAGTCAATCAGGCCCTTAGTGCGTGTCTACAGCGTCATTACCGAACGGCAACACTGGTGATGAAGTGTCCAGCTGAAAAGCATAAACAGTTTGAAGCTTTGACATGGTGCTTTAACAGCATAATTAATATTACCTTCACACAGCAACGGCATCGATAAATTGGCAGAAAACTAACAGCGACATAACTTCATTCCACATTAATAATTTATTCATAGTGCCTGGCACTTACCTGTAATGCTCTGTCAACCATCAGTCACTTGTTTCCTTCTTTACAACGAAAGAACTCTTTTTAAATCTGTGTTGTTTTTGCGTGTACGTTCTACACTGCGTTTGCAGTTAATTGCTTGAATTATTTTCACTTTTTAAAAGTGTGTTTGAAAATTAAATTGTTTCACTGAGTTAAAATGTGTCAGTTTATTCTCTATCTAATTTGATACGTTTTCCATCATCCCATTTGACACGTCCTCCGTGCCAATATCCAGATGGATGCCTGATGCACAAACAGTAATAATAACTCCTAATAATAACACTCTCCTCTTTGAGAGAGCGAGAGAGGGACGAGGGACGGGGGGGGGGGGGGGGGGGGGTTCAGCTTGCCCCCAGGTAGGCCTATATTTGTGTGAGGATTATTCCAGATTCCGCTCTAGTAGGTTCTAAAAAAAAATACTGAGCACTGATAACATTTGACAACAGTAAACAAACCACCACTTTGTCAATCTTATTATAATGGAATTGCTCTCTGTTGACAGGGTGCAATTACCGTTCCTCTGTGCTCAGGGAGCCATTGAATAGACGCTGCAGAGGGTTCCATTTAAGCAGGAATCTCATATCAACTCCCATGCCGATAATAAGAGGGAGATATGGCCCTCTTCCATCGCTGTAACGTACCGCACCGCGCTGTATCGTGAGACTGAGATCTCAGGCTCTGGATGCGTTTCCAGTGCCGGCAGAAGCGTACGGTGTATACAGTTGTTCTCTGAACTAAGTATCGCTAGGCTACTGCTCCAGAGAGGTACCAGGAACTATGGGGTGGAGCTAGCAGTCCTTGTACATCGCTGATTGGTCAAACGCAAACGTCGTGTAAATCATCATATGCCGAGCAAACCAACCGGCATTTTTAAATACCCGATAGCTACTTGCTAAAAACGTATATCAACAAAGAAAAGCTGCAACAAACAACTACTAGCAATAGTGGACCAACGATGAGGTCCAAGCTCTCGTCAGCATTTGGTCGGAAGATAATATTCAGTGTTGATGTTTAATTTGCAGCGTGTTCCGAAATTGTCAGCAGCACAACCGTCCCTTTTTTTGTCACTTCCTCCTAAGTTCTCATCGTTCCGGTTTTCGAAGTTTGGTGGAAACAGGAACAGGAATGCATGGTTCCTGAGCTGTTTTGTGCAACCAAGACCAAGAGGGCAAGGAAGGTTCCTTCAGTAAAAACCCAGGAAATGTGTCTTTGAACCTGCATTAATTAATTTGCTGATGGTTGAAACATTTCCTCTTCGCTGCGGGCCATGGCATCATTCTTTCCGGCCCCGCCTTCACACAGAGCCTGGGGTATGACATGACCTTCTCCTGAATGAACGTACGATTCAGGAGAAGGCCAACCTGAGGACAAGGAGGTAGCCTACGACATGATGTGAAGCGCTGATTCGGGATCAGTCAGGGTTAAAATTAGCTTTAGGCTGATCCTGGATCCGTCAGGGTTAAAGCAAGGGTTAGACTTATTCTGGATCAGTCACGGTTAAAATAAGAGTTCACTGATCTTGGATCTGTGCCTGGGGATGCTGCCGCACCCTGGTTGGCCCTACGCCTCTTGAAACTGCGCTTTACAGTAGGCTAAGGCACAAATTCAAAGATCGCTCTTTGTTTCCAACCTTAACCAACAGTGACTCATTTTGCTAATTGCCTCGGCGATCGTGTATTGTAAGCCCAGCACATTTGGGCAGCATAATTGATTACGGCCCGGGAAGCCGCTCTGCGTCTTCTGTGCAATACATTTACTCCGCGCCTCGATACGGTTATAGATAGACAATGATTTGTTGTGTTCAGTGCGCTGCAGTTATGAATCGACCCACATAAAAGGCAACTTGTCATTTACTTTATGAATTTCGCACACTTCAAAGCCCCATTAATTAGCGGGCGCTCCATCAATCAAGATCTCATTTCTTTCGGGCCTATTTATTACTCTACTTTCAAATCGTGCCTTACCTCCTGCTTTCTCTTTTTATGTCTTGCTCTTAACTCCTGGAATATTGTCATAACAGTGAATGCTAACTGTGAAATGTAGCTGAATGCAAAAATCACGTATAGCTCTGTTGATGTTATTACAGATTGCTAATTGTGGGGCTGGTGTTGCACTCGTGTTGAGTCCTCAACATAAATTCAGTACTTGAACAGTTATGCAAGGCCTATATACTCTACGTCAGTGGTTCCCTAACCTTTTCATCCCTGTAGGTACAGACCTTCTGTTGGATTATTTCTTCCTAGCCAGTGGTTCTTTCTATATGGTGTATATATCCTTTTATAAATGTATTTCCTGGAAAGGTTACCACTGTTATTATTCTATAGTATATGATTATTTAAATGATATTGATCAATGCACTTCCCATCCACCAATCATGTATGTACGTATGTATGTAGGTGGCAGTACAGAATTTGGTATTCATTTAAAGGAAATTATCATAAACATGCATACAATCGCAACAAGTATTAAAATAAAATAAAATAAAATAATATCTGTCAGGCTGAATAGTGAGCGATTATCGTTATCTTTCCTTGGTAAACTCCGCATAAGGCGGGAGCAGCTCCACATAGAGGTAGTCAGTACAGCCTGATCTCTCTCCTCCTCTCACTCCTTCACTCCTCATTTTCCCTGCTCGGCATTCCCATCTCTCCCGACAAGGACACGTTGCGCCCCAGCATTTTTAATCCTTTGGTTTTACTGCCTCATGCCCTTCCTATTAGTGCGGAGGTGAGACTCGTGCCTACAAGGCGCGGACGTGTTCATCCTTGTGCGGACTAGGGAGAATCCTCTGCTTTCACTCGAGTGCAGAGGGGTCATGTTTCTGGTCCCAAGGCTATCAAGCGGAAGTTGCTTGCCATCTATATCCAAATTACTCTAAGGATTCAGTAAACTGCATACTATATGCAGCACAGATCTTCATACCATACTTCCATAATGACGTTAACATTTTCTTAACAGGGAGAATGTTCTTAAATATTCTTAAGAGAGAAAATATATTTTTCCAGTTTTGATGAGGAGCCCTTGGAGACCCTTAACAAATCCCAGAGGGGCCCCAATTATTATTTTTTTTAAATCTTATTTTGTTTTGCAAGACAGGGTGTGCAACCTCAAGGGGGGACTAGACGATACAAAACAGGGTAGCAACACCCTACTCTTAAGAGTAAGGACGGGAAACTTGCAAGCTCTCAGTGATGCATTGATTGCAGCCCCAGTTTGCAAACCAAAGCCCCGTATTAAATTCTCTATTGCAACAAAGGACCAAGGGGAGAGCTCTACTGCTTACAATCCAGCAACTACTTGCAGTGTTTATATGATCTGTAATTCATTAAGCATACTACACCGACTGAATGTATGAACTCGGGGCTCCAATTCATCAAACTCACAGCAGTGCACAATGCCGTCCATTTTTAAACTTTTAAAACTTTTTTGTTTGCTGAAAGGGCATTCTACTTTTTCATAGGTTAATGTCAGTTTGTTTTGTTTGTACTATAAAGGAAACAATCTGTCTTTGACCCAAATTATTGACTTGTCTTTGGGAGTTGATGAGATGAGAGCCCTCTGCGTTGTCTATTCAATGGCTCAGTGAGCACATGGAAGCTGTAATTGCACCCTGTCATCAGAGAGCAATTTCATTATAATAAGATTGACAAAGTGGTGGTTTGTTTATTGTTGTCAAATGTTGTGGGTGCTCAGTAGTTTTTTTCTTTCTTATTCTAAGAACCGTGGAAGCACCCATTAGAAGTATATCCTGAAATATACCTGGTTATTCCAAACATATCTCTCTCTCTCTCTCTCTCAAATTAATTCTTCATTAGTGGATTAGGTGATTGATGGCTAATCCTCTCATACCCCATGAGTCACCGACTTCAGAGACTTCCCCTCTCCATGCGGCCATCTTCCCTAAAAGGTCAATGATATGTGCCATCTTTCAGATCCCTGATAACAGACTCCGGGGGGAATCCGCTCGGGTGACAAAGCGCGTTGATCAAAACCTTGCCGCTTGCCCGTCTTCACTGTCAACGCGGGAGCTCAGGAATAATGAGGCAGACAGGACGCGGCCCACCTGCCGCCGCCAGCCCAGACCCAGGGTGACAGCTGAAGCGCTTTCAATTAGCGCCGTTCCGGCTCCTTTTTAAACAGCCTGAGACGCTGACCCTTACCCGCTCCAAACCCGCGCCATCTCATGGTCACCAACAGACCGCCTGGAACTTTGACGAGTTGCTTCATTTAGACCCTGCTTACTTGCCTTTTCATGCGACGTACGTGTATCCAATTTTGTGACAAGTCTCATACATGTTGCATTTGATGATTGAGTCACACTTTAAACGAAGTCTCCATATGAAGGCTTTATATAGCATATATAAAGCCTTCATAAACAAGACATAATGGCTTCATAAATCATACATAAGCAAATGTCATGCTTCATAAGGGTGACCTAACACCTTCTTATGCAACGTGTTATGCCAAATGTGACATAACCAACAATAGTCATCTGGCTAATGGCTAAACATTATATTGGGTGACATAAAACATGCTTATGTAGGAGGCTAGGCTAACTGTGACTGGCATAACATGTTGCATAAGAAGGTGTTACTGTATGTCACCCTTTATGTATGATTTATGAAGCCATTATGTCATGTTTATGAAGGCTTTATATAGCATATATAAAGCCTTCATATGGAGACTAAAGTGTGACAGATGATTGTAATCTAAACGGATCACATTTGAATTGCATCTGGGGGTTGTCTGGGTCACATTCCGCCGGTAACCGATCTGAATGTGAAAACTCCAGCATGTGTCATCTTAACCAATATTCTTCTGACAAATAACATCCCATAATAAGCGTGCAGGAAGACACCCTGTTGTACAGCTCGTTGTCACGTTGGATGGAACACTGAACACAACCAGTGAAATCTCTATCTAAATTGAGTCATATATGCAATACATACTTTCAGCATGGAGTCATATATGCAATACATACTTTCAGCTGGAGTCATATATGCAATACATACTTTCAGCATGGAGTCATATATGCAATACATACTTTCAGCATGGAGTCATATATGTAATACATACTTTCAGCATGGAGTCATATATGCAATACATACTTTCAGCATGGAGTCATATATGCAATACATACTTTCAGCATGGAGTCATATATGCAATACATACTTTCAGCTGGAGTCATATATGCAATACATACTTTCAGCATGGAGTCATATATGCAATACATACTTTCAGCATGGAGTCATATATGTAATACATACTTTCAGCATGGAGTCATATATGCAATACATACTTTCAGCATGGAGTCATATATGCAATACATACTTTCAGCATGGAGTCATATATGCAATACATACTTTCAGCTGGAGTCATATATGCAATACATACTTTCAGCATGGAGTCATATGCAATACATACTTTCAGCATGGAGTCATATATGCAATACATACTTTCAGTATGGAGTCATATATGCAATACATACTTTCAGCATGGAGTCATATGCAATACATACTTTCAGCATGGAGTCATATATGCAATACATACTTTCAGCATGGAGTCATATATGCAATACATACTTTCAGCATGGAGTCATATATGCAATACATACTTTCAGCATGGAGTCATATATGCAATACATACTTTCAGCATGGAGTCATATATGCAATACATACTTTCAGCATGGAGTCATATATGCAATACATACCTTCAGCATGGAGTCATATATGCAATACATACTTTCAGCACGGAGTCATATATGCAATACATACTTTCAGCATGGAGTCATATATGCAATACATACTTTCAGCATGGAGTCATATATGCAATACATACTTTCAGCTGGAGTCATATATGCAATACATACTTTCAGCATGGAGTCATATGCAATACATACTTTCAGCATGGAGTCATATATGCAATACATACTTTCAGCATGGAGTCATATATGCAATACATACTTTCAGCATGGAGTCATATATGCAATACATACTTTCAGCATGGAGTCATATATGCAATACATACTTTCAGCATGGAGTCATATATGCAATACATACTTTCAGCATAATATTTATCCATCTCAATTTCTTTCGCAACCTGTTCGTGTTTGTGTTGCTGAGAGGCCGGGAAATGGCCTGCTGATGCTCTGTACACAGTGCTCAGTGGGACATGGTCATTATATCTACACTACCTTGGCTTTGTTCTTTGACTAGAACAGACCTGGGTTCAAGTCGTATTTGTTCTGGATTCAAATGCTTTTCTGTGCTCTGTTGATCTCGCCTGGTGCATTTGAGCCTGCTAGGAGGAGCAGATTGGCAGGGGTTTACACTTTTGGGATTGTTTCATTTGTTCCAATACACCAGGCAAATGCAGAAATGTATTTGAATTCAAAACAATACTACTTGAACCCAGGTCTGGGCTAGACTAGAAACAAACATATGGTAGTGGCACCATTGTCATTTCTCATAGTTTTTCCTGCTGTTCCACATACGTTTGCTGCTAGGTTTACCATATTTATATAACATCAGAGCTATTTTTTATCTCCTGACACGTAACTTTACGGACAACTGACCATGAGGGTCATTTCCCTTTAAGATGCTTGATGCCGCCATACTGGCCCAGGGCCATGTAGACGCATTGGATAAACTGCCCAATGGGGTGCAGTGCCGTTAAAAGCATTTGATGCACCTTCCCCCTGGCACCAATCCCAGAGGCAAGTTGCCATGTCGTCATCCGGAATTGGTATGACTCCAACTCACTCTCTGACAAACATGTAGGGCAGGAGTCACCACACTCGCATTGAGCCAGGTCTTACTGAGTGTGAGGCAGCGCTTTGGAGATGATTCATACTTTACTGCAGCCACACTACTGAAACACTCATAGTCTTGTACTACTTGTACAGTACATGCCATACAGAATTGGCGTACATTATATCTGATGTACTCACACACATACACATTAAATATTCATAGACAAATATTCATTTTTTTCATTTGCTATTTAGTTTGTGTGCAACCATTGTATATGTGTGTGGGCACTTTCGTTTGTGTGTGTGAGTGTGGGAAACTTTGAGTGTGAGTATGAATTGGAGTACTTTCCAGATTGTCGGGTATATACCTTTGAGATTACGGCCTCCGATAGAGAATGTATAATGTGATCAGATAAAAAACGTCTACGACGTAAAAAAAGCCAAGTTACTCACGCATAGCCTACATAGCGCTGTCTATAAGTTCTTAATTCCAACTTGCAAAAACTAGGTCTGCCTATAAAAGTCTTGATATCAAAATGTGGCCAAGTTACAACGAACAATATTGCCTATCGTAGCTCACACTAAATAAACTAGCTCTATTCCTTTTTTTAATTTTTTTTTTTTAGGCCCACCTTCCACCCCCCCTCTTCGGAGGACAACTTTATTTTTTAATTACAATTCTTTTTAGTAATGAACAGTAACATTATTTACAGTGGTAAAAACAATAGTCATTTCCTCTCTGAGGGAGGGAAGAAACACCAAGACAAACCAACAATAACACAAAAGAAACCAAAAAGAACAGAAGAAAGAAAGGAGAAGAAAATAAAGCAGAAATGGACATACAGCCAGATAGACATACAGTCAGACGAAGAATGGCACTGATATACAGACAGGCACACAGAGGGACAGAGAGACCGACAGACAGGGGTACGTGACTGGGGAAGTGGGGGGTGTAGTAGGGGTTCTATAGAGGGAAGAGAAATGCACAGGTGGTGAGGGGAAGAGGAGCTTGGGGGGATTGTATAGAGGGAAGATGAGGGGGGTTGGGGAATTGGGGGGGGGGTGATTCACAGGCTCTTTTCAGGTGATTAGATATTTAGATTATCCATGAATAATTTCCAGATGCTATTGAATTGGAGGATTTCGCTGCGATTGGAGGCTGAAATATTTTCCTGTGATATGTGATCTGATAGAAGGTTTGACCATTGCCTAGTATTCACGGTCTTTCTGGTCTTCCAGTTTAAAAGGATGGTTTTCTTGGCGACAGCTAGGGCAACAAGCAAGGGTTTAGTGTTCTGGATTGTTGGGTTGATAGCAGATAAATCCCCGAGTAGGCAGAGAGAGGGAGAGAGTGGAATGCTGCAGCCCAGGATGCGGGATAGTGTATTGGTGATTGAGTTCCAGAAGTGTTGAAGGGGTGAGCAAAGCCAGATTGCGTGAAGATAATCGTCTGTGGTGTTGAGGGTGCAGTGTGAACATATGTTTGTGCTTGCAAATCCCATTTTAAACATCTTGTGCTGAGTGATATGTACTCTGTGTATTACTTTGAATTGGATTAATTGCAGATTGTCTATTGTTAGTCATCGTGAATGTGTTGTTGCAGATTTGTTGCCAAAATACGGCGCTGGGAGAGAAAGCCAGGTCCGCTTCCCATCTTGAGATCGGGAGGTGTATTGTAGAGTCTGTGCTTGCTATTATTTTGTATATTTTTGAAAGTAATTTCTTCTGAGATGTTATTTCGTTCATGGCTGATATGATGGGGGGTGGTTGGAGTTCATTGTGTATAATATTGATTTTAGATTTTATAACCGATTTTAATTGGAGAAATTGGTCTCTTCCAATGCCGTATTTTTCTGTGAGATCTTGAAAGGTGGTGAAGGTGTTTGTTGTAAAGATGTGGTTAAGATGGGTGATGCCTTTTTGTTTCCATACCGGGAAGTGTAAGGGTGATTTATTAAGTTGAAAGTCAGGGTTGTGCCATATTGGGGTGTGTTTGCAGGGTGCTGAGGTGGAGTTAGTTAGCTTGTTAGTTTTCCACCAGGCTGTCAGAGTTGTCGAGATTACAGTATTCTTGAAGCAGTTGTGATGTTTTATGTTGGTATTGAGGAATGGCAGGTCCTGTGGTGATATTTCCATGCAGACTTCTTTTTCAATATCGTCCCATGGGTGGTATTGGTTGGGTGGGGTGAATCCAATTGTGAATGTATATTAATTGGTTGGCCAGATAATAGTTATGAAAATTTGGTGCCTCGAGTCCTCCTTGGTTTTTGCTTTTTTGAAGAGTGGTTAATTTGATTCTTGGTGTTTTGTTTTTCCAGTAGAATTTGGATATGATTGAATCTAGGGAGTTGAACCAGTTGGTGGTGGGTTGGGTTGGGATCATAATGAATAAATAATTAACTTTTGGCAGAATTGACATTTTGGCAGTTGCTATTCTTCCGATTAGTGAGATTGGTAGGTTTGTCCATCTTTGTAAATCATCATCTATTGCTTTTATCAGTGGGGTGTAATTGAGCTGAAATAACTCTGACAGCCTGGGCGAGATGTTAATTCCTAAATATCTGATATTTCCAGAGGGGAGGGGGAAGGATGAGTCCTGGGTTGCAGCATTCCTATCGCCTCCCTCTAAAGGTAGGATTGTTGATTTTGACCAGTTTATGGAGTAATCTGACACTTTAAAGAATGAGTCTAAGAGTTTTGTAGTTTCTTGTAATGATGTTGTCGGTTCCTGTAGATATAATAACACATCGTCAGCATAAAGGCTGATCTTGTGGTGAGTGTTACCGTGATTCTTCCTAGAATGTTAGCATTTTGTCTGATTGCTGTAGCGAGAGGTTCGATGAAGAGGGCAAAAGGAGAGGGAGAGAGTGGGCATCCTTGTCTGGTACCCCTGTGAAGTATGAAGCTTTGTGATGTTATTCCGTTTGTGGTGACAGTGGCCATAGGTGATGTGTATAGTGTTTTAATCCAGTGAATAAACGACTCTCCAAAACCAAATTTCTGTAAAGTTGCAAATAGAAATGACCAGTTGACTCTGTCGAAGGCTTTTTCTGCATCTAGTGAGGTGATTATTGCTTTCAGATTGTGTTGTTTGATGATGTTTAATAAATGGAATAATCTGCGCATGTTGCTTGATGAGTGGCGTCCTTTGATAAATCCTGTTTGGTCGGGGTGAATTAATGTAGGAGTGACTGTTTCAATTCTGGTGGCTAAGGCTTTGCTAATTATTTTAATGTCCGTGTTGATCAGTGAAAGGGGGGCGATAGCTGGAGGGTAGGGTTGGGTCTTTGTCCGGCTTAAGCAGTACTGAGATAAGCGCAGTGTTCATGTGTGGAGGGATTTTGGAGTTATTTTCTATTTCCGTTGTCAATCTAATGAATAATGGTGAGATTGTTGGCCAGAAATGTTTGAAGAATTCAGCAGGGAAGCCATCGGGTCCAGGGGCTTTATTGTTGGGCATCTGAAGCAGAGCTTTATGGTATTCCGTTTGTGTTAATTGTTTGTCTAATGATTGTGCTTGTTCTTTAGATAGTTGAGGAAGGTTTATTTTATCTAAGAAGGAATTAATGTCTGCCGTGCTTGGGTTGATATCTGGGGTATATAATTTGCTATAGAATGTTCTGAAAGTGTCATTGATGTCTTGGGGCGATGTCAAGGTCTTCCCTGCTGAATCCTTCACCGCGGGTATGATTGATTTTTATTTGTTTTTTTTTTAGTTGGTTGGCTAAATATTTTCCTGATTTATTGTTGTGCTCAAAGTGGTCTTGTCTCAGTCTCTGTATCATAAAATTTGTTTTTTTATATTGAATGTTACTGAGTTGAAGTTGTAGTGCACGTAAATATTTCTGTGTTTGTTCCTTGGGGTCGATTGCATATGCATTATCTAAGTCCTGTATTCTTTGTTCCAGATTATTTTCGAGTTGTTGATCCTTTTTTTTCTTATGTGATGAGTATGATATGATTTGGCCTCTCAGTACTGCTTTAGCCGTTTCCCATAGTAAAGTGGGTGATATTTCTGGAGAGTCGTTTATTTCCATAAAGGATGCCCACTCTCTCTTGAAGATGGTGTTAAAGTCAGGATCTTCCAGTAGAGATATGTTAAAGCGCCATCTCGGGGATGGTGGTTTGGGTTGGTTGGTGTTTAATGTGAGGGAGACAGGGGCATGGTCACTGATTGTGATGGGATGGATTTTGGTCTCAGAAATATCTGGAAGGGTCGAGTTACTGGTGAGAAAGAAATCAATTCGAGAGTACAACTTATGGACATGTGAGAAGTGTGTAAATTCATTTGCGGAGGGATTGCTCATGCGCCAGCAGTCTCCAAGACCAAAATCGCTCATATATTGTTTTAAAGTGTCTGTGGAGTGCCAGTTTCTAGAATCACTTGTTCTGTCGATAGCAGGATTAATAACTGTGTTGAAATCGCCTCCGATTATGATTGTTGAATTGGAGTGGTTACTTAGTGCTGAAAATAGGGAGTGAAAGAATGGGGGGGTCGTCAGTATTTGGACCGTAAATACTGGCAATGGTCAAATTGTCACTATAAATGGTGCTGCTGACAATGATGAAACGTCCCTCTGGGTCTGAGGTTGTGGAAATGTGGGTGAATGGCAGTCGTCTATTAATTAAAATGGAGACTCCTCTTTGTTTGGAGTTATATGTTGCTGAGAATATTTGGTTGAAGTGTGGGGATTTAAATTTCTGGTGGTCTGATTTTGTAAGATGGGTCTCTTGTAGTAGACAGATGTCTGCTAGTAGTTTGATTAGATGATTCATGATTTTAATTGATTTGGCCTGTGAGCCAGCCCCTCGAATATTCCATGTTATAAATTTAATAGGAAACATTTATGTGCGTGTGTTTGTGTTTGTGAGAGCTTGTGCTTGTGAGTGTGCATATTGTATGTGTATGCATGTGCGTGAGTGTATGCTGGGTGGGGGAAGGGAAGGGAAGGAGAGGGGCAAGAAGGAAGATCAAAAGTTTTAGTTATACAGGGGGGGAACACGGAGGGAGGGGGGAACATAAGGAACAGAGATAGAAGACAACAAATAACATTAATACAGCAGGTAACAATTCTTCCATTCTTAAGACTTGTCAGCTAGCCGTTAGATCCATCTTGAAGGGTGTACTCACCATATGATCAATCGGTGACTTTTTAATGAAATACACAACCTTGGCTTGTGTCAGTAAATGTAGGTGACATTTGGCAAAATCTATGCAATATGCATCTGCTAATATGGCCCATTTATGTTTTTTCTTTTTGAAATCTCACTTGGGTGGGTGGGGGTGGAGAGAGAGAGAGAGAGAGAGAGAGAGAGAGAGAGAGAGAGAGAGAGAGAGAGAGAGAGAGAGAGAGAGAGAAAGAGAAAGAGAAAGAGAAAGAGAGAGAGAGAGACAGAGAGAGAGAGAGAGATGCATACATGTTTCCAACAATTACATTTTCCATTCACTCTCTGTGACCAACTTTGACAAACTGAATTTAGTTTTCCTATCATTTTCAAAGCTAAAAAAAAACAGAGTGTAATGTGTCAAGTTCATAGACCTTTTGATACATGTACGTTTTGCATTTGATTCTGCTCCAACGTGTATCATGATAAAGGTTTGAATACAAATATATCACGTACAAACCATTCTGAAGCTAAAAAAAAAATAAAAAAATGAAAGAAAAAAAAAAAAAAAAAAAACCTACCCATCTTAAAGAACAGAACAAAGAAAAAGAAAAAAAAAAAAGAGTCATTCATGGGAGAAAATATTTAGAAATATTGATATATAGATATTTAGATATATTGTCCAGATATGCACAGAATGAACTCCAGTGGATTACCAAACTGGTTATGTGAGATAGTAGATAAGAAGCTTGTAATTAAAAGGTTGCAGGTGCAATTGTGCCCTTAAGTAAGTACGAAGCCAAAATTATTTCAGCAAATATCTAGCGGTGTAAATAAAAAAAATATTTTACATTTAAGGCAAGTTATCCTGAGGAAGAGTACCCGATGCGGAAATAAAAACTATCACTATCAAAAGCCACTTAGTTAACCAGAGCAACTAAATATTGATTAAATATGTCATAAAACAAGAAACAAGGAAAATAAGCTTATCATAAAGTAATTCCCGTCACACTTTATGACCATTATGATGCATCTGAACATCCTCCCTTCTTGCATTTCCAAAGAAATATGTAAGACTAAATTGTTACTGTGATTAAAACATTATTACTCTATTATGAAAGTGGGCACTTTTACTATTTTAAATATGTTATTAATTTGGACATTATGAAAAATGTATTGATATTCAATTCAGTTTAGCCAGGAACTACAAAGGGCAAACCGTGTGGGTGTGCGCATTTTCATTGTCAAGTTCAGTTTCATGTCAAATGCATCAAAGTGTGGGGGGTCTAAAGAGAGAGGGGGAGAGGGGGCAATATCAGGAGAGGGTTGGGCTAAGTGAGCCAGCTGATGTGGGCTACCCTACTCACAACCATGAGATGACCTTGGGGTCTCGGAAGAGTTGATTATTGATGTACAGCCTGTCCAGAACGAGCGTTGCTTTATGACCCTTGCTTCTTTGCTCTTTCAGTATTGGATAGAGCTGTCTTCTCCTCCAGAGGATCTCAGGGGGGAACTGTTCATTGATGGAGAATGGTGTGTCTTTGAGCTCCCGTCCGTGGGACAGTATCAGGTCCTTCATTTTGAAGTGGGTCAGTTTAGCAACAATCGGTCTTGGTCTCCCCTCTCTTTTTTGGGAGAATCTGTGGGCTCTCTGAAAGTCTATTTTTTTAATTTGATCATCGGCCATCCGTAGGTTGGTTTTCAGAAAGTTAAAAATGTTCTTTTCTGTTTTGTTGTAGTCCTCTCCTTGTTCTTCCTCCACACCGGTGATAACAATGTTATTTCTCATACTACGGGATTTTAGATCGGGAATAGCAGCTGTGAGATGTTTGTTTTGAGACTGGAGGCTTGCCGCGGTGTTGTTGAGGGCGACTACCTGTTTGCGGAGATCTGTGTTGTCTTTCTGTAGATCCATTATGAGTTGGTTGTTGAATTCCATTGCCGTTTTCAAGGCCTCTATTTCTGAGAAAAGTGCTGGTAACTTGTCCAGATTGTCAAGTCAAGTGCTTTTCGATGTTAGCGAGCCTCTGGCTATCCGAGTCAGATAGTGCCGTTTGTGTTAGCGGGTTGTTGCTAATTTTACAGGGTTGGCCGTCCTCGCTCCCGCTGGAGAAAGCAAGTTTCCTATCTCGTTTTTCGGACTCGCGTTTCTCACATTTATCAGCCATTGCCAGAAAGACATTGTCAATAAACTCTTCGATTTGCGTTATTTCCTCCAGTTTGTGATATCCCTTTCTTTCTTTTTCTCCCTTGTCAGACTTGTTTTAAATTATTGTTTGGATCGAGCTAGCTGGTGCGCGTCTTTAGTCCATCTACCCGGAAGTATATCCGCATTCGTACCTGATGTTTCTTGATATAAATGTCTGTTTGTGAATTGTAAAGAATTCTGTAGCAGCAGTTAACATTTTAAAACCTGTACATTTTCTAAAGTAAACTTGCCAACAAAGTACAACCATATCCTTTCTGGAGTGTAATTATTCATCAACTGTTAAAAACATTCATTGAAATCATAAAGGCACAATCTCTTCACATGCAAAGATGAAGAAACACAGGGCCAAGTTCCATTAAATAATTTAGGATAGTTTGGATAGCATTGCTTTGGAATAGAGCTAGTTTATTTAGTGTGAGCTACAATAGGCAATATTGTTAGTTGTAACTTGGCCACATTTTGATATCAAGACTTTTATAGGCAGACCTAGTTTTTGCAAGTTGGAATTAAGAACTTATAGACAGCGCTATGTAGGCTATGAGTGAGTAACTTGCCTTTTTTTACGTCGTAGACGTTTTTTATCTGATATCACTGATTTTTTATAGCTAACTAATGATGAATAATGCAGGAAGATAAACACGGAGAGAGACATGCGTTCCAAAGAAAGGTATGCAGACATTCGCGTAACCATAACGCCCTCTATTGACAAGAATGAGAACAGTTATCCTATTACAGACAGCACACAATTACATTAAAAGAGTTTGTAGATGAGCAGTATTTAATGTGTAATGAAATACAATGAACAGCACCACCTGAGCTATGGATCATGAAGAAGCATGTAAATTAATGAACCAAGTCTATATGGAGACATGCATGCACAATGGGCTAGACGCAAACACATTCTAGCTGAAAGACATACAGCCTAAACAGCTAGTACAGCCTAAATAGTTTGAATCAGTAAAATATGGAAATACAGTTTTTAAAATAGGGCTATTAGTATTCTATGAAATACATTTAACGTTAGGCTATTCAACACTGGATTGTCGGATGCGTAACTCCAACCTTCCATGTGTGGGCTACGAGCTAGCGAGCAAGCTAGTGAGTTCATAAGCACAGCAGTTTTTTTCCGGTAGTGTAGAACGTTACCTGCGGGAAATGTTTTGGTCCCAGACAGCTAGGTTTAGTTTAGTTTTCTGTAGTGCAATGAATGTAGGCTATAAGGCATGTTCATTCGCTTCGTAGTAGCCTAGCTTATATTTGCTTCCTGACTAGAAGCAGACTGACGTCTCTCTGGCAACAGTAACGTTGGCTAAGAAGCTTAATTGGACAATGCATATTTCCCAGGAATCTTAGCCAGAAAACAATAGATACTACTAAGAAAGTACATACCAGAGATTATTCTTCTTATTACTGTTATTATTATAATTAAAAGTGTTTGCAGTAAGCTACATTATCTGCAGAGTAGCGTAGACTAGAGCCACATTCGGAGGCTATTGTTTTTTTTTTTTTTAAAGTGACTAACCATGAATCAGATATGTTTGGGGAATTGGCGGTTTATAAATCCGATCTCTTAAAGGCTTGCAGCTTAAAGGAGGCTATCATCAATTCTTAATGTAGGCTATTATCGTAAATTCTTAATTTTCCTAGTAGTTAATTTTATGGTGACATTGTGTTATGTGTGAAAAGGATAAAGTGAACAGAGCTGAAGTGAAGAAATTAATGAATAAAGAAATGTTGGCAAGGGTAACGTTTAGGTTCGGTTTCCACAGTCAGTCAGTCATGACCGCAAGAGCAGAGCGTAACACCCTCCCCAAACCAGACAAGAGCGAGCGTCCGGTTTGGGGAAGGTGTACAAGTGAAATACAAGTGAAAAATTGAACAGTTAATATTGGAAACCTCTTTTGCCTTTGCAATAAAAATATGTTAATGTATTCATGTGAAAATAATAACAGTCTAAGAAATGAAAAGTACTTAATAGTTGCACATTGTTTTTGTGGAAAATAAGCATGTCCCCTGCTGGGCTCGAACCCACAATCCTCTGTGTGAGAGACTGCGACTCTAGCCATTAGGCCACAGTACTTTCTTGGAAATCATGAAGCCACTAGCTATATTAACATTAAAAAGCATTAGTATGAGCATTAGTTAGGCGATAAGCTTGATGACAGGTATACGGACCATACCCTCAAAGAATAATTCTCCCCATTGGATAACATCGCGACGGAGGCAGGCAGTTTGGCAGGAAAAATGGGAAGAAGAAGAAGGAAGTGGAAGAGGAAGGAGAAAAACGGCAAAATAACCCAAGTTTGGGGCTTTATTGTGTGGATGTGTGAAGTTGTATCTGAATGCTGTGTGGTTACATGAGGTCAGAACATACAGAAGTTAATGTTTTTAAGGGCTGAGAGTCTATGGTCCTTGTGGTTACTTCTGTAGGAAACCCTGAAAAGTGCCAAACTCTCTGTGCTGTATAGGTATGGGGCATGCCCCGCCAAGCTGTAACTTGGCAGATGGCATACCTGCCATCCCAATATGGCAAACTTGCTCATAGTCTATTCAATAGTACTTGATTATCAAGAGGCGCCTCCAGGGCAAGATAAACAAAGGCCAGTTAGAGCTTCCCCCCACAAGGTTCATCACACTCCCAAACTTCACACACGCATGTCATGCAGGAAAAGGGTGAGAGCCCCTTTCTGATGTCCGAAGTGTTGGGACAGTGATGGAGGAAATATCCCCCATGGACTACCAGCTACAATGCCCAGAGAGGGAGGAGATGCCATTACTGGCATAGACCCCGGGACAGAGATTGGATTGGCGTGGCTGATGGGGATCCACATGCGGAAGAAGCAAGAGGACAGGAGGCCTTCTGTCATCCCGGTTTGCTGAACGCTGAGGCCCCTCCGCTGCCAAAGGACTGCCAGTAACCACACTGGTGTTCTCGGAGGTGAAACTGGAAGACCTGACCATACTTTGCCATCTCTGGATCATCCAGCTTCCTGTCACAGGAGACAGAGCGCTGGGCAGAATTGGTAGGGACACTGTTGGGAATAGGCTGCCTTTCACTCACGCAATTGCAGCATTAATGGGAAAAACGCTGCATGTTACTCAAGGAAGTCCAGGGAACCTCTTTTACCTTGCCAGTCCAGATACCCTGACACTGGAGAAGGAAGAGACTGAACCAGGGTGCCATGACAGCAGCGACACAGAGTGTCTAATGGAGACATGTCTCTGCACCATACCTGATCGTTGTGGCACGTACGTCTGTGTGTCCATATACCTGCTGGCCAGCAGATCACAATGGGACTACTAAACTGGACATGGACAAATTGTTTTAAAAATGGTTGGTGGGCGCCATGGTGGTGCAGCAGGCCAAGGCGCAGACTTTGTCTTTGCGGTTGTGCCCCGAGGATCGGGGGTTCGATCCCCGGTCCTGCCAGGGGATCAATTGGCTACCAAATTGGGAGAAAATGGGAAAAAATCTGAAACAAATAAAAAAATTTATAAATAAATGGTTGGTGGACCAATTGGACAGTTGTTTTCATGCGGCTATCATTATACAATGATATATACAATGTCCAAATGTGTAATTTTTATGGTGATGGAACGATAGGCCCTTAGCAGCTGCATGCACCTTCTCTCTCTTTTTCAGTTTGTCTTTGTCCTTGCCCCCCCCCCCCCCCCCCCCCCCCCACACACACACACACTCATTATCTGTCTGCGATCTAAGAGGGCACAAGACTGTAAGAACTTTATTACCTCGCAGAACAGGAAGGTATTTAGCGCGGCGCAGAATACCTTTCTTTTTTGACTATGTTTGAAGGATGATTGGTGAAAGTGTGTTTTGTTTGTGGTTGTTTGTTTCACTCCAACATCATCTCAAATGTTAAAATGTGTGGGTTTCTCATAGCGATGTCTTAATTGCGGTACCCTATGATTTTGATATGGTGATGGAAGAATACGTTTTTAGCAGGTGCATACACATATTTTTCCAAGAGAGGGAATGTCGGGTATATAACTTTGAGATTACGGCCTCCGATAGAGAATGTATAATGTGATATGGCAAACTTGCTCATAGTCCATTCAATAGTACTTGATTATAAAGAGGCCTGCTCTGCTGATCTGACTGATGATCTGTGTTTCTCTCTGCCCCCTAGTCCACAGGCACAAAGGCAATTAAGTCACGCTGAGGTGCAGGCTTATCTATGGTATAAATCTTCAAGTGCTCAGGGTGTCTTGTCTCCTGTTGAGGAGAAACACCAGAACACAAAGATATTCACGGAATCCAGGGCCTAGCGTGGCCAGAGAATACCACATGGCCACATGGTCTCCTTTTCAATTTAAAATTTTGAATGCAAATCTGTTACACTCAATTGAAATCATCTATTGAAAGTCTTAAGGTTGATGTAGGTAATGGTTGTTAGGCTTGCCAGTTTGCAATTTACATTTTTGGCCCAACTCCAGGTTCAAACATAGGCCAGGGTGTTACCACTGGTCTTCTCACATGGAGGTAATATTTTGCCCAAATTTGAAGATTACACAAACTGCACAGATTTAATGATTGTACCAAAATTATTCAACTTAAGTTGTTAAAAGCAGGAGCAAACGTAGGCATATAGTCTCCCCAGTTTCTTTGTTCTGTGCCAGATCGTCTTGTGCCCTGCCTTGTGCTTGTAATATTACCTTCCAGTGTTTTTGTTGTTTCCTGCCTGTTCCCGACCTGCTCCTTGACCCTGTGTTCAGTCCTGTGTACCCTTCCAGTTCGTCATCTCCTGCCTGTCCAGCCTGTTCCCGTCCAGCCCAGCTCCTGTTCTCCTTCCTGTCCAGCATGCTCCTGTCCAGCCCATTCCCGTCCAGCCCAGCTCCTGTTTTCCTGCCTGCCTTGCCTTCCTCGTCCTAGCCCTGCTCCTGCCCTTCGCCCTCCTGTTCCCCTGCTCTGACAGATTCCCTGGTTCTGACCCCTGCCTGTCCCTGGACTTCGTTTTAGCCTGTCTGCTGCCCTGTGTGGGTAATCTTGCTAAATAAATACTCCTTGGTGGAGTTTTCTTCCAGTCTGTCTCAGAGTCTTGTGTTTAGGTCCAGTCCAGTACTCAGCCGTAACATCTTCTTTCTTTTTGTAAATTATAAGTTGTGAGCCTACATTCATCAATGAATGTATGATTACAACTCATTATTCCAATTGACCTTTCCTGTAATAAAACTACTCAATCTTAAGACCTGATTTAGACTTTGTTTTGATATGTTGGTTGATCCACCAGGTTACTGTTCGACTTACATGAATTTGGCGATTTAATTGATGATTGTCATTTTTAATAATAATTAATAAGATAAATCCATTAAATATAATTAAATGTACGGTTGAGTGAGGGGTTTCAGCATGTGATACCGCTTGTGTTCAGTATTCAGAGTGCTGGGCATTTTTTATGAGGGCATGGAGTGCTGGAACTGCCGGATTCCCTTTTCAAGTTACAGTACTGTGCAAATGTCTTAGGCACCATAGATTTTTTATGTAGATTTTTTCTTAGATGTTTATTTTTTGTCTTCTGCATTAGTATGTCAGTATAAAAGAGCAAATTGTAGATTTCCAAACATTGATTTTTCAAAAACTTAATTGAACTTTCATCAGAGAAAAGAAGAACAAGGAGTTCTGCAACAGATGCTATGGTCTCCACAGAGGCCTGTTCTCAACATCACCGAGGCTGTCTGGGATTACCCGGACAGACAGAAGCAAGCGAGACAGCCAAATTCTGCAGAAGAACAGTGGCAAGTTCTCCAAAATGCTTGGAACAATCTACCAGCTGATTTTCTTATAAAACTGAACAACAGTGTACCGAAGAGAGTTGATGCTGTTTTAAAGGGAAAGGGTGGTCACACCAAATATTGATTTGATTCTGTTTTTTATTGTTTACTGTTCTTTGTAGTGAATTGTTTGATATTTAGAAACTTTTAATTTAATTATTTTTGAAAGGATATTCGCCTTAAGGATTTTCTTTACATGTGCCTAAGACTTTTGCACAGTACTGTATATGCACCCAAAGTAGCCACTTTGTTCAGTCGCACATGTTTTTGGTGATTTTCGAGGTCACCCTGTGCCCATACGAGTGGACATATACATCCCATATCACAGATGTATTATAGGTGTATGTCTATGGTCACAAGCAATTACAGGCTAATCAATTCATTTGTAAAGGAATGACATCCATCCAAAGTTGGGTCTGGGTGAAAAAAAGTAAAAAACACAACCGTCCGTCTTGTCAATGGATCACCATGTGGACAGTTAAAACTTTTTCTGAAATTTACACCAGTTAAACAGATATATTAGATCTACTCATCAACCAAATTTCAGCTTTGGTACTCAACTCCTTCATGGTTAGATAGCATTTTGAAAAGTACACATATTTTAACATATCGGGAATTCACATAAGTCTTAAGAGTTACGTTACTACTTAAAAGTGTCAAATTATGTATCAGACATCAAACTCAATCGTACATGTACTTTAAACCATACACTATAAATGTTAAATTACCACATATTCTGCCATATAGATGTGTACAGTTTGTCGTTTACTTGATAAATGCTGGTAGTTTGCCTTGAATGTTATTGAAGTCGTTAACAGTTAGTCTGTAGTGACGGCCTCCACGTGAATACTGCTTCCAAAATAAGTGTTATAAATGTTATTGCATTGTAGGCCTAGGAAACAAAACTATGCATGGTACAGTAACAGCAGCACACAGCATGTTTCGCAGTTAGTAAATAAATATAGTTGGGATGTATTCTGTAATCGACAAGGCTCACTGATGGGATCTCAATTCTTGAATGATAGAGCTAGAATGAAATTGACCAAATATTGTTGCCTGGTAATGGGAAATCCCATCATTGTGTAATGGGTTATCCCTGTATTTACCTGACATGGGAAAATCCCACATCTAACCTTAGCTCTAGGCTCTAGGGGGCATCTTAACTTTATTTGACCTATCTCCTATGATAAATATGCTTGTTGTGATCAGACCTTACGCACGTAGATCGGCCGATTTCAAGTTTTGTATCCCCGGAATTGTGCAAAATTTGTATTTTTCAAAATGTGGTCTAACCATGAAGGAGTTGAGTACCAAAGCTGAAATCTGGTTGATGAGTAGATCTAATATATCTGTTTAACTGGTGTAAATTTCAGAAAAAGTTTTAACTGTCCACATGGTGATCCATTGACAAGACGGACGGTTGTGTTTTTGACTTTTTTTCACCCGGACCCAACTTTGGATGGATGTCATTCCTTTACAAATAAATTGATTAGTCTGAACTTGCTTGTGACCATAGACATACACCTCTAGATAATACATCTGTGATATGGGATGTATATGTCCACTCGTATGGGCACAGGGTGACCTCGAAAATCACCAAAAACGTGCGACTGAACAAAGTGGCTACTTTGGGTGCATATAACTTGAAAAGGGAAGGGGGTACAAGAAATCTGAGGTACGTGCAAAACGGAAGAAATTAAGTTAGGATACCAAGTTTCAGCTCTATAGCTGTTACCAATCGCAAGTTATAAGCTTCCAAAGTCGGAAAAAATCACATTCGCGCGTTTTCACAAGGTTTTTAACAAATTTCAGGAGGCCGTATCTCGGAAACGACATGTCGTATGAGCTCATTTTTTGTGTGTGTTCATTTTTCATACAATGGATTATTTTGATGTAGTTTCATCAAGATCTGAGAGGGTCATGCAGGGACCACTGGTTGATTTGACACGGAATGACCCTCTAGCTAAATGGTAGGTATTGTCAGCTTTCTAAAGTTGGCTGCTAGGTTTTTGTTTTTTTTTGCTATTCGGGAACACTCGTTCGCTAGACTGGCCAGGTTCCATAATAGAACGTGTGGCTCATGCATGCACTTGAACAGTGGCTTAACAGGACGCGCCGCACTTTTCTCAAGTCCCCCGTTTCTCAATATTGTGTATTGCGGGAGGATTGAATATGTCATAGCTATTCTATAAAAAAATATATTGAAGGTCTATGGGTAACGTCACGTACAACGACTTAGGAGCAAGCGCTGTGAAAAGTAAATTATAAACCTCCGTGAAGATGGCATCATCATTTCCATATGAATAATGAAGGAAACATACGATATATTTGGGTGTTTCTTGCATCTTTACCAGTTTGCCCACTTCCTTCCAAAGCTGCCTGTTGTCCACGCGAGGAAGCAATCTCTTACCATTTCCCCGCTTTCTTGCTTTTTCCGCAAATTTACAAATGAAAGAACCGGTGTAACCAGCACGTCATTGATGTACACATATTGAATGGGGCATCTTGTAAATAATAAATTAGGTTCTGGTCACGTGGGAAACCATATGAACAATTCAGGAGATTTTGCATTGCTCATCATCCTTGCCGTCCGGGTAGTCGCCAATACAGTGGAGCTTTAAAAACCACCGTAATCTGCTAGGCTAATCCTCAAAAGCGTGAGTGCTTTTTCATCTTTGTCCTGGGTATCAAGGCTTCGTTATTTAGATGTGAAATGGCGCATGCTGAAGCTTGTGCGGGCGAAGTGCTGTGTGTCTGCTTACAAAAAAGGAAATGCATCCCTTTAGAATACTACATGCACTTATTGTACGGTTTAGGCTACGCCACCTCATTGGGCGGTGCTGCTCTGAGCTGCAGCAGTTCTCTCTGAGTGGCAAGACTGGATTGAACGCATTGGTTAAGGTATTTACAAAAGCTCTGTTACTGAATTGTTAGTGCAAATAAATCTAATGCATATATGCAGTTGCGTTTGGCATGTGTACTTAACATATAGGTGCTTAAGCATCGTACTAGCGAATGTATTTAATTGCATGTTTATGACATATAGCTATCTTTGCTATCGTGTGCCCATACGTAGCAGGAATGCACGCTTTGTTCGCAATGCTGAGTTATTTGGATAATGTCTTGTAGTCTTGGGAAGAAAAGCTCGACTGAATATGTAGCCGATTGTCTGAACTTCGCTTGCTGGTGCTTACAGTGTTGGACCAACTCACAGGGGACAGAAATCAGATGCAGCGTCTGACTAATAAATATTTCATACAGTGGGTGTAGCTTTGACAAATGATTAAAGTATTTACACTGGCTATTGTCATATTGTGTAAATCTCAGTTATGGTTTAAAATATTACCAGTTTCATTTATTTAAATTATTTATGCACTTTGGGGCGTGCGATAAGGATATAACGTACTTTATTTTAAACAGAATCCCCTTTTTATAGTGTTGGGAAACCTATTTAAATATTAACACGGGAATCGTTTGGTTTTGACAGTGGAGCATAAATATCACCGATCCGTCTCCTTAGTGGTAGGTTCTGGCACTGAGTCGAGGTTAATCTCTAATGACAAGACTTGAGATGATCTAGGGCGGTGTTTGTTTATGAGTTGCAAGTAGGCCTAATGTTTCTGCGTCCACATTGGTAGCTACCGTTTACCGTCGCTCCGCGATTTAACTCAATAAAGTAGTAGAGCTGGCCATGGTGCTGAAATCTTCCGACCACCTCCTTATGTTTCCGTTGGCAAGCCTTAGTTAAAGAACACGGTTTTGCACTTTTCATCCATTATATCTCGACACTTTAGTCTAGCGAGGGGTTTCGTTTTTACACCAGGATTTATGCCACGTATATACGGTTCGGTTTAAAACTTATTTCTGAAGCTGCATTGGTGCTTTTTAAACATTCCATTAACGAATGTAAAACAAATTTGGTTAATCTATAATATTTCATCTCGTATCTAATAATATCACAATTTTTTTTACAAAGATATAGGGACGGTCCTCCTTGAAGTCTCGATTCATCATACGCAATTTGTACCTTCAAATAAGCAGGTAATACAGGACATTTGTACGCTATTGTGTTGCCACCCTTTTCATGCAGGTCAGGCACTGAGCACGTAGAGATCAGTATCTGAAGGGCTTACTTCCATTTTGTTAGGCTGCCTAATTGGTTATTAGTTCTCAGATCTTTTGTTCTTTGGTTTTCAATTCCATACATGTATATGTTCAGTTTGGAGACTTTGAAAAGTACAGAATTCAAAGTATTCATGTTGAGTACGACTAGAAAGGAATAAAATGGCTCCTGTACTTTGATGCAATAAAGCTATAAGTTAAAATGGCTACAACAGATGTCTTATATAATCGTTTTAGGTGTGATAGTTGAATTGTTTGCAATATGCTTCGTGCCCACGAAAGGGCCCAGTGTATTATTTCTTTGGGGGAACAGAATTCTTGGCTGCTCCCCTGTTTATGTATTTAAGCTCCCTGGCCACAACCAACCACACCCAAAATGTCAGCAAATTTCATATTACACATGTATTGCCATGGTGTAGTGATGAGCACAATATGGTTTATACAAATGTAGGTAAGCCCCCCCCTCCCCCCCCCCGAACATTTGTAGATTAGCATATTCTTAATGAATGAATGTGACTATTCAGACTGTTCTCACATTCCTTTCATATGTCATGTGTTACTTTTATGTTAGAGATGGTTCTTGTGTGTTCATACAGCCAATAGTGGATGAAGTAGATTTAACCAAAAACACAAGATACATTTCTAATTATGAGACATTGGATTGTTTTGTGGATTATTCCTAGCTTCTGAACCCACCATTGGTATCACTCTTTTCCTGTAATAAAAGTTCCCCTGGGGAAAATTAAGTTATTCTATTCTATTCTATTTTATTCTAAACAGGGGGGTGGGAGGGTTTCCAGCTGTATTGGAGAGAGAACACATTGTAATATTTTCATAAGATTGCTGGGATTTCTTGGTTTCTTCTGTTGCTGCTAAATCTCCATTTTCTTTTGAGATGAGCCATGTTCAAGTGGTTTTAAAATGCATGGAAAACTTTGTCCTGCTTTGTTTTTTAATCAAGAGAAAAAAACCAATACAGAGACTACCACTATCATGGTAATTGTTTTAATCTCTATCACAAACCCTGAATCTGATGTTCATAAGTGCAACAAAGTATTATACATGGTGACATGGTCTCTGGTGCAATAATGGGTACAGCATTAAGAATGGCAATAGACCTACAATACAGTGACATGCACTTTATAAGGCGGTGATTCCATATACTTCCATTATACTCAAAGGATTATAATGAGCTGGTGGAGCATTCATTTATCTATGTTATATAACAGTTCCTCTTAAACAGGGCATCATCTAACTGATCCGGATGATCAAGTGGCTATCACAGATATTTGTAAGGGGTCAATATTCTTCACATTCGAACCCTGTCGAGCCTTCAACTGCTTTCCTCTACAGCGCGTGAGAAAGGGTTCATTCTCCGCAAAGTGACAGACGCGCGGCTATTGAGACGGGCCCACCAATGAGAGAAGAGCGAAGCTGTCGATCTCTTGGACCCACTCTGTTTGTTATAGGCAGGGCTGACTCACCGGCTCCGGTCAACGAGTGACGTCAGCAGCCTGTGCGCGCATTGCAAAAAAGGTTTAATGCTTCCCCCCATCAATCACGGCCGTCTGCATCTCTGTTAGCGTCACGCAAAGCGGTTGAGTCCCCGGTCCCTCTGGACCCTCTGTGCTTACAGGCCTGCGATATTTCTTTTATCGGATTAGGACGCAGACGTCACGCGGGTCCGGTCTCTTTTATCCAGCGTATTTCTGTTTGCACGCATTACGCCATTGTGATATTGACATCATATCTAAAATGCATTAGCATGTGAAGCAATTTAAGTTTTAAAGTTTGGTGGGCACGGTAGAAAGAGCCCCTCTTTTAATTTTGCCAAAGCTCAAGGGGTTTTATTTGCGTTCAACTATTCAAAATAGACTGAGTGAACAACTAAGCAAATATTGCAAATAAGAATGCATTAAAACGTATATTTCTTCATATTTTTAAATATGATATTATGGCAATTTTATTTTCCAACATGCAGTCACATTGAATGAACGAGCCAAGGGCAAAACTAAATTAAAGTCATGTTGGCGCGGTGGCTAATTCACTTAGGTATGGTCTGCGGCATGCCCTTCTGAAGGCCATCTGCCTTCCATAGGACAAAGAAATGCAGGGACACGCAAGGGCCGTGTCGAAGACGGCTCATTCCCGACACTCCGTCTATTTCTTTCATTGTTTTTGTGCGAATTCATGCAGCAAAATGGAGGAACCATCCTTCCCTCCTGCCTGTGTTGTGGCTAGGCCTGAAAATGAATCCTTGGGAAGATGCACAGCGACCGCATGGGAGAGTTGGAACCTTGCAGCAAACGTTCGGGTGGAGGTATGACGATTCTTAGACGTCGGCGCCGGACTTGTTTTGCATGGACGTGCCACCCTGGAGGGCACTGTGCCCCCCTGCGTGGGGGATGGGGTACCGGGCGAGGGTTGTACGGACAGCACAGCTGCAGGCTGCAGGCTGGAGGCAAGCTGTGCCATGTGTGGGCAGAGGGAGACTGGAGGAGCTGTGGCACAAGCTGTTAGCCCTCAGACCAGGACATCTTGTGTGTCTTAGTTCAAAGGGTTCTTTGTTGAGAGGCCTATTTAAAGTACAGCCATTCCAAACAACAATTATAATTACATCATTAATATGAGACCATCGCTCTCTCGCTCTCTCTCTCTCTCTCTCTCTCTCTCTCTCTCTCTCTCTCTCTCTCTCTCTCGCTCTTTCTCTGTCTCCGTCTTGCTCTTTGTCTCTAATTCTCTTGTCTCTCTCGCTCTCTTTCTCATTACATTACATTACATTTATTTAGCAGACGCTTTATCCAAAGCGACGTACAGTAAGTGACGTCTCTCTTTCACTCGTAAGTCTCTCTTTCACTCTCTCTTTCTCTCTGTCTCTCTCGCTCTCTGTCTCTTGCTCTTTCACTCTCTCTGTCTCTCTCACATTCACTCTCCCTCTCTGTTTATCTCACTCTCTCTCTGTCTCTCTTTTGCTCTTTCACTCTCTCTCTGTCTCTCTCGCTCTTGCTCTCTCTGTCTCTCTCTCGCTCTCCTTCTCTTACCACATCAGAATAGCGAGCAGGGGAGCGGTCCCTGTAGAAAAGCGCACGCCCACGGAAGTTGCAGATTGAAAAGTGCATTTTTTTCTGCCCTATGCCAGTCTGCTGCTGGACGCTTTAATGAGCCGTGTGTTTGTTTGTGACCGAGATGGATCTGAAAGAGCCCCGCGGAGTCGGCCGTCAGCATTTGACTGACAGTCACGCCGGCTGCTCCCTCAGGTCGCGAGGTATCCTTCCTATGGGGAAATTGGCAGGGGCCTTTCCTAAGAAAATGTAATTGCCTGGAAAAATGAGTACTTTCCCCTGACTAAGTGTCTGGCACGTGGAAAGCGAGGCTTGAGGATCTACAGCGCAATGAGCTTCACGCGGAAAGCGAGGCTTGAGGATCTACAGCGCAATGAGCTTCACGTGGAAAGCGAGGCTTGAGGATCTACAGCGCAATGAGCTTCCAGTTTTAATTAAGCTTATTGAAGTTCGAAAAAAGGTCCTCGATAATTATTAATTTTCTCTTTTGTTCACAAACATCCCTGTCATGACTCATCAGTCATCAGTAATCTCATATAATCATCGATCCCTTGCGATGAGATGCGGGTTGTATTTCACTTTACAGGTTTAATTCGGCGTGAGCCAATTTTATGACTAATCGACTCTTAAACTTTGGAACTGTCTGGTCAAGCTTTGTATGCATGTATTTGAACATTTAGGATATTATGTGTATCATTTGATATTTACATGCATTTAGGTCAGCCTGGCCATATAAATCATACAAAATGTTTTGCTTAATTTCCAATTGGAATATGAGACTGTAGGTTTCCTATTTAATTTTGTATAATACATGTGACTGGTGCAGAAAGCAGGCTGGTGACACCACAGTCATTTAAATGTTTTGTTTTGCAATTAAGAAAACAATCCACACACTGCGAAGTGCTCCTTGATGTAAAATGTATTAATTGCTGCCTCAAAGTAGTTTGAGCTACTTTGCACTTTATGTCTGATGACATGAGTTTCGGATTCTTTTCTTAATTTGTCTGTCAATATTTTTCCCACCACCTGCCTTTTCATTTTGGGATATGCGTGCTTTTTCCAAGTTGTATATTTTGCTATTAAAACAAAAAAAATGAGCACTCTAATACCATTTCTTAATACTTGTAAGGTTACTTATTGGCTTACTGTTGTGCACGCCAATGATTGATATCGTGTGGTCTCCCCCCCCCCCCCCCCCCCCCAAAAAAAAAAAAATAATCATACTGACTGCGCCTGGTGTTTGAATTCGTATTTACCTTTTAGGGTTGTTTTAACACACTTGTTTCAAGTTGGAAAATGCACTAATGTACGTCGCTCTGGATAAGAGCGTCTGCCAAATGACTAAAATGTAAAAAATGTTAATGCATTTCTAGGAAGTGTACATTGTATTATCAAATTGTTTAACTCAAAAAGTGTAAGTGTTGTGCAATATTATGGCCATGGTATGAAGCAATCACTGTTTGCTGTTGGCTATATGGGCCTGAATTCTCCTGCCTACCCAGAATTCAGCCAGGGAGCAGCTTGTATCCAGGCCTGCCTGACGCTTTTGTGCAGCAGAGCAGAATAGGGTGGGAGGGAACTTCTGCAAGATGGACGATCTCTCTCTCCTCTCTGTAGATATCTGCTGCACCACTCCTGGACCTCCTCCTTTGCCGCGCCTTGCGTGAGCCGCGACGTTCAGTGGCGTCTTATTTTTGCTCTTTGTTATTTCTCTCGATCATTAAAATCACGCTAGGCTAGCGCCCTCTGCATGTGAGCTAGCTTATGTCGTAGCTCCTTCCCTGCCAGGCCGGGCGGTCCAATAGGGGTGTGGGAATGGGGACGGCTTCCCGGTTCCGTGGGGCGTGCCCCCGACATGTGCAGGTGCTCGAGATTTTCCGCTCCTCTCTGTGTATCTCTCCTCCATCTGTCTCGAGAAGCGGCGAAGCCCGCTGTCTGCTGGGCTGGCTCCCCTCCCCGAAACGCCGCCCCTCCCCCTCCGGCATTGCGGTTGAATCTCATTTTCATTTCTTTACTTCCGCTGCACAAGACGCTCCTCATTTCCCCGCGCAAAAAAAAGATCGATGTTATTCCGAAGCTATTTCATCAGTCGACACAACACAATTTATGCAGTTCTTTTACCGACAGAAAAACAACTTTGGATCTGCATTGAAAACTGTATATCAGGGTTGAATTTGATGTTTTATAGGTGCCTTCCTAAAATAGGCTTCAGACAGTAAACCCCTGGGAAATGCCATTGGCTGGGTATATCAATCCTTTCCAAATCTACTGTACCTTCTTTTTTTTATACTTGTGCTTGCTGTTTGAGAAGCATTTTCCTTGAGCTTCACTTTCAGAAAGCTAGTATTTTTCATATAATCTTAGTCAATTAGCCTCCTGTTTCATACATTGTAAATATATAAAATGTAAAAGTTTTCAATCACAAGTCATGTTTTAAAAGCCTGTGGAGCCGTTTTAAAGGAATTACCATCTGCCGGAAAATAGCATTTTGTACAAATCACCCGTTGTCAGCTTGAGATCATGTGAAACAGTTGTGTGATAGATTTTGCAGTATTCACTGATTGACCTGCACATCACTCGGTCAGGGATGAGCGCCCGTAATTACAACCGAGGCCTTGTGTACCATGAATCAGACACCACTTCATTACCAGAAACTAAGGATTTCGCCGCCGTCCAGGCACTGATAGAAATCATGCATGGCTTCCACAAGGATCAATCATGGCCAGGTGAAGTCTTTGATACGGGGGGAAAATATAGTTTCCTTTACCGATCGTTTTTTTTTCTTCAGGAAATCGATTGTGCTTCTTCCACCGGCAGGTTTTTGAGAGGCCGAAGGTTCGACAATACGCATTTTTTATCGTTCAGAGCCCGTCCCGCCGTCCTGCCTGCAGCGTCGCGATTATCGATCGCTGAGGTCCGAACGGCCTCGCCGCTTTTGTTTCCGGCGGGGATTAGGACCGCGCGAATGGGAGCGCGTGGCTCTGTCGCGTCTGGCTCGGCCCACGTTCGCGTGGGCGGGAACCGGGCGCGTTTATTAACTGCCGGCTTCGCGGCCCGCCTCCAGACCCAGCCGGCGCTCGCGATTCCCTGCCGCAGGCCCCTCCCCCTCACTGCCGGTAGGAGGGGCTATTCTCGCAGGCCAGAACGTCTCATTTCTGCATGTGACGGCGCCGTCACTGGGTGACTGGCTGCGCAATGGGTGTATTTTAAGGGTGTATTTCGTGGCACAGAGGAGCAAGCAAAACCGTGGCGCAAATGATATTCCCAAAACACTCTCGTTTGCACACGGACTCACGCAAACGTCCTTGGATCCGAGCGGTGAACGGGGGGGGGGGGGGGATCCGTCAGCGCAATCCTCGGCGGTCTTGACAGAAACCCGATAAAAATCCTCGAAACCTTTCGCGGACGGTGAGGCTGTGAGCTTAATTGACGGGATGTAATCTCTTCCGGTTGCTCTGTCGCCGTGAGGAGATTTCCCAGGGCCCCTTCAGGATTCCTCTGATCAGCGACTGTCGCTCGACACCGGATTAAGAGAAGCCGTCTTCACCGTGACGGCGAGAGACGCCGCGCGTACCCAGGCTAAACTCTGGCTTCTTGTCCTCCTCTATCGTCCCTGTTTTTGTGATACCTAAAAAAAACAGCAGCGCCTGAAGTCAGCTTTCCTGGTCTTTCAAACGTAATGTTCTCTGTGAAGCTTTGTCAAAGGCTGAAAGGAAACGGGGTCTGCCTTTTCATTTTTGAAGTAGTGTCTGGCCTTCTTAGACATTGAATATTTCAATTTCAGGAGATATTGTCCCATTGTCCTCGGCAGTGACTGCTCAAAGGTCACTTTGAGCGTTGGATGTCACTGTTGGATGTGCGTGGTGACGCCAGCCTGCTTTTGGACCGGAGAAATATTTTGGCTGTTTGTTTTGTTCAATAGGAAATGGAGGGCACACAGAACCTCCCGCTGGCTTTTCCACATTGAATTAACTGAATGGAGTCCCTTCTTTCGTTCCCGTATAGATTGGGTTGAATTAGCGAAACCTGTTTCCGTCGCTAACAATGACTTGGCCAAAGTGCCGCCCACGTTACATGCCGTTTTTCCCCGTGACGCTATTGGTCCCGACAGCCCGAACGGTTGACATCAATAACCGTGAGGGAAATTGGTGGCGGTTACCATGGATATGCATTGTGACTGTGACTATTATAATGGGTCAGAATGTCTCACCATTAATCCTGCATCAGACACCTGCTCCACTCCGAGACCATTGAGAAGGGCTTAATTGGGTTGGGTCCATGGTGAATCAAAAGAAGCAGATTCCCCAAAGGGGTTTACTATGATTTAAATATTAGCTTTTTACCTCAAGACACTTTCTGCTCCCCCCCACCAAACCAGACCCTTGTATCCCTTTCTAAAGGATCTGGGAAGAGTGAATCACTGGTTCAGATGTGTTGCTGCCTGTCTTCTGTGTGCTGTCTGCATGGCCAGGTGGTAAATCGTACAGAACAGCAGCCATTTAAAGCAGGGAGCGCATCTCCACACTCAAGCAGAGGCCTCAAAACCTCTGCTGTAACGCGTGCTCTCCTGCCTCCGCTGTCCAGGCGCCGCCCCTCAAACAAGCCGCCCAATCGCACGAGGCCATTGTACGGCACAGAGATTTGTTTGCATGCTTTCTTTGTCGTTTGTCTCGAGAATTAATGATAATGGGAGGGGAAGCTGTGAGACAGAGCTGTTCTATGTGGGGGTTATTTACTCTGACAGATTGCCCGCAACAAGAGTATTTCTGTGCACGGCGTCTGCGTCTGTGATCGGTCTCTGTCGCCAATTAAACCGGTGTCCCCGGGAGTCTGGCACGGCAGAGGAAAGGAGGGAGGAGACGAGCAAAAGAGGTCGCAGGAGGAGAGGAGTGGGGAGGAGGACTGAAAGAAAGGGTAGAAAGGTAGTGCGAGAGACGGGGAGAGAGCTGGTAAAAGAAGAGAGAGGGATTTAATTTTTCTCCCGTCGCTGGCCGGCCCAATGGGACTGGAGGAACTCTCGCGCCATTGGCACTCTGTCAGATATCTGTGAGTCCACACTGTGCATTCTTTCCTTCTTGCCTTCACAGCGAGGTACATTTCAGAGTGGTGTACTCTCTCTAAAAGGAAAGGCTGAGATGAGGAAAGGCCAGGTGGCACTGTGTGTGTGTGTGTGTGTGTGTGTGTGTGTGTGTGTGTGTGTGTGTGTGTGTGTGTGTGTGTGTGTGTGTGTGTGTGTGTGTGTGTGTGTGTGTGTGTGTGTGTGTGTGTGTGTGTGTGTGTGAATACGTGTATGTGCGTGCATACATTCGTGCACATGAACGTGTTCTCGTGTGTGGGTGTGTGAATACCTGTATGTATGTATGTATGTATGTATGTGTGTGCGTGTGTGTCCGTGTGCACAGTGTGTATGTGTATGTGTGTTGGGGGGCGGGGTGGGGCATATCCACACAGGCACTGCAGGCACAAGGCTCAGGAGATTAGGAGAGAAGGCACTGGCAGCTGGCACTTTTATCAGTCTTCCACGCGTTCGCACGGTGAGAAGCTGAGGCAGGGGGAGCGCACCTGAGAGGCTAGGAAACCGCCTGCTGCAAAAATAAAGCCTCCGATGTAGCGAGACTCACGGTGAGCACAGCCCCGCCCACAGGAGGGCATTCCGCGGGGACAAGTTAAGGTGGGGGAGGGACGAACAGAGCCAGCGAAGGGAGAGCACATGAATCTGCCGTTTGTTCCGTCTCGTCTTTTCCCCTCCCCTCTTTCTCGCCCGAAGTTGCGGCTCGTTTTTTGTTTTTTTTAAACCGCCACCTTTAGAAACATGCGACTGAAATTATTTATCGACCTCCCAAGTCTGACATGACCGGTCGCCATAGCAACCAGACTCTTGGGAAAGCCGCATTAATTAGACCCCCCCCCCCCCCCCCCCACCCACCGCGCTCGCAAGGCGTGGCTCATGATTTGTTTGGTACATGCACTTCTGTGTATTCCTCACTGAGATTACAACGGTGTTTCAGCTAAGCCTGCCTCAGCTCTGTTATCTTCTGCTACTGTGCTGCCGTATTTCTTCTTTGGGTATGTGTGGGCTTATTTTAATGTACTGTACATACTAGTAATAATAATAATGATAATAACTTCTATTTATATAGCACCTTGCTCAAGCTCAAGGATGCGTAACAGAGCGTGGCAATGCAGATGCATAAAAATACATACAAAAACATGGGAAAATATATAGATATATATTTATATACTTTCATTTTAGTCTCTCAGTTTAAGTGTCTAAGATTCATTCTTTCTGAACATCCCTGCGGCCACCCCCATTCCAGTTAACTGGGGATGAATAGGCGCATATTATCGGCCGGCTCTTTGCCCAGCACCTCATCTCACTTTACCGTGTGAACAAGCTCTGC
The DNA here is from genome assembly GCA_029718625.1 of Synaphobranchus kaupii. Taxonomy (NCBI): domain Eukaryota; kingdom Metazoa; phylum Chordata; class Actinopteri; order Anguilliformes; family Synaphobranchidae; genus Synaphobranchus; species Synaphobranchus kaupii. Next base: position 63,658,978 of record CM056381.1, on the reverse strand, counting down.
TTCCGATCCTGCTCTACTAATCTCCCCACACAATGGAGAGATTAGCACTGCAGGTTAAACCTCGCAAATTATGGCTCAAGGCTGTGTCGTGATGCGTGCCATCCTTTTCGACGGCAGCAGGTGTGTGTGAAACCTGTGATTATGGGATGTTTGACTTCTGTATGGCAGAGAATAATACCTCACGTTGTGTGGCACCTCTCATACAGACGGCTCTCTGAAAATCCCGGTAGGGGTTTCCCAGTGTCCTGGCTAAATTCCCGACTTGGCTCTCTCAGCCTGCCACCCTGATTTAGTTGGCTAAAAACTGTTCTCTCCCTCTCCACCTGAACTGATTTGTGGTGAGAGTTCTGGCGCAAAATGGCTGCCGTGCATCGCCCAGGTGGGTGCTACACATCGGTGGGGATTGAGGCGAGTTTCCCACTCATCATTGTAAGTGTCCTTGAGTTTTCAGAAAGGCGCATGCAAATAAAATGCATAATAATAATAACCCAGCATAAGAAATGTGGGCTTTGGGTTGGCGTATCCCCGTGAAGCGACTGCCCTACTGGCGCTACACACGATTGGCCGTTGCGTCAATGGGGTAAGGAGGGTTCGCAGTCAGCAGAGCGCTAGTGATTTGAGAGCCTGTGTGGCTTACCTGTGTCTACTGTGCCAACTGGAAGCCATTTCATTACATTACATTACATTACATTACAGGCATTTAGCAGGCACTCCTATCCAAAGCTTTTTACGTGGACCATGACCGAATATGATCCCTGTGCGCTGTCCCCTGTCCACTCAGACCCTTGTTTACTATGTGCCCTGTCCCCTCACTTTGCAAGCAGTGTGCGAAAGAAATCCTGCAAACCTAGTGAGGAAGTAGTTTGTAATATGTCCCGCTCTTGTAACATAGACAATGCATATACGTGTGCTCCAATGTCTTGTGCTCCAATTTGTAGTTTTTACTTCCAGTTTACTTCCTAAAATTGTCAGATGAGTGTGCTCCTGAATCCTCTCAAGAAAACCTCAGAAATAAGGGTTTCATCAGTCGATTTTAAGTGCCCCCCATTTGTGAGAAAAAGTCGCCCATTCAAAAACATTTTGACGAAGTCGACTCAAATACGCGCCCTCAAAGGCATTAAGGGATCATATTGGGTCATGGCCATAGTATCCATTTATACAGCTGGGTATTTTACTGAAGCAATTCAGGTTAAGTACCTCGCACAAGGGTGCAACGGCAGTGTCCTACCTGGGAATTGACCCTGCAATTTTTGGGTTACAAACCCAGTTCTCTAAACATTATAATACACTGCCGCCCACAGCCGAGTTGACCGAAAAGTAGTGTGAAAAGTTCACTAAATGTAATGTATGTTTTTTTCCCCTTTTCCTTCAATTTAGCATCGCATTACGAGCCCAGCCCCCGGCGCCATGCGGACACAAGCTAACGCCGGCCCCCTGTGAGAGACGGACAGGCGAGAGCTCCTTACTCCTGCCCCGTCCCTACCACCCGCATCCTACACTCTGCAAGAGCAAGAGGGGCTTTTCGCGCTACCCGCAGGCAGACTACGGCCCTTCTGCCCGCCCTGTCCCGTCCAGCCTCGTCCCTCCCCGCCTCCCCCCCGTCCTGTGACCGGCGCCCGAGATGAGCAGGGTTTTCGCCAAGATGGACCCGCGGCGGGTCCAGTGGGGGGCCACGTGGCACGCCTTCCGGTCCCGCGTCCTGCGCACCAAGCCCGTGGAGTCCATGCTGGACAGCGCGGGCGGAGGGACCGGCCCTCACGGCACCAAGCTGGCGCGCGTGCTGACCACCGTGGACCTGGTGTCGCTCGGAGTGGGCAGCTGCGTGGGCACCGGCATGTACGTGGTGTCCGGCCTCGTCGCCAAGGAGATGGCGGGCCCCGGAGTCATCGTCTCCTTCATCATCGCCGCGGTGGCTTCCATCCTGTCAGGTGACTGGCCGTCCACCAATCGCAGAGCACCACACAGGTCGCCCAGTTCTCCAGAATCCCTATCCGCAAATTATTGCAGTGAAGGAGTCTGCCTCTGTTAGTGAGAGTCTGCCTGTGCAGTAGCTTCTAATGACCTTGTTATACTGCAGGAGGTTATGAGTCTCCTCAGTCATCGAATGTGAGGAACGGAAGCAGTCGGGCAAATCAGAATTAGTTCCATATCACGTTGTACACAGCAGTAGCCAGTGCCACAGTAGCCTGTAACACTTGTATCCCTGCTGAATGGTAAAATTGGCATCTCAAAGATAACCCCTCATTTTTTTCCTCCAAAATCTATCTCAATTTCAACTGTCGGTGAAGCGTGGGTTGTTTTGTTTTTTATTCCAGCAGTCTGTTGAATGGATATACAGTAGGCCCTCCATCCATCCATAAAAGTACTGGTGGCGATCAACAATTCCACTGCAGCTCTGTAGTCACAGTTATTTCTTCTGCTTCATGGGTATTTAAACTCCCCTATGTGGTGAAGGGTAAGGCTCAGCGCTGTATAGCTCTAGATAAGCTCCAAGGTCCTTGTCCTCCAATTTGAACCTCTAATGTAGCGATGTGGCCCAGCATGCTCTGTTTATCACAGCGAGTGTGCCTGCTTGGGACGCTGTGCTGAGTGATTGGTGCGGCCGATTTAGATCACCCCCCTTCTAACTGAGGGAACTCCGAGGCTGCCTACTGTATCAGCAGTGTTTTAACCACAAACCCTCCGGAGCACAGCGCGCAGTGAGCTGTGCTGTGATTGGTAGATTTCCAGAGGGAGGCTGAAGGCTGAGCTGGGTCTGGTGACCTCTCAGAATTCAGCATAGCTCTCTCAGTGTCAGAGAAAATATAATAAATCACCCGTTTGGTTCCTTTCTTGGAAAGCGATGAATTTTAACGCCATTCTGCTTATAGGTGATTGTGTGCACTGGCCTTCTTCATGGCTCATGATAGGAAGCTGATTTTAGCAGTACCGTGTCACCGTCCCCTCCACAATGTGTAGGTAGCTGTCCCATTTCTTGTTGTTTTAGTATAATTCCGAGAGTAAACACTGCATTGTGTACGAGGGAAGATAATTCCCGGCCTTGTGTCAGTCACGGATTTAAAGGGGATTTGTTGGGCCCAAACAGGATATGGTCCCTGTCCTGTTCGTTCCTGACACGCACTTGACCTGTGGAAATCAATCTGGAGCTCTGGGCGAAAAATCGATGCACCGCACCCGGCAGTGTAGTATAATGGTTAAGGAACTGGCCTTGTACCCGAAAGGTTGCAGGTTCGATTCCCAGGTAGGACACTGCCGTTGTACCCTTGAGCAAGGTACTTAACCTGAATCGCTTCAGTATGTATCCAGCTGTATAAATGGATAATATGTAAAACATGATAAAAAAAGTTGTGTAAGTCGCTCTGGATAAGAGCGTCTGCTGCCTGTAATGTAATGTAATGTAATGTAACCCGAGACGGCCTTCGTGACGGTTCATCCGGGGGCGGTGCCCATAGGACACCCTAGCCTCCCGCCGCTCTAACTGACGCCCCCCCCCCCCGCCCCATCCCCGTCCCTTTCCCACAGGGGTATGCTACGCTGAGTTTGGCGTGCGCGTGCCGAAGACCACAGGGCTCGGCCTACACCTACAGCTACGTGACCGTGGGCGAGTTTGTGGCCTTCTTCATCGGCTGGAACCTCATCCTGGAGTACCTGATTGGCACAGCGGCGGGGGCCAGCGCGCTCAGCAGCATGTTCGACTCGCTGGCCAACCACACCATCAGCGGCTTCATGATCAAGCACGTGGGCACGCTCAACGGCCTGGGTGAGTGGCACTTAAAATACAGGAGTTACAGGGTCAAACGCATGGGGCCCAGGAGTACTCAGTTCCTCACACATGCGCACGGCCGAGGGTTTGTACCAGACAGGGTCCAGGCAGATTAAAAGGCGAGTTTGACGCGTCTCTTTTTCCAGGAAACACAGCTTATTTTTTTTACTAACTGCTAATTGCTCAGGTTTTAATGAACACGTTTTCGATGCAGACGAGCGATATCGTCAGCCGGCGGCCATTACCTGAGACACCCAGGCTATCTGCGCACACAAACCAGCTCTTCGAAAACCGCCACAGTCGTCTAATAGCGCGGCGTCTTTTCTTTATGTGAAACATAAAGATTAACGCACTGCTGCTTTTTTTTTGAGTCCCTGGCTCCAGTCAGTGTCTCGCTCACTCCCCGCACTTTCTGAAAAAAAAACGGCGTTCTCTCCTGAAACCAGAGGATGACTCCAAACACATTAGCATTTTGTGTGTGTGTTTTTTTTGTTTTTTTTCCATCGTCATTAATATTTCATAAGGCCGCGGTGTAGCTGCTCATGACAGAGGGGGGCGGGGGTGGCGCTGCTTTCGATGACGGCCCTGCGGCTTGCCTTACAAATGAACGGGGAGGCTCGGCGACGGGTCGGATCTGACCTCGAGGGAAGGTGAACCCTGCAGAGCCTGTGGGCGGGGGGGGGGGGGGGGGGGGGGGGGGTTCATGCGGGCCTGGGAAACCGTCTCATGCGCTCTAATGCCCGCAGTTTGATTCGAGCTGTCTGGCTGGCACGGGATCTGCAGGATATTACCTGTCCCCGAGCGGCGGCCTGCGGTAAGCGCATAAGCCGCAGTCGGTCCGGGGGAGGGCCGGCCTCCCGTGGATTATTAAAGATGAGTGCCACCTGGAGATGGAAAGAGGGGAGTTGAGGTGCAGGGAAGGAGGATGGGGGGGGGGGGGGTGGTGAGGACAGGGGAGACTACTGACTCTTCATCCCAACCCCCTGTAGCTTGTCTGAGGCTAGTGAAAGTCCACAGGAAGCTTACATATGAACATAGGTGGGGGGGGGGTTTATTTTTTGGAGTTGCAAGAGTTTTGTGTGTTTGAGGCTGATGGTGAAACTCCCTGAGGCGCTGTGACTGAAATGCAGAAAATAAAAGTTGTGGTTTGGCTCCCATCCTACGCCACGAAAGAGTACGTTATTTCAGTTTCCCTGTTTCTCCTCGGAAAAAAAGGAAAAATGTCACTGAGTTAATGAGCTACGTTTACTTGTGAAACATGGGCTTCGCTCCAGTCCAGACCACTGACAGGATCAGTCCCTTGACTGGCTGCATGTGTGTGAAAATGCATTGTGTTAACAGCCGTACAGCGAAGTTGAGAAAAGAGTGACCAACCCTTCACTCTCTTTTTTTACTGAAAGACATACATATTTGTTCATGTTTTTAACATTTATTTTTTACCTAGCCCAACAGGTTTATGCGTGTGTGTGTGTGTGTGTGTGTGTGTGTGTGTGTGTGTGTGTGTGTGTGTGTGTGTGTGTGTGTGTGTGTGTGTGTGTGTGTGTGTGTGTGTGTGTGTGTGTGTGTGTGTGTGTTTCTTTTTGTGTCTGTATTTGTGTGGGAGTGTGTCTGTGTGTGTTTGTGTCTATGTCTGTATCTGTATCTTTGTGTGTGTACGTGAGAGTGTGTTTGTGTGTGTGTGCATGCGTGTGGCTTTTTATCTGTGTGTTCAGTGAGTGACCCTGTCCCCTTGCCCTCCCCAGGTAAGGGTGAGGAGTCATACCCAGACCTCCTGGCGTTGGTCATCGCAGTCCTGGTGACCGTGATTGTGGCGCTGGGGGTGAAGAACTCGGTGGGCTTCAACAACGTGCTAAACGTCATTAACCTGGTGGTGTGGGTCTTCATGATGATCGCCGGGCTGTTCTTCGTCAGCGGCTCCAACTGGGATGATGGGCGATTCCTGCCTTACGGCTGGTCAGGGGTAAACTAACAAACCGCTCCCACCCCTCACCTACCTTTAAATGCTTTTAAAAATATTTTTAAATATTTTTAAATAAAATATATTGTTGTCATGTCCATGGTGGTGCTTCAATAAATCACGTTTGATTGAAGTCAAGTCAGGATAGTTTTCCCACCACACAAATTCTCCTGCTGCATTTCTGCTTTTAGGGTATGTAATGGGTGTGGTCTGAGCAGGGTTTCAACCTGTCGCATTTGCAAACATGCAACTCACTGGCAAGAGTGACTAGTAGCTTACTGTACTGAAAACACTGGTCCTTCCCCCAGAAATATGACTGCTCAGTTCATGGATAAGTTGCGCAGTTTCAAGTGCTGTAACCGCGGCAACCTCTGTTTCTGGCAGGTCATGCAAGGCGCTGCCACCTGCTTCTATGCTTTCATCGGGTTTGACATCATTGCCACCACGGGAGAAGAGGCCAAGAGCCCCAACACTTCCATCCCCTACGCCATCACGGCCTCCCTGGTTACCTGTCTGACAGCATATGTCTCTGTGAGTACCCAGAAGGACCCCTCTTCCTTTGTCACCAATGCAGACATGTTTCTCGGTCTAAATTACTCTTTTTTTTTTTTTTAAATAGGTTGGTTAGTCAGTATAAGGAGATTTTTTTAAAATACCTAAGAAAGCAATGGCAGTCGTATTTCCAACCTAGATCCAATAGGCTTTTTGGTCACACAGTGTTTCTCATAAAGATCTTATGTAGCATATATAATGCCTTCATAAACATGACATAATGGCTTCGTAAATCATACATAAGCAAATGTCATGCTTCATAAAGGGTTACATAACTTAATAATCTTATGCAACATGCTTATGTTGGATGCTAGGCTAACTGTCACATAACACATGATGTCACTTGATGTCATGGAACAATCCAAATCAACCCAAGGGAAGTTAGTCCCCTTGACATTTGTTACAATGGCAGTATCTCTCGTATTCAAAGTGTGCCTCGTAGCTGCGCCATGCTTTTGTTGACTTGGATTTTTTCATGACATCGAGTGACATCATGTGTTCTGCCACAGTTAGCCTCCTACATGTTTTATGTCGCCTTTTATAATGTTCGGCCATTAGCCAGGTGACATTGTTGGCTAGCCTATGGCACATTTGGCATGTCAAGTTGCATAAAAAGGTGTTATGTCACCCTTTATGTAGCATGACATTTGCTTGTGTATGATTTATGAAGCCATTATGTCATGATTATGAAGGTATTATATATGTTATATAAACGGCTTTATATGTGCCTTTATGAGAAACTGGAAAATGAATTGGACTCATCTTCCAAAAATATAAAGCTCCCTCCTCCGCCAGCCCCCCAAACACTAACCAAGAATCATCTAGCATTCTGCTCACCCAGTACTGATTTCTTAAGGAGCAGTGCCACATCAAGGCCGTTGCTTCCTGTTGCCATGGTAATGCTTAATGCAGCAGACTTCCTTACCTACAAAGAGTGGAGGCCGAGGACACAAATAACAACACGGTGAGTATACAGCGGCCCTGGAGTCTCAGGCTTGGTTTTGCGGCTTGCGGTTTCCTTGCACATCCAGAGAACGCAGAACCCTCAAGTGACACACCGGTCTTCTCTCCCTTGAGCCAGAAGGGTGAGCGATTCTTCAAACGCCCTTTGTTCTCGCGCCTCTCGGATTGTCTTGCTAGCCCCCTCAGCACATACCAATTTACGCCTGTGTTCCCCCGCGCCGCTGTCAAGTCGCGCGGTACATCCTCATTAGACCAGCCCACCGCCTTTTCCCCATGCACACAAAATGGCATCATTCTTACAGGGCGCACATAGTGCAGGTCCCGGGCATCCGGCTCTTCAATCCATATCTGCCTTGTACTCCCTAATCTCCCAGCTGTAATTCCACCTCCATGCTCAATCCCTCGGACAGATGGGGGACGGCTGCATCACGGAGCAATTAGTGGGCGAACATTGCTGCAGACAAACGCTGCACGGCCCTGTGTGGTGGAGAGAGAGGCACCAAACATGTACCGGGCCCACACGGTTTCTCCCATTGCGTGTTTGTACCGTTTTAATCTGGGTTATTGGAATCTTTGTGTTTTTGGATTGAATCATATTCTCACTTTATTCCTTTACAGTTTTACAGTCACCATCAAATCTCCTTTATTTAAATATAACCCCATGTTTGTTTAATTTATTCTTTTTAATTTAGGTTTTGAGACGGGATATTTTACAGGTTTAAAGCCAGATCTAATTCTCGTCTTGAAAGTTGGTACTGCGTGTTTTGGAATATTTCAGGTAGACTTATTTCATCAGTGTCAATTGGCTGAATAACAGCGTGCTGTTTGGAGCCCGTCTGTTGGAAGGGTTGAGTTTGTACAGCTTACTGGGCTGGGTGTTGGGCTGTTGTGTTCTGTTTATGAACACAGTGATTTTCCTGTGGTCTGTGGTTTGACAGTAAATGCATTTATAAAGGAGGAGTCTTAAGTCTGGGATAACTCTGTCTCTCTTTCTCATCATCTCTCTCACTCTCTTGCTCTCTCTCCCTCTTTCTCCCTCTCTCAAATCACTGATGACATGAATTAAGGGCTTCACTTTTTGTGACAGGGAGTTCAAGTATCAAAGCTGGCAGGGTCTTATCTTAACACTCATATGTTTGCAGTTGTGACTGTTGCCAGAACACTATGATGTCGCCAGCAGAACACTATGATGTCGCCAGCAGGTTAGAGGCATGGCCGTGGCACCACGCCCATGTTTCCAAATCGCAAGTAGATAACATCTACTGCGTGGACTGGTGTCATATCTCTTTTTGTTTTCCAGTGAGATGATTTACTCTTTCAGAGCATAACTGGTGGGTTGTATTCCATCAGGTTTTGTTGAATAAGAAAGACGAGCATACATTTGATATGAAAACACTGAATAATTGATAATATCCCAAGAGCGGCTGGAATTCTTACATTCAGTTCTTTGATTTTTTGTGGAGCTTTGGTGAAACAGCGAGGGAGCACCAGAATATCATTTGGTCTGAAATGTTAACAAAACAAAATATTTCCTAGAGCCATTTCCTCAATTTTATTTTCCCTTTTTTCTATCCCAGGGGTTATTTTTTTTATTTCTATGCCATGAGACATTTCATGTACAAAGGCTCACCATGGGCTTTTTCAGTAGAACTGGCACTGGGCAGGCTAATGAGATTGACTGTGATAAAAGCGTCCTTGTGCCAGTTTTGTGGTACACCCCAGTAGAGCTTCATGGTACAGCCCAGTGCCCCCCGCCAGCTCCATGGTACAGTCCAAAAGCACCCTCTGTACTGTATCCATGGCATAGCTCAGTGCCCTCCCGCCCAGACCCCCCCCCCCCCCCCATACCATCTTGATGGCGCAGCCAAGACCCCACCTTCATGCCAGCTCTGTGGTGCTGCCTGTGCCTACTCTACGGGACCACCCAGCGGCCTGCTGATTCGCCTGTTAACTCCTTCCAGGTCAGCGTGATCCTGACCCTCATGGTTCCCTACACTGAGATTGATGCCGACGCCCCTCTGATGGAGATGTTCACAGTGCACGGCTTCCAGGCTGCTAAGTACGTGGTGGCCATTGGGTCCATCGCGGGGTTGACCGTCAGCCTGCTGGGCTCCCTCTTTCCCATGCCCCGAGTCATCTACGCCATGGCAGGGGATGGCCTGCTCTTCAGGTGAGACCCCACGCTGCTGTACACCAGCAGTACTGGATGCGTGTCCATATGAAAGAATAAAGAACACCTACACACCAGCAACTGCTCTCTTGTCATTTGTGTGATTATAAATTTTTATACCTGGGAGGAATTGTTGTACCTAAGAACTAGGTGCTTGGACCAAATTGCCCTGAAATATCTTTTTAATTTCATGTGATTACTTTCACAGCACAGTTAAATTTGAAAACATCAAAATGTGTTTTATGGCAGTTTTAGCTGCCATTCTTAATATATGAAACCGTGCTTGGTTGTGTTTTAGGCATTATAGTCTAGCAAATCTTACTTCAACAGGTTTTTATGATCTTGAAAGTGGATGCTGACATTGGATGTGTGTGTGTGTGTGTGTGTGTGTGTGTGTGTGTGTGTGTGTGTGTGTGTGTGTGTGTGTGTGTGTGTGTGTGTGTGTCTGTCTGTCTGTCTGTCTGTCCGTCTGCCCATCCGTCTGTCTCTCTCAGGTTCCTGGCCCATGTGAGCACATACACTGAGACGCCAGCCGTGGCCTGTGTGGTGTCGGGTTTCATGGCTTCCCTGCTGGCCCTGCTGGTCAGCCTGCGGGACCTGATCGAGATGATGTCCATCGGCACCCTCCTGGCCTACACCCTGGTGTCCGTCTGCGTCCTGCTGCTGCGCTACCAGCCCGAGAGCGACATCCACGGCTTCGTCAACTTCCTGTCCGAGGAGAGCGCCAAGAAGAAGGAGGGCGTGCTGGCCGAGTGCGAGAAGGACGCGTGCTCCCCGGCCAGTGAGGGCGAGGAGTACGGGGGCCCGCCAACCAACACCTGCGGCGCCAAGAACCTCCCCTCGCTGGGCGACAACGAGATGCTCATCGGCAAGCCCGACAAGTCGGCCTACACGGCCAGCCACCCCAACTATGGCACAGTGGAGATGGGCTCGGGCATCGAGGCGGACGAGTCAGAGAGCGTCTTCCTGCTCAAGCTCAAGAAGCTCCTGGGCCCACGCTACTACACCCTGCGCATCCGCCTGGGCCTGCCGGGCAAGATGGACCGGCCCACGGCCGCCACGGGCCGCACGGTCACCACCTGCGTCCTGCTCCTCTTCGTCCTCATCTCCCTCTTCTGCTCCTTCGTCATCTTCGGCGCCGACTACGTGGCGGACGGCAGCTGGTGGGCGGCGCTGCTGGTGGTGCTGATGCTGCTGCTCATCGGCGCCCTGGTCTTCGTCATCGTGCAGCAGCCCGAGAACCCCAAGAAGCTGCCGTACATGGCGCCCTGCGTGCCCTTCGTCCCGGTGGCGGCCATGCTCGTCAACATTTACCTCATGCTCAAGCTCTCCTGCATCACCTGGATCCGTTTCGTCGTCTGGTGCTTCGTGGGTAGGTGCCCCGCCCGTCGGTCCGCTTGCCCGTCGGTCAGCCGCTCGCTCATTCGGTCTGTGCGTTGGCATACGAGCTTGTGAGTCGTCCAATCGGTCCGTCTGTCAGTCCTGAGGGCGATGCCTTACTGTGTTCTCTGCTCCTTAGCATTCTTGCAATTCTCTGGTGTTTATATTATACAATACACCGTTGATACTAGTGTTGCACGGTACACCGAAACTTCGGTACTTTTTCGATACTTAAAAAAAAAAACGGTTCGGTATTAGAATTTTCCGACGTTCGGTACTTTAAAAAAAAAAAAGTATATTATTCTTTTTTTTAATATAATCTTTTTTTTCTTTTTCTTTTATGTAGCTGCAATATTTCCCTTACCGCAGAATGCTGGAATGATCAAAATAGCATCTGGAAAAACCCTTGCCAAAACAGCTTCGGTTTCCCGTTAGGCCTTTTCAGTGGCAGCGCTGATATTATGAGGGTGTAATTATAGTTTCCGCCTCTACGCAAAATGGCGCACTTTCGTCCGTTTCGCTATCTGACCAGAACTCTTACATTTTAGTGTAGAGTAAAAGCTAATACTGCAGAGGCAGGAGTTTGATTCTGCATGTTTTTAAGGACTGATTATGGATCAGCACTATGGAGGAGTCTCAAAAGCAGCTCTACAGTGCTGCAAAGATAGCTGATCCAGAAACAGTCCTTAAAAACCGGTAGAAACAAACTCCTTGTCCTGGGTTTAAGTTGTATAGTTCTGAATATCATTTGTGAAGCTAAGGGGGGTTTATTGTATATAAGTTCTGTTTTAAGTTTATTAATATTATAAATAACTAATATTTATTTACCATACGACTTTGTGAGCAAATGTTATTTTAGCTCAGAATGGAGAAATGTACCACTTTGTTACCAACACTGTGTGCGACGACTCTCCGTACCCCCGACCTGCGCGATGATACTACCTCGGCCCCGCATGCGCGTTTGATGACACCGTGTACGCGCAACAACACTGGTAGTTTCGAGGGGCCTACCACCCGGCCTGAAAAAAAATCTAGGGGAAACACTGTACTGTATGTGACTATTCTGAAATAAATGTATTCTGTAGCAAATTTCTGAATGATACAGCTTCTTCTTCAGTTCGAACTTAAAACCATGGATGTGCAGGGAATATTTATTTAGATATTGACATTCAAATAAAACTAGTAGAAACGAGGAGGAAATTGCCTCTGAAGGGCCAAAGTAAATAGGGTTAAGGTCATTTCAGTAGAGGTACCGAGTATCGAATCAGTATCGTTTCAGTTTCAAGTACCGTTTCAGTATCGAGTATCATGATACTAAACCTGGTATCGGTATCGAAGTCAAAATTTTGGTATCGTGACAACACTAGTTGATACTAATACTATGTGATTGAAATGATTTATTTGGATATAAGCCAGCAGTACCCGAACCTGTTCCTGGAGATGTACCGTCCTATACGTTTTCACTCCGACCCTAACAAAGCACACCTCATTCAATAGCTAGAGATGTCATTGAGCTGCTAATTAGTAGAAGGTGTCCCAAATTAGGGTTGAAATGAAAACCTACAGGACGGTAGATCTCCAGGAACAGGGTTGGGTACCACTGATATAAGCCAGTCTCAAAAATATTATTGTTTATTTGCAAACCTTGAATGACATGAATAAAGAATGCACACTTAAATGGCAACCTGACCGATAAAAAAGATAAATGACTTCCTGCTGTAAGACTTAACCTGCAGAAGAGTATTTTTATTTCTTTTTTATCTTTCTTTTATTTTTCCAGTGAGATCCTTTTGAGATATTTTTTATCCCTTTGAGTCCTGGCCAAGAAAGCAGCACCCGATAAAATACATTCCACATAGGTCTTGACAGTCACTACAAATACAATTAGAACATACATTCAATCAGTTCTCAATTTTTAACAGTTTTGTGTCACGTTCCAAGACCAGGGTGCACTGTACGTGTAATTAAAAGTATCTTTCTAAATTCAGAGCATGGATATGGTATGAAAAGATTTTGCGCTGTATTAAAATTTAATACAACGCATATAAATTTACCTTAGTCAGTGTTACAGTAATTATAAGGATTAAATTGCAAACCAAACCTAACTATGTTATGTTTCCTCCAGTAACTATGTATCTTGAGTATTTTAAGTATTTTTCCATTTTATTTGAGTGTTTATTTTCTTGGAATTGTTTATTATGTTTTTATTTCATTTGTTTTTTTCGTGAAGTTGGACTGCATTATTACTGCGTTATTACTCTTTTGGCACAATTTGACTAAAGTTTGTTTTCAAATACCCATAAACATGTAAAACGTTTCATCCAAAGCTCCAGTTGGCGCCAAAGCACATTAATTGATAAGTGCCAAGTGAACTACTGGTCATTTACAGAGCCTGGTCCTTGGACCCTCCAGGTTAACACAGCCAGCGACAAATATCCATCTGCCTCCTTCCTGTCCGTAGGCGTCCTGATCTACTTCGGTTACGGCATGTGGAACAGCACCCTGGAAATCACGGCTCGGGAGGAGGAAGCTCACGCCAGCACGTACCAGCGCTACGACGCGGGCGTAGACGACAGCTTCACCGTGGACGGCGACCTCTACCCTCAGGAAGGTGGAGGCGAGTACCAGGGCTGGGGCAGCGCGGAGGAGAATGGCTACCGGCAGGACCCAACGGCGCAGGAGAGCGCCGACGGCAACAGGACCTCCGCTCAGAGCAGTCGGCCCAGAAGCAAAGGCAAACCCAGCCAGGGCTTCAGCGCCTTGATCGCGGACGATGAGCTAGATTACCCGCCAGAATGAGAGCGTCTCTGAATGTAACCCGTCTGTCAAAAGCTGCAGCAAACCTTTTGGGCTAGAATGTTAACTCTCTGTGTCATATCTAGCTTTTATAGCCTTCCTTCATTTTTGAATTCCTTTATTTGTATTTTTTTTTTTTTTTTTAAAACCACTTGTATTTGTTTTGTGATGGATGACTTTTTATGGTGTTTCTCCACTGAAATCCAAAATTGTAATCCAGTTTAATTTTCAAAGACACAAAGAAATCCCTGTAGAAATTGAAAAGACCCAAATTACTCAATGTTTACTAAATGTATCCAATTTACTCATGTCACAACTGTGTAGTAAACTGATACTCTGTCAGGATCGTGCCAGCGCTGACCTGAGTGTGGAGACTCTGAACTGTCAGCATCTCACTCTAACTGGTGTTCCGTCATGGTCAGTGTCAGTTACTAAGCCCTCTAGAGACACACTATTATGACATCATCAGTAGATATGGAAGGTATCTTATCTTACCATTCTATGGTTCTTGTCTTACCATTCTCATAGGACATTGAAAGGATGGGGTCGGGCACTGGTTTCTGGTTTTTTGACTGCTCAGGAGTTGTGTTCCAGAGCCCATTCCCTGCCTTTGACAGCAGCTGTCTGTCAGGAAGTGTAGCAAGACCCACTTTCTGTGCTCAGCCTTGGGTGTCAGTCCATCCCTGAGAGAAACCGATTCAAGGAAATTCGCCGAAATCTAGATCCAAACCCAACCTTACTTAGATTTTTATCCTCCGTTGATTTATGATTGGAGATTTAAGGTCAGTAAGGTTCAAAAGTGTTTTTTTTGTTTTCTTATTGTTTTTTTATTGATCATTTTATTATTCCTTGATTTTATGTTCTGGATTATCATAGGCCAAACCCAGGTTTAGCAATTGTATTTTTTGTCTTTTTATATGGCCAAACCCATTTTGTGACCTGTGGTGCTTGGGAAAGCCAACAAGAACCAGTCACACAACTCATATGGGGGGAGGGTTAGGACATGCAGTTTAAAAAGTACATAGCTGCAGTGCTTCAGAAAGAGCCTTAAGTCCAGGGCAAGGAAATACAAGGTCTTTCCATCAATCTAAGCTGCACCTCTGTGACATTTAGCCCAGTGGGTGGGGTGGGTGGGTGGTGGCGGAGCTGCAAATAGTAATTGGACTTTGCTTGCAATAGTGCCTTCATCTCCCAGCGTGCGCTTCAGCTTTGATCATCAGCAGCATTCATCCTTCCATGTCGTCTAACACAGGAAGGGGAGGAGTTTAGGGCCATCAATCAGGTCTTCATGTTGTACTGGGTTCTTGCTTGGGCTGCTGTTGTCTGTTCTTTCTTAGCCTTGGATTTGCCCCCATTGGCTATTTCCCCATCTTGGAAAGCAGGCAGATCCGCGCCACTCTATTGCATAATGACTGGTGGGTTGTTTTTGTTTTTTTGTTCGTTTTTTTTGGGCTTATCAATGTCCCTTGAGCAATGCGAGACAGAAAAAAGAAGTATACGTACACGCGTGGAGTAAACAAAGTTAAATGCATGAGCGGGAAGCCCCCTGTCGCTTGTGATGAATGCTTCTGTCTGGAGTGTGGTGTTCTGCTCTGCTGGTGTTTTTTCGCTCTTTCCTTTCTCCCCTCTGTGACTCAGGTGTCGTCAGGTAACTCCGGTAACTGGTTCTGTCTCGTTTCTGCCTATCGCTCGACCGTCGAGGTCCAAAAAGCAGGACCAAACTAGGCCCCCGCGGTGGCTCCCCCCCCTCCGACGCACGCAAAACCCGTCCTGCAAAGAGAAGTCTTATCTGCGAAATGGACTAAATCCATTCCCCCATATCTGCTTTTCCCACACCTTCCCACTTCCCCCTGTTTCCTTCAGAGTATCATCCAAAACCAAATGGAAGTGTCACGTAGCTGCTTTTGGCTGTCTGAATGGAGACGCGTTCGAAAATCCTTACAAATTCTGCCAAAACAAAAGCAGGCTTCACATGCGGGAGCAGAAGAAGAGGTACCTGTTAGGCGCACACACCGACGTAGTGTCTCTAACTCTCGGTGTCGGCGGGGATCCAACAGTCTTCGGCGCTTGCTGGAATGAGCACTGCCGGGGGGGCCTCGTTCGGTCCAAGATTAACGGTGTTCGGTATGGCGGCCTGTGTTAAAGTGGCAGCTTGTTTGACTCTCTTGCATGTTCAGACGCTGGGGTCCCGGAGTAGAGTGTTGTCGAGTATTTGCATGTGCGGTGACCACAACAAGACATATTACAGCTATAAAATGTAGCAATTTGGGTGGGGGTGGTTGGGGCTGGGCGACCCATGACACTGTTCCGCGCCTCTCCCCGCCCCCTCTTCGACTGCAGCCTTCTGTTTACAAAGCAAGCCAAAGTTTGCGACATTTGTTTACTTTATCAAAACGAAAGTGACCACTAGATTTCAGTAGAACGGAGCGACGCTTTAACGGTGTGGGCTAAAAGAAGACAAAGTATTTTTTTAACAGGTGTTTTGGTAACTGTGGGTTCTCCAATGTTTTCTGCTTCAGTGGGCGGTTTTTTCACAAGTCTCACCACCCTCTTACTCACCACAGCCACAGAGACTGGCCTCCACAGAGCAGCGAAACCCTATATTTTTAAAAGGAGTCGACTCAGGCTCGGCTGAAGGCTCTACTCTTTCGTTTCGATTGAGGGAACCTAGATTTAGATTATGGTAAGAAATAGCATAGAGAGGATAAGCAAACTTATATAAGCATAAAAGAGCTATTTTATTACAGATCTATAAGGAAAAAAAATAATGAAAACAAATGTTGCCACTATTGCTTTTAAAGTCAGCTACTATTTATTTTTTTGTTTTTTTTTGTCTTGGAAGAAAATGAAAAGCATAGCTATTGTGTTCTTGTAAACTATCTTTCCAGCCGTTGCAATGGTTTATTTGGTCTTTGTACGGGCAATGTTAAGACTGGCTTCCCCCTGCAAATTTGTTGTTTTTGCTGTAAATTGTGCATTTCTGATATGAAGTTGCTGTGTTCTGGTTTGTTTATATTTTTTAATGTGTGGTTATGCCCTTCTGGTGCACTGTGTAATGACTTGTTGATATTGCCTCCATGCAACAAATGAAAGTTATTTATTGCAGAAGCCTCGTGAGCCTCTTACTTTGCCATTGTTTGCTGAGAATTCACCGGTGATTTAAAGCGCATCAAGTGACATATTTAACAAAACTTGCAAAAACCGAATGTGAAACAAGATAAGCTGGCCCGGCCACAATGGTTGCAGTGATACTGTGGTTCGTGGGATCAAAACTGCAGTTTTATGTCTAACGGCAAATTGTTGACCGGGTGTGGAGAATCTGGCTGCCACAATGTTGTTTGATAAAAAATGTTTTGCTTTCCTGCCTTGTACATCTGCTGTCCCATTCCAGCTCTGGCTCAATGAGATAAGGGTTTGACTGCTCAGACAGAGGCCCGCTCTACACCCGTATCGCTCTGCTGAATGACCTGTTTGTCCGTCGCGTAGTCATAACAAATGCCCTCTGACCGTGCATCATGGCTTCAGTTTGGGAACACTCTTTCAGAGCCATTTGGCCTGCTCTTTATACCACAGAGACATTTGTAAAGCATCAGCTCCTCAACATCATCACCTTCATAAAGTTATTATCCAAGCCAGGATAATGCAGCCCCGTGTAAATAAGTGAAAAGTTATTATGCTTAGTTCAACCATTACAGGGATATGTGGCATTCGGTCTGCTGAATCTGATTTTAATAAGCCTGAATGGAGTACAATATCTTTAGAATTTTCCTCCAATTTATTGGATGGTGTCATTAAATATTTCACCCTGAATTAAGAAAAAGAAAACATCTAATAGCATAATTTCAGGCAGGAGGAAACGGAATTGTTCATTGTTAGTGTCGTGTTCTATATATATATATAGAATATGACAATGAATATACGTATATATATATATATATATATATATATATATAACAATGAACAAATCCATTTCCTCCTGTCTGCAATTATGCTATTAGATGTTTTCTTTCTCTCTCTCTCTCTCTCTCTCTATATATATATATATATATATATATCTTACTGTAATGGTAGCTCAAATCTCCTTTACTGTGTAGTCATATCTCTTTAAACAAGGATAGAAATGTCGTTGCATCATCACCTCCCTACTGTAGAAGTTATCTAGGGTGATGCCAAACATGACCACAGCACATATAATGGGAAATGCGCTCTCTTTTTCAAATCAGGGTGTATTACACATCCTCCTACTCCTCACACATGTGGCAGTCAGTTCACCACAAAGTAATCATGTGGATGTGTCAAGCAGTTGGACAGAAACAGGCCTGTCTGTTTAGTTTTAGAGAGAAAAATGAGGTAGAAAAGAAAAGGCCAGAGAGCAAAATCAAAAATTAAAGCCAAAGCAAAAGAACTCTGGTGAACTGAAATGAACAGGATATGGATATGCAGGTCTGCCCTGGAAAGGCCTCTGGGTTTCCCATCATTCAAGAACACTAAAACGGCACTTAATTGTCTAAAACCAAAAACGTACAGACGTCCTGTCAAATAACAAAAAACAATGACATTTTGGGAAACTGGTATGTTGTAGGCCATGCTAAACCAAAAACTGATAAATGTCCGAAGCAACTCGGTCATGCATGTATAACGACAGCACATTGCAATACAAAAAAGGTGTACTATATTCAATTTCTATCGCACATTTTTTACAAAGGGATTAGCCGTAATTCCAGGCGATTAGATGTACCCTTTTCTATACGATTTTCCTTCGCAATGCTAGACGCTAATTGATCCCAGAAGGGATGCATCAGCAATAGGTGTGAAGATATCATAGATATCCCTTTACAAACTATTACTACAACAATCATCCTGGGTCAGCAGAATTCTGCAACCACTACAGCCTTAAATTAATTTTTTTTACTGAAAAATATGTTGATTCAAAATGCAGGAGTCATAATTATCAACATGAACTATATATATTGTTAGAGAGTGTGTGTGTGTGTGTGTGTGTGTGTGTGTGTGTGTGTGTGTGTGTGCGTGTGTGTAAATATTTGCTAAACATTACACATGGAAGTGTAAGGTTTGCCATTTTTAAAAATCAATATTTTGATGTCAACTGGTAAGTATTCTTGAATATCACCTTCATGGATGTACTTTTCCAAGTATGCGGTATATAGATTATATAATCTACTGTATGTATATTGCTTTGTGGAAAGGGAAAATACCTGGTATAGTGAGCTGGGATCTATGGCACACCCTCTGTGCTTCCTGCTTTACAGAAACAACCTTTATATAAAACTGTTTACTACGGAAAATACAAAAGTATTAACCCTTCATTGGTATACAAGACTTACTCAGAGTGGGGAGGCAGGGAGGGCTCTGTAGTGATGTGCACCTGATTCATGTGGCCTGTGCCCATCTATTTAGGCCTTACGTTCTGCCTGCATCTCGTCCTTTATACTTTCCGTTAGTGCTTCCCTTGTTTGTCTCGTTGTCCACTGATTTACAGGGGCGATCTCCAATGACTCATTGGTAACAAATTGCTAAATTGCCTGTAGCGTAACAGAAAGTGAAGCTCTAAATAACTGCACCGGCTCGGGACTGACCTTGGATATCAGGATGGACGTCCATTGGTTGTTTTCTCAGCCCCTGCTAAGTGGCCAGTCAGCACAAAGAGCTGTCAGCTGGTGAGGGGGCTGTGTGTCGTTCAGTCATTTAGCAATGTAGTAGATTTCAGCTGGCAGGATGACAGGGTTTCTTCTGGCACCAGTGACCACCTTTTGACCCTCCAGGCACCCGCTATACCTGCACAGGCTACACATGAAGTATCTCAATGTCTGCGTATGCTCAACTGGTGGACTGTGGCGGGAAAAGAGGCAACAGTTTGACATGTTTTTGAGGAGAGCGTGTGCTTTTCTGCGCTTCACGGAATTGACAGAAGAGATTGCAGTGATGAGCACTAATGTAATCTTATTAGGCATTCCAAACTTGAAGAGGTATCAAAAAAAGGTACAATAATAAAGAGAGGTAGTCCTTTTTTCTCTCTGCTGCATGCTAGTTGTAACTTCGTTTTCCTGAGAAACCCAGAACTGGAACTGAAGTTTCAAACAAAAACAATTGGCAAATGTCAGTAAATATAAAAATTCACAAACGGATGTTTTAGTTTGTGTGTTGTGGTAGTAATTTGGATCGCATTCTTTTTTTCTTGAACTTTTTTGTTGTTTTTTGTTCAAAGTCCCATGTTCCAGGTCTGAGGCTTCTGTTTGATTTTGTGTCCCCCAGGGCTTCAGAGATATTAGACAGATGGTTTCCATCTTATGTTAAATGCAGGATAAGGAATGAGGATGAACACATTTTTGCACTCTCTTCTGCCTCAAAGGACAGAGACCTTTTTAAAAAAACGAGACGGTGGTAGCATGATCTGAAACAGAATATCTTACCAGAACGCCAGATCAGGAGGGATCGCCTAAACCAAAGCCGACATTTTGGAGCAGCTGGCAATGCAATGACTGATTGTTTGAACACACTCACGCGAGGGCGAGCCTCCTAGTACATACAAACAGGGAAAGTGGATATGATTGCTCCATAAATCTTTCCTTGTGGCTGTCCAAAGACGGTTTGACTTCAATCAGAGCCGTTTGACATTCATCGAGTTCTACGGCAACCGTAATGGAAATGCTGTGCGGCCACGAGTCAGCGTAACCGTTACAGACGGCATACATCCCTGCTCCCACACACGCTCCAGGGTCATTATCACGAGTGCCTTGCATGTTTAACGATGATGCAGCAATTCACTTAGGCCAGATGGCACGGCCCTCTTCGGTATGCAGTGTTAGCATCGCCAGAGTTACTGCAGACCCGCAGCCTTATGGGGGTCAGCTATCATCTTTAGCACATTTTGAAATGGCGGGGACTGCTTGTTCTATTTCGGCGTGACTTCCTTTAGTGATGACCCGTTCTAGGGAATGATTTACAGTACTGCAACTGCCACATTCACAGTAAAGAACTGCCACACAAACCAGCCAATTCAGCAAAAGACACTTTAATTCTTTTTTTTCTTTTTTTTTTTTTTAGAAAACAGACATAACAGATACAAGTATTGCAATAAATAATCAAGACTTTTTTTTTTTTCCAAATGTAAGAAATTATTTTATCATTTAATATTAGGAATCTTTGAGAGTCAATTCTGTTCTGTGATCACTCATGTAACTTTGAGCGCTCTTTTTACATCAATGTATGTGAGAAACACATTTTGAGTTTGTCGATTGTACCTAAAGATGCAGAAAAGGCAGTTACTACAGTATTTAATTTTCAGGCACATTTTGCACACAGAATCATATAATATCATATGTATATGATTTTGAAATTTGCAAACAAATACTGACTACTGGAATTTTGTTAAAACATTAAACATTCATGACAAAAATATACAGTATTTAAAATAGAAAAAAGGGAATGTATTATTTGACCAAAAAAAACTTTTAAAAAGTATTTTGTACTTGGAAGCAAAATATTTCAGTCCTTTGTTTTAAC
The DNA here is from genome assembly GCA_029718625.1 of Synaphobranchus kaupii. Lineage (NCBI taxonomy): Eukaryota > Metazoa > Chordata > Actinopteri > Anguilliformes > Synaphobranchidae > Synaphobranchus > Synaphobranchus kaupii. Next base: position 63,637,873 of record CM056381.1, on the reverse strand, counting down.
ACAGAGAGTTGGAGGCACACCCGAAGAGTTGCATAACATCTGGAAGACTGAACCAGGTCCTGCTGTTGGCTGTAACCAATCCAGTTGAACTTCAAGGAGCAGACGGTAATTTCTACTGCGCAGGAAATGTTAATACAAAAACAATCCATGCAGCCACCGAGCAGCCTCTGGTAACCAAATGTGGGGGGAGTAGGCGGGCGGAGGAGGGGAGGAGGCAGGGTATTATCCCCTTTGAGTGACAGCCCTGCGTCCTGTATTCGTCCCTCTCACACATGCGCGCTCTTTGCGTGGTTGGCGGAGGAGGGGGGCACGGGATTGGTGGCCCCCTGCTTAGAGTAGTAGTAGCGGTTCTCCGCGTACTGGGCGGGGGCGTCGCTGGAGCAGCAGCTGATCAGGGATCCCCCCAGGAGGCAGAAGACCGATCCCACCCAGCCCGCGTACAGGGAGAAGCCGAAGGACATGAGGCCATGCTCGTGGGCAACGCCGATCGGGAACCATATGGTCGACACGATCCCGCACGCCGCTGTGGAGAAATACGCAAGACACTATAGTCAAAACGAAGCCCTAATCCAGCGATCCACATCTGCTTGCCTTTTACATATCCATTTATATAGCTGGGTTCTAGCGCTAGTATTTTGGGTTCAGTAGACCTACAGCTACTACTGCCGTAAAGATAACAGCTGTAGTGTGCCAAATTCAGTTATCTGCCCACGTCTCCATGCTGCCCCCTCCCATATATAGATAATGACTTAAAACGTTCTGCATAGGTTATTGATGCTCGCACCAAGTGTCTTTCATAGCACAAATAACTGTAATCTACTAAACTACTCTTTACTTTAAAACTCACAATTAGCCTAGCCTACTCATGCAGCTGAGCGATGGTAGTAACTGTTATCCAAGCAAGGATACAGAAAAATTATGAAAGACTGGTTCAATAGGGAACTGTTTGGGACCTGATTTTGACAGGGACCCAGAGAAGTGATGGGGACGGGCTCTGGCAGTTGGAACATTGTCCTTCCTGCTTTAGATTTATTAACTAATCACGTGATGTTTCTTATGAATATACTGTATATTTATTTTAGACTTACAACATATTTCATAACCCTGTGGTGAATAATGAATTATGTCAATCATCGAAGTGGTTTATTAACACACACTTAAACAAAAGATTTCTGACTTCTCACCTCTAACTAGAGAAGAGCTGTAAAATTGTCATTCCTAACTGCTTTACTCAAAGGTATCTGATTAACTGCACTTTCTGTTACAATGTGTATTTCATTACAAGATTCTTTCTGGAGTGGCCTATTCTTTTATTATGAAGGTTTGGTTCACTTACCTATTACCAGAATCAGGATTCCTCCCAGAACTGAGCGCTTGTTCTTAGCGCTTTCGGGTTCGTTTCCGAGGTTGATGCAGGGCATGGACACGAGCACGAGCGCTACTGCAGGTAGTCCGAGAATCGAGGCGGTGATCATCAGCGCACGAGATGTCTGGACGTAAGCTGTCAGCAGAAGTGGGGGAAAATCCTTTTTAAAAGTCTACATTGAAAATGCAAAACATTTAATCTCCAAATACAACAGGTAAACGTTTGAAACTGAGAAGGTGCTTAATGCATTTGTCGCACAAAGTGCATACGCTAGGCTATTTATTACCGCGTGTTTAGAAAACAAGCACTGAATAGATGTATTGGTATAATAAAAAATATCTCCAGTTATTATTTAATTTTGCAAATAATAATTCACAGTAGCCTATATATAAATATGTTAAAATAGCATTATTTCAGCTTTCCCACAAAGTATTGATATTTCTTTATTAGGCTATCTGCAACTTCATGAATGCAGACACGTGATTACGTTAATTTAAAAACATGTTTTTTCTCTGGACATGAAAGTTAACTCGCAATGCCAAAGCCAATATGTTAATTAATTTTAACATATTTAATTAATTTTAAAAGTTAATTTTGATCTTTTTTTATCACAATTGATGTATGTTTTGTTATATATGTAATTTATCTTTTTAAAAAGTCATTTTAAAAATAATTATATATTCCCCAACTACAAGATCGAGAACAAGTTGAAAGTCCGGTGCCGATAATTACCAGGTAATTCGAGAATCTGAGTCAGTGATATGCAGTGATACAGAGCAGTTGAAATGACACAATCCGCCCATAAGCCTTTGGCTCCCAGTTCGTCCATCTTCTTGCAAGTGTTCATGCCATACTTGCAGGTGACGACCCAGTCATTGGTGGCCGTAGCAACAATTATTCCAATCCAGCCAATACAACTGACTATGAAACCGCTCAACTGCAAGCAAGTGTTTGCCATGGCACTGACGGGGAAAAAGGTTTATGGCGATACGCAGAGATGTAGATGGGGTAAAAATTGTCAAAATAAAAAGCCAATAAAAGAACAGACAGAAGCACGTAGATATTTGAATAATGTCCAATAAATGTAAATCCAAGGAGCAATCGTGTAGTGCTTCTTTACTATGCGTTGTAGTTGAGCTCCATTAGCTGTAAAGATATAATTCCAAAAAGTCAGTATTACAGCATAATAATGCCTTTTATAGCCAATTGTAAGTCAAGAAAAAGCCCCTGAAAACTTCCAGCCAATGAGGTGGCTGGGAGTAAAAAATAACGGTCCTCGGTCTCTCTCTCTCTCTTTCTCGCTCATCTCCTCTATTCTTCTATTGTCTGAACACTCAGGAATGCTATATATTAGGCAGGCTTTATATGTACTATTTCCTAAAATTGTATTGTATGCATATACGTCTTCATAAAACTTTTAAAGCTCTTTTAATGTCTTTACCAGTTATGCAATTTAAATGGGACGGAAATAAATTTGACATGTTACCTGTAGCCTACTTTGGGATTGTTTTATTCCAACCACTTTATGTCCGTTTCCATTTCCTAATAGTTACTGCCACCTAGCGGTAGTCGTGTTCCTATGTACAACTCCAGTCCTGGCCACTGTGGACAGCAAGTGTGTGTGTTGGTTTTTATTTTATTTCCAATGACTCCTGCTTAATTTTCTAAATAGCTGTATATGGCAATGCTAGTTCTAATAATAAAAAGTGGAAAAAATACATAGCTGTGTAAATATATCACAAGTAAATTACTGAAGCACAGCAACCCAAAACAGGAAATACTATTATATTTAATTAAAAGGCCGTTTATGCTAGCTCTTTATCGTTAAAGTTATACGTTTCAAATATGGTTGTATGCCATATGCATTAGAACCATATGCATCTTTTGCCACGTGGGGAACTGACTTGTGGATATCTAGGGTCCAGGACCAATTTGTTTTTGAGTCATAAATTGACATGAGCTTGATTTTATTATTTTCATTCTTAACCAAGTTCTTTTTTTCATCAAGTAGTGCATTTGCATTTATTACTTCCAGAACAAACTTTACTGAGATCTGACGAATAACACGAGGATAGAGTTAAGCAGAAAGTAGTGTGGCTAGAATGAACCTATACAGGCTTGAGACTGTAGGGCTTGCGCCAGTGACGAGGGCCCGTTTATTTTCAAATGGTAAGCAATTCCTGCTTCCAGTTTTTACAGCTGCAAATGGCACATTGAGTTTGTTCTTGCGAGTTATAGATCTGCTTCTCTTCAAACGTCTTTTCTTGCCCGACATTCATAAGCAGATTTCCTACTGATTCAAACCTCTTAATTTCTCATTCTAATTTATTTTGTTGCGCCCATCTACTTGGCAAGTGCTCAGTGAACACAACTACACTTCAACTTGGGTTAAATTTCAAATATGTATTTGCTTCCCAGTTTCACTAGCTTATATCTGTGAGATGACTTCCCACTCCCCATTAATTAGATTTCCTTATGACTCCTGCTTAATTTTATATGCATACAAAACTAGAAGTATTTCGTCTTGCATGGAAAGATAGCCTCCTCCAGTACAAGCAAGCTCTTGTATCAGCTAGATCTGCCTTTTTCTCTAAATTAATTGAACAAAACAAATGCAACCCAAAATTCTTGTTTAGCACTGTGGACAATTTGACTAAAAAACCATCATCAGAAACCAAACCTCGAATCTGACAAATTGGAAAACTATAGACCCATTTCAAATCTTCCATTTCTATCAAAAATATTAGAGAAAGCTGTTGCTAAGCAACTTGGTGCATACCTTAGCTCAAACCATATCCATGAAATGTTCCAGTCAGGATTTAGACCCTACCATAGCACTGAAACGGCACTTGTTAAAGTTATTAACGATTTACTTTTTTTTTTTACTAAAGTCTGTGTCTGTTCTTGTACTCCTTGACCTAAGTGCAGCTTTTGATACAATAGATCACAAGATTCTACTGAACAGACTCCAGGGCTATGTTGGACTAAATGGTCAAGCTCTTGCATGGTTCAGATCATACTTATACAATAGGAAGCAGTTTGTTAAATTAAATGAAGTATCATCCAGTTACTCAGTAATGAAATATGGTATTCCACAAGGATCAGTGCTAGGCCCAGTACTCTTTCTCGGTTAGAGGCTTGTATTGCAGATATTAAAGCTTGGATGCTTTCCAATTTCCTGCTCCTAAACTCAGAAAAGACAGAAATGCTGGTTTTAGGTCCAAAAAAACAAAGGGAGAAACTGGGTACATCTACTTTAAATTTCGATGGTTGTTTAGTTGTTCCAAACTCAGCTGTGAAAGACCTAGGTGTTACTATAGACCCAGATCTAACCTTTAGTGCGCACATAAAAAACATATCTAGAGTAGCTTTCTTTCAGTTAAGGAACATAGCTAAAATAAGGCACTTCCTATCAATAGGGGACGCAGAGAAACTGATCCATGCTTTTGTTACGTCTAGGCTAGATTACTGTAATGCCCTGCTATCTGGCTGCCCTAAGTCCTTGCTAAATAATCTCCATCTTGTGCAGAATGCAGCCGCTCGCATTTTAACTAGAACTAAGAAATATGAGCATATTACCCCAGTACTAGCATCGCTTCATTGGCTACCAATTAAGTTTAGGATAGACTTTAATGTTTTGCTTCTGACCTTTAAAGCTTTAAAAGGACTTGCGCCAGTGTATATATGTAATCTGCTTTTACCATATAAGCCAAAAAGATCACTCCGTTCCCAAGACCCAGGCTACCTAGTAGTCCCAAGAATATCTAAAAACTTGACGGGTGGTAGAGCTTTCTCCTACAGAGCGCCACTACTGTGGAACACCCTGCCAAAATTTATAAGGAAATCAGACACCGTCTCAATATTTAAGTCTAGGTTAAAAACGCACCTTTATGATCAGGCTTATAATGAGCTATAGTCTGGAGACACGACCAGAGAAGCATTTAGCCATAGAGTAATGTGGGGTGGCATCCTTTCCTTACTGTCACCTGTCAACAGCTGTGACCCCATCTTCCTGGGCTGGCTCTTGATAGGTGGGTAGGATTGTTTTCCCTCTCATGACTGCATGGTTTCTCAAACTCTGTCTTCATAGCTATGCAGCCATAGATTACTCCTGGCGGGGGCACTTGTCCAACCCTCCCACCCCTTCCCCACCCCCCCAACCCTCCAGTTGGTGCTCCTGCTGCTCTATTACACTTCCCCTAACTGTTTTCTCTCTCTTTTTTTTTTTACATTCTGCCGGCGGGGCTTATGCCCCACATCTCGAGAGTTGCTGTCCGTTGCCGCTTGCCCCTCCCTCCTTACCACCGCTGGCAGCTGCTCCCGCCGCCATCGGCGCCCGGTTCCCCACCATCACTGCCGCCACATCTGGACTGTCATCTAGCTGCTGCAAATTATATTATCATGGACATTGGCTGTTTTGACCATGTTGGTCTTTAAGCCCTAGACCCTGAGCCGACCAGAGGAGGATGGGTTCCCCCGTTGAGTCTGGTTCCTTCCAAGGTTTCTTCCTAGTTACACCAGGGAGTTTTTCCTTGCCACTGTTGCCTTTGGCTTGCTCTTGTGGGGGGTTTAGGCTGGGTTTTGCTGTTAAGTGCATTGTGACAACTTGTTGTGAAATGCGCTATATAAATAAATATTGATTGATTGATTGATTATGTATTGAAACGTAGAGAAAACATTCTTTTTTTCCTCTCTGTGGGTTTTCCTTCTTGATATTAATACGTAAGATCGAATACATGTTTTTATTTTTTAAATGTGTCGTGTGCATGTTTTATAGATGCACTACATTGTATTTATATACATAATATATATACGACTAGTACAATATTCAATCTCTGTGTGACAATATGCCTTATCAACTTGATATTTTAGTATCTAACTAGGGTAGTTACAAATGCTTCATTCACACAGGTCCACAATGACACACTGCAGTTCTTCATTTGTTTATACATATTTATAGAAAAATAATATCTGCAAAAGAGACACACAGAGAGTACACATATCTTTACAGGATTTTCTGGTTCAGCACAAAAAAACAAAAACAAACAGTAAACCATCTCTCCCTCCCTCTGAGCAAGCAATACTCATTCATGGCCCGGAAAGAAGTCAACCGAGACCATAGGCTGTAATTTATCATAGACTGTATATATGTGCATTTATTCATTACAAATAGAATACTGTAAGTGTTTTAATGAGAACATGCTACCTAGATATTAAATATTTCTTTAATGTCCACAAGGATATGTATCTATTTGCCAAGGAATATGGAATATTTGTAAAACAATAGTAACTTTACATTTTTCAAATGCAGTCCTTGATGGGTTACAGTGATAAAATAAAGCACAAACTCTATGATTGATCACAGCCAGTTTGTTTTCTTTAAATCTAGGAGCAATCTTGCTCTGACGAAAGTGCACAATTACCTGTTACATTTATTATAAAGAAGTGAACATTTTAATCAAAGTAAGCCTGCTTCTATCCTCTGGTGGGCTTGTAAGTTCATACTGTATGTATTAGGGAAATCATTTAGAATGGGTTTACCTTTAGCATGTATTTGATGGTGCAAGTAAATGATTAATGACTGTAATCTCAGATATGGTCAACCATCTGAAGTGGTTATCTACAGTTTCTGCTGCCACTGCTACAATATCTACCTTGAATGCTACAGGTAACGGGAATTCACAGACAAAGAAGAAGGGCTGAGATTCTGAACATGAGACAATATGAAAAGCTCACTGGGGTCTCTTCTGAACAGCACTTTTAAAGTCTGTGGGGATAGCAAAGTCTCTGAAAAACACCAAGATCACACAGTGAATGGACCCTCCTTAGCTGGACCAGGAGCGAACGCAGTGAATTTCATTTCCTCAGCGAAAAACAGTTTCTTGTGATGCCATGTGATCTGAGCTTACTTGTTTACTTGAGCAGCTGTGCATCGTGGGAAAATCCTCTGCGGGACTGCATGGGGATGCTTGGGGGTGAAGGGTTTGAAAGTACATAGGAACACACCTCAGGCTTTTGTATCAGCTGCACATTGGTCTTGTGTCCACAGGTCTTGGAACATTTATATTAGCTCCTTTGGCATTTCTTTCTCTCTCTCTCTCGCTCTCTCTTGCTCTCTCTCTCGCTCTCTCTCTCCCTCTCTCTACGTGCCCTTCAGGGAGTTGATGCGGGCGCAGATCTTCAGCGCGGGGCCCAGCCGGATGTTCATGGCGTTCACCAGGTGCTCTTCAGTCAGCAGCAGCAGGGCCTGGCCGTCGATCTCCTGTGAGCGGAACTCCTCAGCAATGTCCTGGCAGCCTACGGGGGCGAGAGGAGAGGAGAGGGGGCAGGCTTGGTGACACAGGGACCGGTTCTCAGAGCTCTGCCTGACCCAAAACACCCGTAAACCTGCGCCGCACTAGAGAGGAGCCCCGTGTCTCATCAACAGAAAAGAGTACTGCAGCTGATAGGCGTTAGATTTACATTCACACCTCAGCTCGATATAATTAGATATTACATTACATTACTGAAATCTAGCAGAGACATTTATCCAGAGCAACATACGCAACTTTATTTTTGCATTTTTACATAGTAAAACATTTGTAGAAAAGGTATGGGACGGCGGTTTACCGGCGGCTCACCTGTAAAATGTTTCTCACTCCTGGGAGATTGGGCGTTTACCCCCCTTTATGTTTTCTGCGTGTGACTACAAGCTTATGGAAGTAGCCATGGGACGTTGGATCTCTGTTCCTATCGCCTCGTTACATTCCTCTTTACTGAGAGGCTAGGGCGTGTATTTTCTACTAAGCTTGTGTTAGTCATTTTGCTAGTAAAGGTATGGGACGGCGGTTTACCGGCGGCTCGCCTGTAAAATGTTTCTCTCTCCTGGGAGATCGGGCATTTACCCCCCTTTATGTTTTCTGCGTGTGACTACGAGCTTATGGAAGTAGCCATGGAACGTTGGATCTCTGTTCCTGTCGCCTTGTTACATTCCTCTTTACTGTGAGGCAGGGCGTTTATTTTCTACTAATCTCGCGTTAGTCTTTTAGCCGGTAAATGTCCGGTGCAGCTGTCCTGTTCGTCCTTCGGTACCTGTCTCCGTACATGGAGCTTTGGCGATTTTGTTTGTAACTGTAGTTCTGTTTCGTCCTTCGGTACATGTCTTCCTATAGGGAGACCGGGCGATGTTGTGGACATGTTAGCGTGTGACTGCGAGTCTCTGAAAGTAGCCTTGGAACGTTGGCTCTCTGTTCCTTTTGCCTCCTCGTTACATTCCCCTTTACTGAGAGGCTAGGGCGTGTATTTTCTACTAAGCTTGTGTTAGTCATTTTGCGAGTAAAGGTATAGGACGGCGGTTTACCGGCGGCTCACCTGTAAAATGTTTCTCTCTCCTGGGAGATCGGGCTTTTACCCCCCTTTATGTTTTCTGCGTGTGACTACGAGCTTATGGAAGTAGCCGTGGATCGTTGGATCTCTGTTCCTGTCGCCTCGTTACATTCCTCTTTACTGTGAGGCAGGGCGTTTATTTTCTACTAATCTCGCGTTAGTCATTTAGCCGGTAAATGTCCGGTGCAGCTGTCCTGTTCGTCCTATTCGGTACCTGTCTCCGTACATGGAGCTTTGGCGATTTTGTTCGTAACTGTAGTTCTGTTTCGTCCTTCGGTACATGTCTTCCTATTGGGAGACTGGGCGATGTTGTGGACATGTTCGTGTATGACTGTGAGTCTGAGAGTAGCCTTGGAACGTTAGATCTCTGTTCCTTTCGCCTCCTCGTATACTATCTCGTATTATTTTGCAGTGTTTGTTGGCTGTGTGTTTTATTTGTGCTATTATGCTACTCGCCTGTTCTTATGCGTCTTGTTACCGAGGCAGGGCGTTTATTATTTCTGGCTCTTTCTTTAGTCACTTTTCTCGTAGAAGTATGGGAGCCCAGTGCTTTGTTCCATTAGCCTTGTTTGGTTTTCTTACTGAGAAACCTGGCGTTTGTGCTTCTACTCATTGGAGTGTGACAGTGAGCCGGTTAGTAGCTTTGGTACGTGTGTTCCCTGTCTTGTCTCCTTCCCTTAATTATGGGGTTTCCCGTTCTAGTGGCCTTGTGCTTAATGAATCCCCTTGCTGCGTTTGGCCCCTCCTACCTCACACGTCACGCCACCATTACAAAGCTATCTTCATAATGTAAATGTAATGCACTCCCTGTAGTACCTTATGCACAGGAGGAGGAGCAGTCAGGCAGGTTTTTTTACACAGTTTTCTAATGTCTCGCTCTGTGACACACGTGACAGAAAGCAGGCAGTACCTGGCAGGCTGTATATGAAGGACCAGACCTCCTGAACAGTCCAGAGCGTGGGATTGGGCGGGGCAGTGGACGGGCTGCTGGGGACGCCACCCAAGGCCTCCCTTGTCCTCACCAGGCCCCGCTCCCTCTCCCGTTCACGCTCCAGCTCTGTCTGGCGCCGCAGCCTCGTCGTCATGGGAACGGGAGGCTCCTCCTCCTCCTCCTCTCGTGACGGCTGGCCGTCCACTGCATTGTTGTACGGTGCCGTCACCTTTAGCACGCAACACCACAAAGAGACACAGCAGATCTGTAAAAGCTCAGTCCTCTGGGCTTAACTGGTTCAGTTTGTTAATTTGTTGTATATTTATTGTGCTAATTTAGTGAGATTTTGTAATTTATGCAGGCAAGGCTTCTGGAATTTTGGTGCAGTTGTTTTTTGGTGTACGAAGGGTACAGAAATTACCACAGGGTGTGCCGACTGGCTGGCAGCCCTGCAAGGGCGGCACACAATTGGCTTTGCTTTGCCCAAGGGATATGAGCCGGCAGGGAGAGCAGTGTTAATTGCTCGAGAGACCTCTGTTGGCCACTTGGGCGCCCGTGGCTAGCTCTCTGCACACACGTATGATTGGGTCTCCTCCACCCCAGCTGTGCACGTGGGCGGCTTGTGGCTACGGTGTGAGAAGAAGCAGCTGGCTAGCGACCGTGTGTTTACGGAGGAGAACCAGGAGATGTCTTTTCTCTCTCAAGCCGCTAGCAGGGAGCCTATATGAGCACGCTTGTACATACTTCGCGAATTGGACATTCCAAATTCGGGAGGGATTGGAAATGCCAAATTAAAAAAAAAAAGTCCAACGGGGTGAGTCACTGAGCCCTCATTAGTCACTGACCTGTCTGAGGAAGTGCTCTCTGCTGCCTCCATCTGGCCGGCTCGGTGGACGACCCCGTCTCCCATCCGTCCTGCGAGCCCAGCGCCCCGATTTATCGGCCTTCAGCAGGCTGATGCGTTTGGTGCAGCTGACGTTGAACCTGAGAGGAGGATGGGGATGGTAAGGAAAGGAAGGTAAGGAAAAAGGAAAGTAAGCAGTGAGAAGGAGAAATGGGGAAGGTGGGAGAGAGGGAGGAACAGAGGGAAGGAAGAACAGAGAGACAGGTCAGGTCTTTCGCACACCATTAATGCCAGTGGCTCGCAGTTCTGAGTTTCACTGTAGCAGAATAGAGTTAATCAGACTACCACAGAAAAACCTGCAGCCCTTTTCAGACAATCACACGTTTCCAGCATCTCCTCTTCTGACGATGTCTAAAGTACATATAGAACTTACATCTTATGCAGGTTTTGTCTGTGGGCGTACAAAGAAAAATCCAATAAAAAAATAAATACATTGTTTTTTTAATCAAAATCAAAATGCATTTATATAGTGCATTTCAAAAACAGTTGTCACGATACGCTTCACAGAAAACCCTGGCCTAAACCCAGTGGCGTACCGTGGGAGTAGAACTAGGCCTTCTGTAAACTTACCTTTAACGGATGATCACTCTCAATCTGTTTCCGTTTACTTTTCCTGATTGTCAATCAAATAATTGATTCACTCAATAACCAAGAACAAGAAGTAAATTATTAGGCTACCAAGTTATTTTGAGATAGCATTATTGTTCTGTGCAACATAAACTTGTGTTGCATTTTTGTATATTGACATTTATGATGTTGTGTTGTCATGCGAAGATTCTGACTTTTAAATGCTCCATGTTTAAATGTTCAACATAGATTTTCGTAAATGAGTATTTCTAGCCTGTATTATGCGCTGCTCTCAACGATTCGAGACACTTAAGAGGCTGTCCTCTTTAAATTTATGCTTTCTAATGTTTAAATCGCTTTGATTAATTTTAGTGTCGTCTTAAAATTAATTACATTCTTTAACGCATTCAGATTATTGCCTGATCCTTGTTAAACAATCTTAACTTGTCTCTTTGTCGTTATTATTTCTAAATCATTATAGGCTACAAATTGGTCTTGATTATTCAGAGAATGAATGGATTGATTGTTAGGCTACAGAATCTAAATAAACGGAAACAAGTAATCCCCACTTTTTCCAACGCGCAGGCCGTCGCTACATATATTTAAGTGCTACCCATTTTATGACGCAAAGAAAAATACTAGCACAGAAAAACTTGATATATTCATTGATGTTTGTTATTCAGTTATTGAATTGCTTGATTGATAATTAAGAACTATAAGTAGAAACAGGTTGAGAGTAACATCCGTATAAAGGTAAGGTTACCGAAGGCCTATTTTACAGCCGACGTTATGCCACTGCCTAAACCCCCACAAGAGCAAGCCAAAGGCAACACTGGCAAGGAAAAACTCCATGGGTGGCAGATAGGAAGAAACCTTGGGAGGAACCAGACTCAAGGGGGGAACTGATGTATATTCTAAATATATACTGTACATCTCCCCAATTTGACACGAGCAATCATATTAAAATTTTTTGTATTACTACAATATCCTCCTTCGGTTTGGGAGAGGGCAGATAAATCTGCTTCTCCTCCACAGCCTGTTCTGTCAGCCACTGTTTCTCTGCAGTCCTCTGCGATCCTTTCCCTGCGCATACGCAGTCATTACATCACAGGAGGGCATTTCACGCGCAGTGCGCCGCAAGCATACCGCAGGCACCCAGCCGTCCAGAGGAGTTGCTCCTGCTTGATGAGACAACCCTGCCGACTGGAACCCTCTCCCCTTTGAGACGATGTGGCCAATTTGGCACCGGCTTACAGGGCTACACTCTCAGAAATAAATGTACAGTGGAGGTACATTTTTCTTCTGTAAGGAACAAATTTCCCAAATGTACCCTGAAAGTATAATAATGCTCTATTTTGGGTACTAATAAGTACAGTTTCAAGCAAAAAAAATAATAATGAATTATGTATTGCTGGCTAGAGGTACAATCTTATGTGCCTATAGGGTACCACCCCAGTGACAAGTGTTGTGCCTTTTTTTCTGAGAGTGTACCTACTGCAGGTCAGGATTTCATACCAGACTGTGGGGTACATCCGTACATTGTAGAGCAATACTTTAAAACAGGGCTGCCCATCCCTCTTCCTGGAGATCTACCTTCCTGTCGGTTTTCATTTAAACCCTAATTTGGCACACCAGATTCTACTAATTAGCAGCTCAACAAGATCTCTAGCTGTTAAATGAGGTGTGCTTTTTTAGGCTTGGAGTGAAAACCTACAGGATGGTAAATCCCAGGAACAGGGTTGGGCAGCCCCCCAGTGCCCGGGAGCATACTCTTGTAATAATATACAGCATAATCCACGAGGTTCTCTCTTCGAATGAAAATGTTTACTTAAATCACGGAATTCTGAGCATTGCTATCGATGAAAGCTATAAGAAGGACTGTGTGATCTCTGGGTATCCCTGTTCTCCTAAGAGAGAGCAATTAGATGGGCATTTGCCCCAAGTCTACATCTGGCCGCCAATATCTTCCCCCCTCTTTGATGTGCGTTGAGAGCGTCATAGAGGGAAATCTGTAAATGATTACGTGTTTTGGTCTTTCGGTTCCTTATGAGAGAATTTGATTCAGGGCAAAATGGGTTCCAGGTGCAAAGCAATACATTCCCCAACAGAGGGGAAAAAAGCAAAGCAAAACACTCTCTCCCCGTCCGTGTGAGAGAACATGCAGGGGAATCACTATCGGAGCTTGCATAAAAAAATAGGAGCGGTTACATCATCCTTCACAAAACAGGCCAATTCTCCACACGAATCAGTGTGATATTTCGAAGAGTCTTATAGGTTAGCTTTGTAAGACTTTAGCCTTGCATTAGGAAAGATATGTTCATTGACGTTCTCTATCCCAAAATGGCTTCTTGTTTTAGCCCGGCTGTTACAGGGTTTAAATAGCAAAAATGGGGGTTAACCCCTCACCGTCTGACGCAGACCATGGAGCAGAAGCGCTTGGATCTGAGGAACGTGTGAGCGTACCCCCTCTTCCCGCAGAACTCGCACTCCAGCACGTCCATCGACCCCTCCTCCGTGCCATCTGCCGAAATCCAAGACAAGACAAGCCATTCAGATATGGTAATATGCCATGGGTGTGTGGGGGGGGGGGGGGGGTGTAGTGGGGTTACCGTGGTGACGTCGAGCGCAAAACCAACCCTCGGCGGTGGGCGCGTCGTCCATGTCCGAATCGGAGGAGTTCTCCGGGGGTTCCGTGTCCATGGGTGCGTCGCAGGGGGGCTGCTGCCCGCCGTTGGGCTTTGTCTCCTGGGCCTCGGGCAGCGTGGCCTGCTGGTCGACCATCAGGGAGGACCGGCTCACCTGGGGCGCACATCGCTGCGTCACATGACCCTGCGCGTCACCCAGGAGTTTTTTAAGGAATGCCCTGCGATTCACCGCTCACCAGGACAATGCCACACAAAGACGGTCAACGACAAGATGGCGACTCCCATCTTTGGCCCTGAGCCTTCTGGCATTTCCCACAATGCAACACTGTTTTTTACAGGCTTGGAAGGCATGTGGAAGGCAGAGAGTGGGCATGTGCTCACATCATTCTCCAAGCTTGTGATTCTTTTTTGTGTGCATTTCTTTGTGCGTGTATTTGTGTATCTGTGTGTGCGTATGTGTGCTCTGCCCCTTGTTAATTACTGAGGTGAAGCTTTTTCTACCCCTTGGGCTTGGCTAAAACCCCACGGCAACATCGACTCCCTCTTGTGGACATACCGGGAACGGCTCCAGCCCCTCTTGGATGACGAAGCCCTCAATGAGGTGTGTGAGGATGTGGGGTTTAACGATCGCCTGTAGGGCCTGGCTCTCAGGACCCCCTGGGAGGCTGGCTGGGGGGTGCTGGCTGGCGCTTCTTACCACGGCAGGCAGGAGGGGAGGGGGGGAGGAGTTGGCATAGGGGGGCTCCCCGGGGGACCGTATCACAGAGGTGCTGCCCGTCGATGTACCGCAGGGGAAACCAGAAACATCTGGGGGGCCAGAGCAGAGGGCGAGAGTCACGACGCCGCATCGAGGGGTGCCCCCACAATCCCGTGCTGCCACACACTTTATCACAGTGACTTTGAGTTTCTGCGAGAAGATACTTTTCACAGATTCATTAACACATGACACAGAACGTATAATGCAAACGGATACTAATGATAACACTGACACAGTGTGCATTGGTAGTGAATGCAGGGTTCAGTTATGGACGTTTTCAGGAACACAACGGGCCGCAGTGCTGACAGTGGCACCACAGAGCACCGCATGAAAAGCTGCGTTTACGGGGCGGACACTACATCGCACAAATCCCATAACTGACTACATCTGGCCATTTACGTGTGAGTGAGTGCCGTCGGAAACGGACATAACCTCACGGAGGTGTTCTTGTCCAGAAACTTGCCATAAATTACCAGACATGGTCAGAAATGGCTGTCCTAATCAGGAATATCCGAGTCCAGACATTCCCGATCACAGACGTGGCCCGGGAGTGTGCAGATGTTTCTGGAAATATACGCGTTGAGATGGGAAACGACCGCTCGCGACCGACACGCGGCAGATTTCGCTGAAATTTAACAGGTCGGATATCTTCCAGAAACTCCTCTTTTTATGCAGTGCAGTGTGTTACACGCTGTGCCCAGGTCCAAAAGGAGAAAGCCCCTTTACTTCAGGGTACCTGTGCAATTGTCCTTGTGGGTGGCTGTGTCCTCGCTGTTCCCCTCCGATCTGGTAGATGGCGACAGAGTTGGGGGAGTTGGAGTCATGTTCCTGTGCAGGTGCAAGGGCCCGTCTTCTCTCGTTGCCTCTGTGCACATCCCCTCCGCCATGTATAGCCTCTGCCCCTGGTACCCCACATATGAACTCAAACCAAGCATGTCACACATAGCATTGTGTGTGTATGTGTATATGAGTACGTATAATAAACAATAATAATAATAATAGTATTATTTATATTATTAATATAGGTAGGTGGGTGGAGTTGACCCAAACCCCTGACCGCTAGCCCAGTGCAGTGACTCACCGCAGGGGACTCTGTGCGGGCGGCCGGCTGCACCTTCAGGTCCACAGCAATGGTCTGCGGTGGTGGAAGGTTCTGGAATGGCATCTGGACCAGCGCTTCAGCCACAGGGAGCTCCTCTTCAGACAGCAGCACCTGCCCGGTCGGCACAGCCAGGGCCTGCAGGGAGAGCGGCTGCGCCGAGGTGGGTGGGGCCACGGGATTAGGGGGTGTGGTCTGGGGAAGGGAGACAACGTGCTGGGAGGCCTGGGAAGAGGCCAGGGCGGCAGTTGATGTGATCGCCACAGGGAGAGGCAGGGGCTCAACATGCGAAGGCAGCTGGGCGGGGCCAAGCCTCAATGACGAAGGCTGTGACTGGACAAGAGCAGCTTGGGGCTGGATGACGATGGCCGGGGATTGGCAGGTGGGCGACTGAGGAGGGGCCGGGGACACGACCACAGTCTGCTGTGGCGGCTGCTGCATAGCTGCCTGTGACGTCTCATTGGGGAGGGTTGCCGCAGAAACGGCAGCGCAGTGCTGCGATTGGACCGTGGCTGGGGTGGGCGTGGTCAGGGTTTGAATGGAGACGCAGTGCTGGGAGGGGGGAGGAGTCTCTTGTGCAGTTACCCGGAGGGCAATTGGTTGTACCTGCCTGAGGGCGCTGGCAGGTTGCTGGATGATAAGCTGGTGGTGCGCCCCCTTGTGGCTGGGTGTGCAGTGCAGCTGATGTTTCACCAGTGCCTGTGGCTGAATGGGTGAATACGATGCTGAAAGGAAATATGATAAATATTACCTTGTATCCAAACATATGGCCTTTAGTGATTTTATAATGTAAAGACAGCCTAGGCAGGGATCCTACAGTACTTCAAGGATTACACTTCACGGATATTTTGTAGGAAGGATTCAGTTTTTAGGAACTTACTTGTAAATGAAAGACCTTAAAATGGTTTTTCAGCAAAACGCTTTTCATTTTTCAGATCCCTATCCTGAATATACACTACTCACAAAAAGTTAGGGATATTCGGCTTTCGGGTGAAATTTCAGGATGAACCTAAAATGCACTATAACCTTTACAGGTGAAATTAATTTGACCTTCTCTAAACTTTTGAATGCACATGTCCAACTATTCAATGTTTCAGTACTTTTTGCACAACTTGCTGTTCTCTAACAAGGAGCTGAACGGCGAAATTCACAACAGGTGTTTGATCCATGAATCGACCAATACATTTCCTGGTTCAATTAGAATTGGTATTTAAACAGTCCTCTTCATCATGCTGTTCACATTTTGACATCATGAGACCAAGACGACACCTAACAATTGATCAACAGTACCTCGCCATTGCGAGGCTTCAAACAGGATGTTCTCAGAGGGAAGTGGCCACTGAGCTTAGAGTGTCACAGAGTGTCATCAGCAGGTTGCAACAGAGATACAGAGAGACTGGAAGAGTCACAGAAAGGCATAGAAGTGGACGTCCTTTGGCCACATCCCACACTGATGACCGCTTCATTGTGAACAGTGCCCTGCGGAACCGGATGATGAATGCCACTCAACTCCAGGCACATTTAAGGGAGGTGAGAGGCACCCAAGTGTCACGTCAGACCATTCGAAACCGTTTACATCAGCGTGGTCTGCGTGCTAGACGACCTGCAAGGGTACCTGACCACACCACCAGGCACAGGCGTCATCGTCTTGCATGGGCCAGGGAGCATTTACGCTGGACGAGGGACCAGTGGGCCACAGTGCTGTTCTCTGATGAAAGTCGATTCACGTTGAGCAGAAATGATGGCCGCCAACGATGTTGGAGACGTCAAGGAGAGCGCTATGCATCAGCCACTGTTGTCACCAGACGACCCTTTGGTGGTGGCGGTGTTACAGTGTGGGCAGGTGTGTCTAGTCAATACAGAACTGCCCTACACTTTGTGAATGGTACAGTGACAAGCCCATACTACCTGAATAACATCATTAATCCAGTCATTGTGCCCCTGCATGAACAACACAGGCCTAATTTCATCTTCATGGACGACAATGCTCCAGCTCATCGAGGTCGCATCATTAGGGAAAGGCTGCTGGAGACTGGGGTACCTCAAATGGAGTGGCCTGCACTTTCTCCAGACCTGAATCCCATAGAAAACCTATGGGATCAGCTGACTCACCGTGTAGAGGCTCGTAACTCTGTACCCCAGAACCTCAATGACCTGAGGGCCGCCCTTCAAGAAGAGTGGGATGCCATGCCTCAGCAGACAATAAGTCGACTTGTGAACAGCATGAGACGTCATTGTCAAGCTGTAATTGATGCTCAAGGGCACATGACAAGTTATTGAGACATTGACATTTTTGTTGTGGTATACCCACCACTGTTGTTGGCTTTTGTTTCAATAAATTGTTTGAGATGAGGAAATCACCATTGCATGCTTCTACTTAAATGCCCTACTTTCATGATACGTATAATATCACTGTAGCATGAACTTACATTTTCCATAAATTTCACCCGAAAGCCAAATATCCCTAACTTTTTGTGAGTAGTGTATGTGTCACTACACTTACTCACGTTTGTATTTTGTTGTAACAGAGATGCACGACTAAATAAAAATTACTACGACGCAAAATTCATAATTTAACAAAAAATAAGGCACGTTATGGCACTCAAGCATGGTCACACTCGGCATACAACACTTTCACAGTTTTGCTGGGCCTGTGCTGCTCGTGGCAGTGACGTACTTGGCACAATAAGCTGGTGGGTGGAGGGGAGGCGAGTGACCTCAGTGGGGCGGGGCTCGCTCGCGGGTGACCCTTCGCAGGATTCGGCCTGCTGGTTGGGCCTCAGGGAGCATATGGACATTTTGGGGAGAGAGGGCACCAGGGCCAAGCCCTGCGAGGAGGCCTTGAGTGGGACGCTCTGTGCCGCGGGTGGGGCGCTGGCAGGGTTTGTCCGAACGGCCAGGCTCTGGACCTGGCAGGAGATAAGCCGTGCGGTTAAATTCCTAAAATCACCCTTTCTGTTAAAAAAAAAAAAAAAAGAATTTTGAGCAGTGAAAAGCAGATTATAGAGACGCTTTTCTGGTGCATTATTTGGGTTGGGCTTGCAGGATTGTGGGTTGGAGCTCACCTGGGTGGAGGCGGGCTGAGAGGAGGCGGTGGAAATGACGGGCAGCTCAGACTGCACCGTGGCAGCAGGAGTCAGAATCAGCTGAGATACCAGAGGGAGGGAGAGAGAAGGAAGGAAAGAAGGAGGGAGAGAGGAAGAAAAAAGAGAAAGACAAGGGCAGAAGGGTGGAGAAGGGAGACGGAAAGGATGGGAGGAAGAAAGTAGGAGAGCAGGGGAGGGATAAAATGAAAGAAAACAAAGAGTGGGAGGAATACACGGACAGAGCCAAAGGAAGAGGGAGAGAGTGAAAAGAGAGAGAGAGCACAGAGAAGAAAGGGAGCATCAGAGAGGAAGGAGAGTGTGGGTGAGAGAAATGGGAAGAAAGAGATGGACGTTGAGTCCAATGAAAAACCAATTGAAGGACGGAGAGATGGAAGGTGAAAGAGGGACAAAAGAAAAGAGTGAATTCAAAAGAAGCAAGGAGAGTATGGAGCAGAAGGGAGATAAAGAAGAGGGTCAGACAGAGAGACAAAAGGAGAGAAATAAAGACCAAATAGGAGCTGGAGGATGTTAGTGGTTAAAAAAAGCAACAACCCTCTCTTGCATTTCTATGTTTTAAATAGATATTTATCGCAAAAAGCACATATATGTTGCACACAAAGAATATTCCTAGAATATTAGCTAGCTTTAGGGAAAGAGTTTTTTTTACAGAGGAAGTTTGTGAAAGTGTGAAGCTGGAAGAGTCAGACAGGTTTCGCTACTGGACAGTAGGGCTGTCGGCACGAATTTCACAAATCGAACATAATTCAAATGTCAAAAAAACCCTTAATTCAAACGTCAAAAAAACCCTTAATTCAAATGTAAAAAATGAGTGTTTGAAAGTATAAACAAAGCGTGGCATATTTTTATTTGCGAATTTTCCACATTTTTTCAAACATTAAACACGTCCTTCGAGATTCATCTACACTGCACGCGTAGCCACCGCGTTGCACGAGTGGCACGTTGGAAGCAGCACAGCGTGTGGCTGGCCATGTCTACACTGGTTCCTTTTGCTTCATGTCACATGCACTTCTCCAGTGGGGTTTCCAATAGGCTACATTTCTCATACAGTTGTATTTTACTTCAGACACAAGACGTCATTTGTGTTCATAAATTTTGAATTGAGTAGCGATTTAATTATTGATATTGCTTGTTATAGTCCAGTATTGTACAGTATTTATATTTTATCACACAATTACTCACAAGATGCAAGCCTACCATTGAAAAAATGTCCCTATCCAATGCTTTTGTGGATAGTCCAAGTCCTTGTATCTCTTCTGCCTCTCCATATTTCTCGCGTTTAATTCTCCTGCACGGTCGTAGTTGACTACCCCCTCCCTGTCTATGTTAGCACTCGTGTTCTTTTTCTATTGTGTTTCTATAGTGTATTCATGTTTTAAAATAGCACTCACCCCAAACATATTCTGGCTAGTGCTTTGGAAATCAAATTGCTGACTTTAAACAGTATATTTTTGAAAAATTAATTCATAATTCATGATTTGGGAATTGTTGATGCAGTCTGTGTAATGAGGCAGAAGAATACACAATGGAAATTCACTTTTGTCTCACGAACAGTAGCGTTCTCTGATAATTTTGATTATTTGACATGAATGCATAGTCCGATTTAGTGAAAAACAGTTGACTCATCATAAAGAGAAACATGTTATCTTGAAGGGATAAATTGCCCCAGTAACATCCCAAGCTTTGAATAGCTTGTGCAATAATTGCTAGTGGAAAACCTCAACTACAAAATCAGCCAATTTTCATAAGCAGTCATTTCATGAGAAATGCAGCCACGTAATTCTGTGTCTCAGTTAAAGTCGTCACAGAATTACGTGGCTGCATTTTTCATGCCAATCAAATAATTTTGGATGTATTAAAAACAGCATAGGGCCTGATTTACTAAGACCTTTAGCATGTGCAAAACCTGCATGAATCACCAAAGACCAAGGCATGCTGAAGAACAAAGGGCTTTTAGATAACATAACGTAAGATCCTGACTGCTTATGAAAATTGGCTGATTTTGTAGTTGAGGTTTTCCACTAGCCATTATTGCACAAGCTATTATTCCCTGACAACCTTGGCTCTCCTCAAACTCTTTTGTACACTGGAGGCCTGATTTACGAAGACCTTTAGCACGGGCGAAACCTTTTAGCGCGCAAAAAATTAACAACACAACTACTGATTGGTGAAATCAAATACCATGACCAATTATTGATTATTGGTTTTGTGCGCGCTAAAAGGTTTCACCCGTGCTAAAGGTCTTCGTAAATCAGGCCCCCAGTGTACAAAAGAATTTGAGGAGAGCCAAGGGTGTCAGGGAATAAGAGTCAGAGGTCCGACTGGTTCATACGCTCCGGTGGCGGTCTCTCGTGGCCGAGCCCCTCCTTACCATCTGGGTGCGCAGGTACATCTGGGCCTGGCTGCAGGTGGAGGAGCTGTTCCCCAGGAGCATGGCCTGCTGGGATATCGTGCCCCCTGTGGCTGTGGAGCTGGGGTTCTGGGATCGGCTGATCAGCTGGGCTGTCACTGGGGAACTGGGCAACGTGATCTAGGGCGAGGAGGGTGGAGAGAGGGAGGAGGTGGGAAGGGTGCATAAATGGTGAAGAGATTCGGGGGAACAGGTAGCGAGGGAATACAGTGAGGAGTTCACCATGGGTGGAGAAAGGGGGTGTTGGAGGTGCACAAGAACCACGGCTGCATTCAAATAGTCAAAAAAATAGCTCCTTTTTCCTTTCCTTGCAACTTTTCCTTGACCTCACTAGAAAACGTCATGGGGGTCAAGAAAAAGTTGGAAGAAGATATTTACAAGGAATCTAGTGTCTACTGTGGAATTTGAACCTTCTTCTCAACCTTGCGTCATGGTGCGACGTCCAGTCATATTGACGTGACTGTTCAACATAGCGAGCTACAACTTCACGAAAAAGTATGACAAAAAGCGCATCATTGTTTGTATTTCGCTTGAACCGTTCGCTTTATTTCAACAAAATTTAGCCTCTTAACAAATCTGGTGTATTGTCTGATTGTGTCATTGTTTGTTTACTTTCTATTATAAGCCAATACTAACCAACAATACTAGCTATTCACATTTAGATTTCTGGCATTTCTCAGATGTTCGCCTTGTTGTTTGAATTCGGTAATTCAGTAGGTTCCGGAAAACTCTGATGCTTATGTAAGCATTGGCGGCATTGCATTGTGGGCCGTGAATACTACCTTCCTTCTGAAAAGGATAGTCCAGAGCATCCTTGGTGAAAGGACAGATAAAAGGAATTGTGAAGCTCCTTCAAAATTCGATCGGTCCTAAGAATGGCTGCCCGGAAACTATTTCCGCTTCATGCGATCTAAATGATCCTTCCTTGCTCAAATTTGACTATTCGAATGCAGCCTATTTGACTATTCGAATGCAGCCTATTTGACTATTCGAATGCAGCCTATTTGACTATTCGAATGCCCTCGTCACAATAGAGGACCCAGCTCTGAGGTGTGGGAAAAGCAGTCGCCCACAGGTTTCCCTCGAAGCTGCATTTCTGAACATTCAGGGCACATGATGACTGCGCAGCAGCATTAACGCCATATACCCTACTCCTGCAACCATTACACATGTGTTTACCTCATTCACTCTAAAATGCTTTCAGATTGTTATAGGTGTTATATAAGTGCAATCCATTATTATTATTATGAAGAAGAAGAACAACATACAACATACCAGCTGGGTCTTTCTTTGTTGGTGATCTATGCAGTTTTGCACACATGGCATGTAACCTACATTTAATCTAGTACAGTACAACAAAATGGCTGTTATTTTTAGCTTGATTTTCCGTAAAATAATTTGCGCTGACAGTTAACAAATGAGAATTACCATATCTCTGAATAATACACTCTTCATTAATGCATGTAGGCACTAGGCAGTATGCTTAAGAAATTACTGGCAAAAAAGAAATGAAATATGTTTGCTCTCTTATAACATATTCTTCCAAAAGTCAAATGTTCATGATTAGCTTGATAATGCTACACGTATTTTACCTGAATAGCTCTTCCTGTTTTCTTTTTGAGCCAATTAATCTAATCGCAAGCAGTATTCTGACTCTCGTGTGATCCCTTCTCAAGAATAAGACCCCACAACCCAGCTTTGAATATTTTCACAATCTCTCTACACAAAGCAATCAAGCCTCAAGCTGACATTTTGCTATATTTCTGGACGCTACAGTGACAGCGTGATAAGTGTTGCTTACCGCCACGTCCTGCATGGCCTTCAGAGGGGCCAGAGGGCAGGGCCCTGTGTGCCAGGCCTCTGTGCTCTGCTAATGCACCAAGCAAGGTTTGAGAGAGTGTGTGTGTGAGAGAGAAAGAGTGAGAGAGGGAGAGAGATAGGGAGGAGGGAGACGGAGAGGGAGAGAGAGAGAGAGAGAGAGAGACAGAGGAAGGGAGAGGCAGAGGGAGGAAGAGAAAGAGAGAGAGTGGGAGAGGGAGTGAAAGAGAAAGAGAGGGAGAGAGAGAGGGAGAGAGAGAGGCACCCCCAGCATAAATACTTACCGAGGCCTGTGAAGCACTAGGAGACTGGGGCACATTCCCGTTGGGCGAGGGGGAGGTAGACTGCCTGCTCCCTGACAGCGTGGTCTGAGAGATCGAGAGGCGCTTTTCAGAGCAGAATGACTCGAGGCGCGTTCACACCCTTGCATCCACACCCAGGCACACAAACAGACGGTGCAATGTACGGTATGAGATATGAATAGAACAGCTAAAACACCACACACACACACACACACACACACACACACACACAGACACACAGTGGTGACAGAGGAACTGACAGGGCTTGTGTGCAGCCTGCTTTGATGTCCCTGAAACTCTTACAGACAGACGGTGACTCATTGTGCGCACCGTCGCTTCAACCTGGGGCTTTGATCAGTTTTCTTTACAACGTTGACATTAGGTACCTTACAATGGTTCCACCACAAGCCTTTGTTACTGAAAGTTCAAACTGTCGCAACGTACAGGACAGGGGCCTTATGGAAAAAGAATATACTGCAGTATATTGTAAATATATCAAAATTATCTTCACAATATATTTAAAATATACTACAGTATATTACATTTTCATATGGGCGGGCTCAGTTAAGGGAATAGAAACTGTGTATGTGGGGGAGATGGGCTGTTGTGGAGGGGTTTTCTGATTGGGGGCAGGTTTAGGGTGTGCCAAGGTTCTACAAAGAATGATGGTGAGGCTTAAGTTAATGGTGAACAAAACGAAACATCGGCTTCGGGAAAAATGCAATTCTCTAAATGGCTGTGTGTCATTCACACCAATGCCGTTAGCCACAGGACTAGCTGGAGGAACTGTGACAGAAATAAATAGAAGGAGATGGAGACAGAGACAGGCTGCAGCAGAACCACAGGAAGCAGAAATATGTACAGAGAGCATGTGTGTGTGTGTGTGTGTGTGTGTGTGTGTGTGTGTGTGTGTGTGTGTGTATGCACATGTCTGTATATGTGTGCGTATGTGTGCATGCACATGTCTGTGTGTGCGTGTGTGTGCCTGTGTATGTGTATGTGTGCATGTACATGTCCGTGTGTGTGTGTGTGTGTGTGCATTTCATGTGTGTGTGTGAGTGTGTGCACATGTGTGTGTGTGTGTGTGTGTGTGTGTGTGTGTGTGTGTGCAAGTGTGTGTCCACGTGCATGTGTGAGTGTGTGCGTGTATATGTGTGCGTGTGTCTGCATGTGTGAGTGTGTGCGTGCATATGTCTGTGTGCATGTGTGAGTGTGTGCGTGCATATGTCTGTGTGCATGTGTGAGTGTGTACGTGCACATGTCTGTGTGCATGTGTGAGTGTGTGCGTGCACATGTCTGTGTGCATGTGTGAGTGTGTGTGTGTGCATGCGTGTGTGTGCATGTGTGAGTGTGTGCGTGTATATGTGTGCGTGTGTCTGCATGTGTGTGTGCGTGCACATGTCTGTGTGCATGTGTGAGTGTGTGCGTGCACATGTCTGTGTGCATGTGTGTGCATGTGTGAGTGTGTACGTGCATATGTCTGTATGCATGTGTAAGTGTGTGCGTGTGCATGCGTGTGTGTGCATGTGTGAGTGTGTACGTGCATATGTCTGTGTGCATGTGTGTGCATGTGTGAGTGTGTACGTGCATATGTCTGTGTGCATGTGTGTGCATGTGTGAGTGTGTACGTGCATATGTCTGTGTGCATGTGTGAGTGTGTACGTGCACATGTCTGTATGCATGTGTGTGCATGTGTGAGTGTGTACGTGCATATGTCTGTGTGCATGTGTGTGCATGTGTGAGTGTGTGCGTGTATATGTGTGCGTGTGTCTGCATGTGTGTGTGCGTGCACATGTCTGTGTGCATGTGTGAGTGTGTGCGTGCACATGTCTGTGTGCATGTGTGTGCATGTGTGAGTGTGTACGTGCATATGTCTGTATGCATGTGTAAGTGTGTGCGTGTGCATGCGTGTGTGTGCATGTGTGAGTGTGTACGTGCATATGTCTGTGTGCATGTGTGTGCATGTGTGAGTGTGTACGTGCATATGTCTGTGTGCATGTGTGTGCATGTGTGAGTGTGTACGTGCATATGTCTGTGTGCATGTGTGAGTGTGTACGTGCACATGTCTGTGTGCATGTGTGTGCATGTGTGAGTGTGTACGTGCATATGTCTGTGTGCATGTGTGTGCATGTGTGAGTGTGTGCGTGTATATGTGTGCGTGTGTCTGCATGTGTGTGCGTGTGTGAGTGTGTGCGTGCATATGTCTGTGTGCATGTATGAGTGTGTGCGTGCATACGTCTGTGTGCATGTGTGAGTGTGTGCGTGCACATGTCTGTGTGCATGTGTGTGCATGTGTGAGTGTGTACGTGCATATGTCTGTGTGCATGTGTGTGCATGTGTGAGTGTGTACGTGCATATGTCTGTGTGCATGTGTGTGCATGTGTGAGTGTGTACGTGCATATGTCTGTGTGCATGTGTGAGTGTGTGCGTGCACATGTCTGTGTGCATGTGTGTGAGTGTGTGTGTGTGCATGCGTGTGTGTGCATGCGTGAGTGTGTGCGTACACATGTCTGTGTGCATGTGTGAGTGTGTGCGTGCATATGTCTGTGTGCATGTGTGTGCATGTGTGAGTGTGTACGTGCATATGTCTGTGTGCATGTGTGTACATGTGTGAGTGTGTACGTGCATATGTCTGTGTGCATGTGTGAGTGAGTGCGTGCATATGTCTGTGTGCATGTGTGAGTGTGTACGTGCATATGTCTGTGTGAATGTGTGTGCATGTGTACGTGCATATGTCTGTGTGCATGTGTGTGCATGTGTGAGTGTGTACGTGCATATGTCTGTGTGCATGTGTGTGTATGTGTGAGTGTGTACATGCATATGTCTGTGTGCATGTGTGTGCATGTGTGAGTGTGTACGTGCATATGTCTGTGTGCATGTGTGTGCATGTGTGAGTGTGTACGTGCATATGTCTGTGTGCATGTGTGTGCATGTGTGTGCATGTGTGTGCATGTGTGTGCATGTGTGTGCATGTGTGAGTGTGTGCGTGCACATGTCTGTGTGCATGTGTGAGTGTGTGTGTGTGCATGCGTGTGTGTGCATGTGTGAGTGTGTGCGTGCACATGTCTGTGTGCATGTGTGAGTGTGTACGTGCATATGTCTGTGTGCATGTCTGTGCATGTGTGAGTGTGTACGTGCATATGTCTGTGTGCATGTGTGTGTGTGCGTGCATATGTCTGTGTGCATGTGTGAGTGTGTACGTGCATATGTCTGTGTGCATGTGTGTGTGTGCGTGCATATGTCTGTGTGCATGTGTGAGTGTGTACGTGCATATGTCTGTGTGCATGTGTGAGTGTGTGCGTGCATATGTCAGTGTGCATGTGTGAGTGTGTGCGTGCATATGTCTGTGTGCATGTGTGAGTGTGTGCGTGCATATATCTGTGTGCATGTGTGTGTGTGCGTGAGTAAGCGCATATACAGGTGTGCGGCTCCCCCACCTGCTGCACGGTGGCCAGGCTCTGCTGCTGCAGGGCTGCGGTCTGGAGTAGGAGGTGCTGCCGCTGTGCCGCGTACATCTGCTGCAGGTACTGCGCCGCCATGCTCTGCGGCCGCTGGATGGCCTGCTGGATCACCTGGGGAAGCGACATGGACAGGTCCGCTACGGCACAGCAGGCGCCAACACACCCACCAGCTTCCGCAAACATAGACAACCAGGAATGGTGAAGGTCCGAAGAAAGCTAGTATGGCTATTTACCTGCGTTACTGAGTAGTGTTCGCTACGGGCTAAAAAAAGCATGCTCCTGGGCTATTGCAATATCACAACAAGAACTCAAACCAAGATCACTAAGTCGCCGGCAGTAGTCTGCAATACTGTACTGGACAGTGGCGCCCCCTGCTGTACGTAGAGTATGCGCGCTGTGTGCGTCAGCTTCATTCAAATTTTCAAAATTCAACTGCACCCAAGCATAAAAAAGCGTGTATCAATGTCTAAGAATTTAACTGTATTTAATGGGCGGGGCGGGGTCTATGCCGCTCCTCAGAAGCACGGCATACTTGATTTCTTTCTGCGTAACCTGGGAAGAAATCCTGTGGGCGCCCCGGTACTGGATCTACAACAGTGTGGAAGCAGTGGACTGGATTCAGTCGATGCTAGCATCAATTGTACGTCACCCTACCCCCCCCCCCAACCGGCAAACACGGGAATGCGAGCCACAGTCAGCAGTGGATTGGTCTGGATTCCTAGGCTCATTCATGCACTGAAACAGTACCTTAGCAGCATGAGCAACCCAGCAGCCCCAAAGCCAGTCATCTTAACAACAAAGGCGTGAAACTAGCTCCTGCTTGGCAATCGTGTAGTAAATATATTTTATTTACTAGTGCAACTGCATGGTAGATGTCATACGCTATGTCCATAACGTTCTGCAGCCAAACGTTTGGCTCATTGCCACTTCTGTTTTAAAATGTTCCCTCAACATTATACTGTTCTTGAATGTGTCTTATATTTCAGCTGTTATCCACAAGGCATCACTTCAAGCATTCTAACTGCAGTAATCAGTGGTAATTATACAATTAAGCTAAAGAGCTTGTTGGCGTAAGGGTCGAGATTTCTAAATAAGGGGGGGGGGGGGGGGGGTGTCTTATCTTATCTGAAAAAGGCCAGTGTGAGTGCAGGCGTTTGCTCTCAACCAGAACTAAAAATAGTTCATTAGTTTAATCAGGTCCTGTAGGCCTGATCCAGAACAAACACCTGTCCACACACCGGCCATTCTCAGATAAGACTGGACCACTCTGTGATAACTGAATTATTACCTGAAATGAATAACATACTGCAATGTGTTTATTGCTTAACATGGCCTCAGAAAGTCCTTTATCGACCTGTTGGTGTTGGAGGACAGAACTACAGGTTAAGAAAGTCAGGAAAAACTCATGGCTCTATTTATAGGCCGTGTCCGAATCAGCGCACTTGCCTACTATTGAGTATGCCACTTGAGTATGGATGGAGGATATTTCTGGCATTACTGCAGGTCACTAAATATTATGCAGTAAGCAGTATAAGGTGTGCTAGTACACAGGACGCAGTAGATAGGGCTCTGATTCGGACACAGCCATAGCCTTTCGTTTCGCTAGTCTGCGGAATGGTTGGAAAGCAGGACTAGTGGTTCTGTGCTCTGATCTCTGACTGTTACCTGGACAGCCTGTCTGTCAGAGGGGGTGCTGTAGAGAGAGGTAGGGGGCGCCTGGGTGCGTGTGGGGGTTGAGGTGGACATGCTGGTCGTGGTGGTGGCAGCCAGGGCAGTGGTGGCGGTGGAAGTTGTGGTGGTCGCGCTCATCTCACCGTCCATCTCTCCCGGACTCCTTGCGTCCGTCTCTTCTGGGTCCGTGGAGTCAGGAAGCTGGCTGGACAAAAATGGCATGTGACTATTACCATGGCGACCAATGTAATGCACGGGGTCCCTGGTGACTTTTTCCAGGAACAGCAGCTTGCTGCCACAACCTCCCAAAAGCTCAGAATATGTAGTGTTAGCTGAATTAATTGTCTTTCCTCACAATATGTGAGAAGCCAAATCTTTAATTATATTTTAGCATTAAGCATTTTGTAATTCTGTTACCACCTTTCAGTTTCTGTGCACACCAGTATCCTTTGTGTACGTGTGAATGTGCACTGTTAACGTGATATCCCTAAAGTGGCAACTAAGCTGTCACCAATTCAGGGGGTTGGAAACACCAAGCTCAAAAAACCTTCTCAGCTGTTTGAAAAATATCATTGGGGTTTTGAAACGCCAATCAAATTGGGCCCTGTCAGAGAAGATAAATGGTAAATTGTATCTTGATTTGCATTTTTCTTTGGCTTCATGGGACACTGATATAATAGTTTACTGCCCAGCATGGGTGTTCCACAGTAATGGGTGTTCTGTTTTTCCAGGCATTTGAACACTACTTTAGCAAATTGCCATATGGTCTGGATCCTCTGTAGCAGCCTCGGAGAGCAATAATTTTTAAGAGTTAATTTTACCTATGCATGTGCAAAACTGGATAAACCTCTGTCAGTTTAAAAAATGTTAAAAGGTAGGCATCAACCACTTCAGTTTTAAAACAGGTTGGTTGTTCCACAGTAATGTATGCTGTATCATGCAAGTTCCTTTTGGAAGCTACAACTTTGGCTCCGTACAATAAAACTGGCGTATCATGCAATATTTCAGAGTTCAAAAATAGTGTTGTAAAACACACATTTGTCGTTACACAAAGAAGATTTTGAGGGCATGGAAATGGTATTTCAACACATTTTTTTTTAAACTGCACATATTGCAGTGTGTAGGACTGCAATGAAACAGGCCCAAGTCAACAAAAGGAAACAGGCATTCACTTGACAGCATAGGTGCAGTGTGTGGCAAGGGAGAAAGCCGTTGGATGACAGCCCGTTCCACCAAACACTGACCCCTCCCAATCAGTGGCACTCCTACAGATAACAAATACTGTTATGTCAAAATACTGTATTTGTGACGTCATGAACAGCAGAGTTCTGTTAATTACTGTGGATTCACGATTCACATTTTATGAATATTTTTTAGAAAATATTTTAGGACATGGGCTTACTATTCATTTATATATCAAACTGTCCATGATTTTTTTTTTAATAAAATGGTCCTGCGAATTGTAGCTACTGTAGGATGGAAATGAATAAAGTGTAAACACACATTTTTGGAGATGAGAAACAGGGTGTGGCTGTAAAGCAAAGGCCTACAATTTCACCATTCCAATACTCTGGTAGGCTACTGGAAGTCTATCCATGATGTCATTACAAAATTCTATGATGTGTACTGCTGAAGGCTTCTTAAAAAATACGCAAAAAACATGGTTTGGAGGAGGCTATGCCAAAGGCTAAGCAAAATACTGGACGAGAATGGGCATGACGGGCAGACTACAGTGATACAAACTAATGCTTCAGAATGTAAGTAGGCCTGTATGTCCAGTCTACGTACAAAAAATCTAAAAATCGTAAGACTTATGTTGTAGAAGGCTTATACCATTCTTAGCCAAGAATTGGAAACGCTTTAGTTTTGGGTTGAGTAACATTAGGGGGCGTGGCACCAAAGCATATAAGCGGTTGCTTATTCTTTGCAATTTTGATAAGTGTCTTCACTTTCTATTTTCCCGCATTGTTTTTGTTTTATTTTTCAAAAATGACACGGAAAATTCTCTTTTTCGGTCATATTGGGCGTAGCCGAAGGACACACGGTCATAAAACTTTCCATTCGCGAGTTCAGGCCAACCCCGACATGTGTCAAGTGAAATAGATTAGGCTACAAGTAGGCCATGACTGAAAAAAGGCGAAATAAGAAAAAAACGGGCAAAAAACAGTAAGACCTTTTGGTAATAACAACAGGCTCTAGACTCATTAAACACATCAAAGCACAAAAATATTGCCTGCTCAGCCAATTTGTAGGCTATTTCATGACGCCACTGATTTATAGTTCCCTGTCTCTTCATGTGCAAAGAACTGCTGAAGCAACTTCACCAACCCTTTCCAGTCTCAACTAAGAGCAGTTTATAATTCTTATAATGAGATTATTCTGGTCTGTTAGGTTATTAAACCTCTGAACTTCAGAAACATCTATAATTTCAGGCAATAAAATATTTGGGTAGGCTATAGGCTACGTCTGTAATGACTACGTTAGCAATGCCATGAAACACTTATGCTTAAGTGGCTTTAGCATGTATAACTCTTAACTGACAGATTTGTGTTCTTAATGCCGCAAACATAGATAAAAGAAATGATGACAAGGCCTGTTGCATTAGAGAAAATGCATTACTGACTAGAAGAAGAGACGGTCAATCTTAACAGGCGGAAATAAATCTTCACTTCTTAGACAACGATGACCGGATTTATTACGGCTGAATGCGTTTGTTTGCGGCGCGTGTGTGAGCACGTGCATGCGCGCACTTGTGTGTATGTATGTGATAAATCTAATTTTCACACTTTAAATGTCAGAAGCCTGCTATTCACAACCACTAAGATATGTAGTCTGTACTAATGATTTGGCAAAATTACGAGTTTTAGGCCTTTCCATTAATTGTAGACTATGCTGTTTCCCAAATTCTCTACAAATGGCTGTTAGTTTTCTAAGTTATTTCTTACATTAAAGTGTTGCCTATAATAGGCTATGTTTGTCTGATAATTTATGCCAGTAAGCTATTCAGCAAACATTGAGCTGTAACACAGAATTTAAATGATTATATTATTATTTTGTAATAGCAATTTTTAATAAAAATATACAGGTAAATATTGTGCCCCATGAGTCTGTCCATCCATATATTTCAGAAGAAAAAAATGCATTAGCCTATGATACAAAAGGAAAACAAAGTTAAACCATTGCATATTTTATACTCCCTTTTTTAAAATAGACAGCACATTTTCTATTCAGCTATTGATATTTTTATATAGGCCTAAATAAAACGGGTGGGCCTAATATATAGCCTAGGCTATAGTTTCGGATGCTTACGATGCTTAACGCTTTCAATAAATTAAAAGCAGAAGATCAAAAAAGAAAGAAGAGACTATCCCAGGTGCCTCCGTAGCCCAAGTAACACTGCATATTAAATCTACTGAGTAGGCTAGGCCTACATAGGGCTCAGTCAGTGAAACAGGGCAGTGGGTGGTTAAATATGCCCTCAGATTTAATGGATAACCTTAATTATTTCCTCATAGGCCAATCATTCAAAAACTTAATTCGTAGCCTACCCAATATTTTATTAAATCTCAGATGACAAATTAATGTGGAGATGTCAGTAGGCTATAACGTAAATTCAAGTTGCTATATATTCTCTGTTTAATTCAAGCCTGAACTATCATGGTCTATATTGTTTTCTGAAAATGAGGAACTTTACAATATACGTGTTTGGTCGCTTATGAATGGACTTATTCTAATAATTAAACTGAGTTTTATGCGTAACATAACAACTGTGCCCTCGACGACTATAGCCTACTGTTTTGCTTATTAGGTTACTAGATGAGTGTAGGCTATATGCTTATAATCAAGGAAAGACATTTTGTCTTTAAAGATGAAGAAACTTTAAAAGCGAGATAGAATAGCTACAATAATCAGATGGGAATGATC
Organism: Synaphobranchus kaupii; assembly: GCA_029718625.1. Classification (NCBI taxonomy): domain Eukaryota; kingdom Metazoa; phylum Chordata; class Actinopteri; order Anguilliformes; family Synaphobranchidae; genus Synaphobranchus; species Synaphobranchus kaupii. The sequence goes on along the minus strand of CM056381.1, from coordinate 63,605,549 downwards.
AATACAAACTGATAATTAAAATAATTTTGAAACGATTTTTAATTCCTCGTGACAATGTAGGTAGCCTACTCTTCTAAATAACACGTCTCCGCAATTAAATTAGCATAAATCAAAATTTAAATAAAATTTTATATTTACAGGATTGACGGACAAACATTAAATTTCGTTCTATCCTCATATGTCGAGCGTGTCGTAAAATTAGAAGTGAATTGTGCCTAAAATTAATTCATACAGTATGTTTGCGCCTAGGGATCCCGAAGTATTTCGAAGTAAATACAAAACGACTGAATTATTTTATCGTCTGGCAGTATTGTCTACTCAACTGAATAAATATTGGACTAATTTATAAAGGTACCTGGTGCATTGCATTTCAATTCAATAGGCTACATGGGCTAATTTGAAACAATGGCATCAAAAATATTAGTATCAACAAGATTTTTAAAAAGAATACAATCAAACAAGAAAACGTCGCCACTGATTGTAGGATATCCCCATGAAAATATTTTTTTCATTGTTTAACCTAGCCATCTATTGAATGTTAAAGACGTTGAATACCAGTACCCAGGTGTATATAGCCTAACGACACTGTCTCCTCAAACATGACTCCATAGGATATTGATTACCGAGTATTTTGTCAACATGCTCTGCTAGAGTCTTTGGGAGAATCCTACTGACAATAAGATAAGGTGTCGCGTAAATGCAACCACGAGGTCTTAGAAATTCGTGGAATGGGATTCTTCAGTTGCCATATGTTCTAGTAGCCTATGGAACACGTCTTTCAGTATTCGAATCATTGTAAAAAATAAAATCATTTTTTGATTTTTCTCTAGTCTACCCAATAATGGTATAACATTAATGTAAACGATATTCTATAAAAAGCAATAGCAGGCGTAGCCTACCATTCACAACCCGTATAATAATTAACAGATTGTTTCTGTATTTAAGATTTCTGTCTTGAAGATCCCAAATTTCTAATTGTACTGTAATGGTTTTCAACAGAATTCACCAATGAAAAGGTATTCACAAAGGGGCTTTGGTTCAGCACATCCCCAACTAAACATTCGACCGTCCATAGGCAGGGGGCTTCACAAAAAGAAATTAAAAAATAAATAAAAATAAGGTTAATTGTACGTCATAATAAAGTTGGACACGAATGTACACATTGCTCTCGACCTTTTTCATTTGACAATTGTCAATTCATTTACTTTAATTTTTACTATGCAGGGGCGTTTAAGTCAAGTGCATCGCTGGTTTTGCATGCATTCCACCTAGCTCTTCTCTTCGCCCATCTGCTCGAGGTGCAGCCACGGAAGCTGTATCAAAGAAACGCCCAGGTATAGTGAAAATACTGTATTCTACCTCACCGTACGGTTAATCTATAAAAGTCATACGCATAAATTATAGTAACGTATTTCGGAACATCGGCTCTTTCTTAAAAACGAATTATGTAGGCTATACCGTAACAGCGCAATGCATGCACACGCATTAAGTTGTCCTATAATTCTCGTTACCTGCCTGGAATTAATATTAGACATGACCCATCTCGGAGTGACCGTGCCACTGGTTCAGGCTGTCATCGTCCCAATCATGTTCTAATGCGTCAATGCTTTCTAAAATGGAGATAAAAACAAAACGCTACGTACGGTCAAGAATGAAAAAACACACACAGCACCACTCGCAGTTTTGGAGGACCTCTCACAAGCAGTTCGATTTTTAAATATAGTTGGGTAAAAACTATATCAATTCATCGTGCTACCTGCGAAATCGATGAGAATATGTAGAAACATAAAAGCCTTGCATTTATTTCCTCGCACCATAGTCTTGAATTGAATTGGCAATTGAATTGGCTACACCATTCGTAATTCAATCTATTCCATCTTATTTATAATTTTTGATTGAAAGAAAAAAAAAGAGCAAAGCTCGATGTACAGGCAGTTTTTATTAAGAATTTAATAGAAGCTGTAGCCTAGGCTATAGTGTAACATATATATATATATATATATATATATATATATATATATATATATATATATATATATATATATATATAGGCTACATAAGGGGACCTTCCAAATATATTTGTAGGCCTAAGTTAAAAATGAAAAATACAGATACGTGTCAAAACATACTTTCTCACATTTATGAAAATTTTGATATTTTGGTTTAGGGCTGACATTATTCGTGAAGATTTTTTGAAACGCATGGTGTAAGCGTTGGGCACGTAACCTAGGCTACACGTAGGCTAAATGTCCTCGTTCAACTGGACCGTTCGGTTTCCATATGTTAGGCTACATTTTATTTATATTTCCTTTGGCAAAGGTGCCTGTATTCAAGTATGAGGAGAAAGGAAGCAGTTTATTTGATAATTTTTATAACACTGAGTCTCTTTTAGGCCAGTAGACTATAAGATTATAGGCCTATATATATATATACAGTGCCCTCCACTATTATTGGCACCCCTGGTAAAAATGAGTAAAAAAGGTTATAAAAAATTAATCGTTTGGTGAATTAGCTTAATGTCACACTGAAAAAATTAAGCAAATTTATTAATGCAACAGGCCTTTAAAACCTTTAATTGAAGCAAATTTATTATGATTTAAAAAAAAATCCTCATCAAGAAATAATTATTTTTAACAAAACCATGTGTGCCACAATTATTGGCACCCCTGCATTTATATATAGAATAAAGTAATCATTTTTTATATTTGGTCACATATCCTTTGCATGCCATGACTTCCTGACCCAACAACATCAAAAGACTCTTGATATCTTATTTTCTGGTACTCTTACAAGCGATAATATAACGTCTCTGCATTTGAATGGGTCTCTATGGGAATTGGGGTGGGACTAGGTTTAGCTGTAAATTATGCTGGAACAGTATGGAATACATGGTTGGTAAAATTGCTGTAAGTCATCAAAGGTCTGAGGTATAAAACGAGCCTCAAACCATCACTCTGTTGCCAGATATGCAGTAGATATGGATGGGTCACTTTAAGGGTTGTTTCTCCTGACAAATTTTCCTATTGAACTCTATGGAAAAAGAAACCCTTCAAGTTATCCATCCATTTTCAGTGTGACATTAAGCTAATTCACCAAACGGTGAATTTTTTATAACCCTTTTTACTCATCTTTACCAGGGGTGCCAATAAAAGTGGAGGGCACTGTATATTTCTAAAGCGTGTCCTGTGAACGTGTGACACCTCTTTGTAAAAGTAGGCTAAACAAAGGTAACGCATTCACATTAATTTTTTGGCCTAAGCAGGCTACAAACACCCTTTAGACTTGTGTGGTGTGAATGTTGGCTACGTTTTAAATAAATCGTCTTATGGTGCTTTATATAGGCTACATATGGGAAATATGGCTTAAAGTATCCTGCTACACTTAAGGATAACAGCAAAAGGTCGGTATCATTCGTAGTGAAAAGATACTGAACCAAATATTAGGCCTACAGAAAAATAGGCTAGGAAGAAGAAAAATGCGTCAAATTGTAACCATAGCAACAGCTGCCTTCTAACAGCCATGGGACCTAACCTGAACAAAAAGCAAAAGTCATGACATCCTAGGCTATCAAAAGCTCAACCTGCTATTGGGTCAGGAAGGAGGAAACAAAGTATCCTACAATAGCCTACTTTAACCCTTCAAGGTGTAAGATCACAAATATTAGAATGTTCTTAACTGAACATTCTAATGCTGATGTAACAATCACTACTGGTAGGCTAATTGAAAACAATTGAGTTCTGGAACACTGACTTAGAATTTAGAAAAAAAAAACATTCCAAAAAACGTACTCTTCAAGGGGTTAAAGGCCGTTAAACAGTGACGTGTGTGTTGGCTATAGCCTATGTGTAGGCTATGTCTATACAATAGGCCTACAAATAGCCAACATGAACATATTTATGATGAAATATAGGCATAGGCCAAGTATGTCCCTGGAAATTGAATCTTATACTTCAGATTTGTCAAAATAACATTCCATATGTTCCTGCATTTTAAGGATTCCTTAATTTTCCAGACACAGGTTTCAATGCAAATTAGAGAATGCAGTCACTGCTGCACAAACAGCGCGTGATAAGGTCTAATAGTTTTTCTCAATTTTTCACGCATAAACAAGCCATTATGCTTGTTTTAAACTTCTTGGTTCTGGTTTTAAATTAAATAGTTTTTAATCGATTTCAAATAAAGAATCGTTTAATTAAAGTAGCTTACTGGCAATGTTGTTAATATTTGGTCAAAAGAAAATGGTAGCCTAGCCTATATATTTTGCACTCTGACAAGTGATAGGCTAGGTACACAATGTTGGATCACAATGTAGCCTAATTACAATGAAAGGAAAATTACAATGAATTTGGTATTATTGAGTATTTCCACAAGGGGGCAGAGTGATCTTGATGAAGCTGTAGTTGTCCTTTTTAGTCCTTTGTCGTAGGCAGCCATATCATGGGTGTCAACCTGAATTCCTGGTGGGCCATGAAGAATTTCTAGTGAAGCTCAGTCTCCAGCTATAATTACATTTAAAAGAGGGTGAATCATTGGGATATGGAATAATATCGGTATCTACAAGTAAATGGTCTCCAGCCACGAACATAATCTTTCAGCAAGTTTGACTGATTTAGACATTTTATTGGAAGTCAAGTTATGCACAGCTTTAAAATGTTGTAATGTGCTTAATTAATTTGGAATAGAAGAGCAAGTCACATTAGGATATTAACTAATATCCTTCATGTACAGTAAGTATGGGGCCATTATTGTCACTGTGCATTTAATTTTGTCCTAGATAGTGAACTACATTTGACAAAAGAACATTGGAACACTCTTCTGGACATTTGTTCATCAAAATTTATTGTGAACCTATCACGTCTACAAGCCAGAGGGCAACACTTTAAACCAGAATGGTAATCCATTGAGTGCAGGCCTACACAACACCCTCTGGGGTTTTCAAAGCAACCCTAACATTTAAAATCTTCCTTATCAATTCACAAAAGGTCTTCCAGTTCAGTGTTTTAAATAGTCAGCTGTTATTTGGCACACACACAGATACATAGGCATGCACACACAGACAATGGTGATCACATGACCCCCCCAACTGACAGGTGAACGATAGCCCCATAGTTACTGTAGCCTACAGTTAATTACATTACACGTCACTTGAAGTTTTACGGTATTTAAATATTGTGCAGTTGTAAACTAATTATGTATATAGAAGACATGATATAAGTAGCCTTGGTAAATCATTGTTTTGGTCATTTTGTTTCCCCCCCCCCAGTCTTGCACCTGATTGGAGATAATAGTGCTAACTTTAGCTATCCATCTACTCTGTCTACAGTGTAACGTTACAGTAAACTTACTGTACATGCATATGTAACAGAATGGTGTCCTGAAACGGCAATTCGCATAGATTTTTTTTTTAATCAATGCTGTACAAATTGGGGTTAGCGCTGAAAACAACAGCAAAAATAGACTGCAGCAATAGGCCTACATGTTCAATATATCATATCAGATGATAACATTGCCCTAAAATGATCTCTTATGTGTCAACACATTTTTATTTTCAACACAAACCGATAAAAAACAACATGGGAACATAATGACGAGAACAGACACCTCTTGGTTTACCTACAGCTACAGTGCATATCCAGCACTGCGCCAAGCCTGGACTAGAACACCCCGAGAATCTGGAATCTTTACTAACCTAAATTTACCGCTTTTCCACGCATTGTAAGGACATGCATAATATTTTATATCCCTATCTGAACCAATTGAAAACTTTTGTTTAAAACATTCAGTCAAATCTGCCTTTCAATGAAGTCTAACAATTTAACAAGCTTCGCAGACATTATAACCTAAAAAGCAAAACATGCCTTGAATTATACATGTGATGACAACATAAACACTATGTCAAATAGCTACGCATAATCAGCGTCAAGCATTTTCAAGTAACGACGTTCTTTTTGAATGAAGAACACGTATATCGTCTAAATAAAGTTGCACTTAACTTGGTATAATCGGAATGCTGGTGAGCTCATCCATATCACCAGCGCAGGGTGTCTCAAAATATTCAATAATTTTCTGCTTTCTCTAAGACTCAACGATACTGACAACTGTAACTACAGTCATTGTTAGTATTTGTTAATCAACAGTTAGTTATAGGTTGTGTTTAAATAGTTTTTTTTTTGTAATTAGCGAATGAATATTTCCCCCTACCACATTCCTCGGTTGGATTGGTCGGTTGCGAGGCCTCTACTACAGTCAGTAAGGAGTGTTTTGGTGTGTAGGACCACCGAAGTTACTTCTTCTTCTTTGGGGGGGTTTGTTAACCAAAATATTAGTTGGTCAGTTAATCTGCTGTCACATAACTCTGCGAGAGAAAGCCGACTGGACGTTTTGACGGTGTATTTTTCCACTGTACAGAAGAAGGGGTTTCTTCTAGCTTACAAGGCACTGTAAGGAAAGCTCGGAAATCGAGAGCTTATGATGCCTACGTTGCGGGACAGCACTATGTCCCACCCCGGAGAGAATCCCCATCAAGTCCGGGTAAAAGCCTACTATAAAGGGTAAGTGGCTACTGGTGATTAAGTAATCTAGGTAGCTAGTTCCGTGTGGGCGCTAAAAACGTTATGCTGGTTATTCTCACTCGCTTGCTATTTTAGAAGTCAGACAATGCTTAAGTTACCATCTTAGTTAACTAAGGTAACTTACGCGTCAGGCAGGTGAAGAAGCTAACGTGTGTTAGCTAGTTGGTTAACGTTAGCTAGCTAGCAAGCAAGCAAACGCTAACTGAGCACAATTGAACTAACCAGTTAACTCCGCTAACAGATAACCTAATGTTAACCTTAACGTTAATTTTGAAGTCGGCTCACAAAAGTCAACATTAACTAGGAAACGACGATAATATAGCTTAGCCAGCTAGCTGACGTTGCGTAGCTTGCTAGCTAATGTTATCTGAATAACGTTGTCAACTCTTTTAGAATTTTAATTAGAAGTTAACGTAGCTAGCTATAGCTGTAACGTTAGTTGTATGCTAAGGCTTGCTAGCTATCTACCGTTGTGTCTAACTTATGGGAATGTGTTGTATGTTCAGCAAGCTAAGTGTAATGTTGAATATCAACTTTTAATGTTAGCTCACGTTATGGGAATACAATTTTACATTGCATTAGCCAGGCTGCTAACGTTATAGGCAATTAACGTTGGATCAGCTTAGTTAGCTACACACAGTGGTAACGTTAGCTAAGGACTAACCCATCGCAATATATGTAATTTCTCTGTCTTTTTGAGAAGCAAGAGGCTAGTTTTTATACCAATTGCCTCACTTGGTCTATGTTTATGAGGTGGGTTAGCTGACACCTGATTCAAAATAGCAAGTAGTAACGTTAATGCTAGCTAACTTAGGTTAACGTTAGCTGTTAATTTAACCTTTGCGGCGTTATGCAAGTTATTTCAAGAAGTGGTATTTCTAGATAGCTATTCAGCAACTGATGTCAGTTCGCGTGATGACATTAAAGTTAATGTTAGCTATCTAGAGAGTGGTTTTTGAAGCACTGAGTTAACCAGACCAAAATCCCTATGAGGTTTCAAAGTAAACATATTGTTCATTTCTATCTATCTGTCAACCTATCTTTATTACCCTACCTCATCGCTCTTTAAAGTGTAAGTTACCCTAATTTACCCAAATCCAGTGCATCTGAGTCTGAGAAGTTACTAACCATAACTTACGTCAACCTATGATCCACCTAATTTACTCGAGTGTTTGCGCGTAATTATATAGAACATTTAACCGTTATTCTATTCTGAAATGAAGGTCATTTTTATGTGAAACGTAGCCATTTGGCGACTCGGGCTCAATAGTCTGGGCTATGTTTAGATACTCAGTACTGGTACTTGAAAAACTTGTCATACTAGTAACTTCTGCCAGACTTGTAGTCCCGCTGTCTTACCTCTCCCTTTCTCACCAGCTTGGAAGCATTGCCCTCAAAACAAGGCATGCAAACTATTTATGAAATAACTGCTGAAGAATCTGAGCTACGTCTTAAAAGGAGTAACTGATGGTAGTTAGGGAAATTTTATCTGCCAGTGAGTCAGGTCTAATACTGGGAAACTGGTCGAATTACTCTTTATTTTTTAATAAATTTTAAAAAATTTAATTGAATTATTTTCTTATGCTGAACAGATGTATGTTTTGGGTCAAAGTGCAAGCGGTTCTGTCACTAGTTCACCCGAGGGGATGTTTGTTTCCTGAACTTCTGGCATCAACCAGGTTGTGCCATACCTGACGTCGTAGCCATGCAATTTATCTAAATACTTGATCCAGTTGTAGAAATAAAGACAGATTGAACAAAAAGCAGAAACCTCCCCAGTGGCTTGCTTTCCAGTAGTCTGGACGAGCTTCATTTAACCTGTGCTAATGGCAGAACAGACCTACTCGTTATCACCATCAGACCTCATTAGCTGTAGCTCTCATGTTGTTTGCTTACCATGCTAAATGCACTTTTCTCAGTCCCTTGGCTAAAATCTTGTGCAAAATGACAAAATTGTAAACTTCAGGACATGAGTGATCATGGTTTGACACTGGTCAGCTGGTTTACAATGTCTGCAACCCGCAGACTGGTTTTAACCACCGAGGTTTTAACCCTTTAAGGTGTAAGATCACTGTGTTCTTAACTGAACATTCTAATGCTGATGTAACAATGAATGGAGTTCTAAAACACTGACGTAGAATTTTGAAAAACATTCCACAAAACTACTCTTCAAAGGGTTAAGCTTACACTCTGTTTAGCTGCGTTGCTTACTTGGCAAACATATTGCCAGGCCCACCCGTATTTTATGATCTGATAGACAGTCTGCACTTGATGATTTTTTTCCCAGGTGAAGTACAAGTTCTCTGTGCAGGGATGAGCCCCACAGTTTGAAATCAAATCCTGTCTGTCAATGCTAAACATGACAGATTCCAGGGCTATTGGCCTTTGCATTGTATGGGGAGGGATGGTTTCAGTCGGCTTGGTGTTCCCTCTAAACATTACGTTGTCCCGACTCCTCTGGTCAGTTGTGCACCTGCGGTCTGGCCGGGCCAGCTGTGTCTGACGTGCTCTCCTTCCGCACAAAGTCCGCAAAGATCAACAGTTGGAACTGCAGAGTGGAAACGAGCGGCAGATTCTGGATGCTATTTGGTGGAAGAGTGCGTCTATAAAATACAAATTAAAAAATGCTAGGGATGAAGCCATCAATTCATTTATAGATTACTCATTGTCAGTGTATCTTGAAACAACACTACAGTATATTGACATAATGAAGGATCTGTACAGTGAAGGGCCTGCACAATACTCTGACAACCATTCCAAATCGATGAAAATTTACCCACAAAACATTCTAACAATTATGTTCAGAGAAGGGAACCCATTTATTTGTAACGGATGCACTGTTCAAGTCATTTCCCCAAAGCAATCAGCAGCCCTTGTTCATTGACACAATGGGGAAAATATTGCAATCTTCAATTTACAAATTATATAATATCTTCAATTTACAAATTATCACTATTATAATTCGAGGAGTTTCTTTGTTTTTTAAATCGATTAAATCAATTAGTCTAAATTCTAATATAAATGTATATGATTATGTAGGCAGTAGTGTGGTATAGTGGTTCAGGAGCTGTGGGACCTTTGATAAGGGTATGTAACCTGAATTGATTCAGTAAGTGCAATTGTGTAATTGCCGGAAGAGCAATTAATTTCCCGCGTGACTCAGAAGGACTCAAGGGATCAAAACCCCCCTCACCTTTAGCCAGTCTATGCTGATGGCTGTGCCTGGAGTGGGGCGGGTTTTAGTTGAGTGGGGAGAATGGTGTTGCTTTTCAGCTTTGGGCTGGGTGTGATATGAACCAAATGCTGGTACAATTTTGATTGTGGCTGGTGAGAGTTTCTACTCTGGCAGCCACTTTGGCAGTTAACCAACCAGTTTTTTGTGTTGTATTGTAAAAAGGTGATGTGGCTGGTAAAATGTTAAAAATGGCTGGTGATTTTTAGAATCCACAAGCCACTTTGGCCAGTGGGTGCAAAAGTAAATTTCATGCCCTGGCTCCAGGTAGGTGTCTGACCTAGACTCAGAGCCCCCCTGGCAGGTATGATGGCAGGTATGGTGGCAGTACAACATATAGGAAATGGGGCATGTCTCAGTCAGTGAAGGCCTGAGACATCTCCATGCACGTGGGAACGATCACCATTCACTTGCGCACACTTTACAGTACTTTATCCGCTTCTACTCTTACCATCAGAAGGACCGAATTAGCGTAGCCTGTATTGTAGTTTTTGTCTGTCGTTTTAATCACTTGCGTGATGACATACGAGGAGTCCGATCTGATTGCTGAAGGCATGGGAAACCCTCTTTTCCACACTTGCAGACGCGCATTGGAATTCAATTCATAGATGCCTGCACTGTGTCTATAATTATATTTGGCAGAAAGAGCGGGTGTGGACTTGGTTTGAAACCAACAATTTAGCCCAGCGCATTGGTCGACATTTCTTTGGGCCATTTATAAATGCACTGTGGCAGGCCCCAAACTGACACTGCAGCCGCCTTTAGCAGGCAGCCTGCTGCACGCTAGCGTCTTCCCTCACGGAGGGTCTTTAAAACAAGACGAGCCAGACAGCGGCGTACCTCTGAGGTCTTGTCCCGCTGCCTTTTCCCATATACTTTACATTTACATTTAGACATTCGGCAGAGTAGAGTCACTTGCACATCTGACTTATTTAGACATGCAGTCCATTCATACAGCTGGGTATTTCCCTGAAGAGGTTCAAGTTAAGTGTCTTGCTCGAAGATCTGAGATACAATGGCGATGACCCACCCAGGGATCGCCCTCTTCTCCAAAAAACACCATAAAACAACACCGTTATGGAAAAGGAAAGAAAGAGAGAACGAATCACTCGTTCAAAATAACTGAAATAAGGAAGGGGGGAGGAGGACGGCTCCTTATTAAGGAAAAGCCACCCGCTTTCACGTCCCTTCCTCCAGCTCTTCTGAGCTCTTCTTCCTCCAGCTCTTCTGAGCTCTTCTGAACTCTTCTTCCTCCAGCGCTTCTTAGCTTGTCTTCCTCCAGCTCTTCTGAGCTCTTCTGAACTCTTCTTCCTCCAGCGCTTCTTAGCCCTTTTTCCTCCAGCTCTTCTGAACTCTTCTTCCTCCAGCTGTTTGCCCGTTTCTGGACGTGCTTTTGTACCCTTTAGTTAGCCCAGAGGGTCAGAGGGTAGCTTTTTGTGAAGGCAGAGCTTCCTTCCCTCCTGTCATCGCATCCTGCTCTGACAAGGCCCCAGGGTTCACAGAGTCCGAAGCTCACCGCTGGTTTTAACACTGGCCTGTCAAAATGGAGCTGGCTGAACTCCATTATGGCTCCATAGCTCCGTGTGACAACTTTTAGTCACAACTTTACAGAAACTCGCAGAGTGGATTGGTCACCACAAATCGGTACCCCCCCCCCCCCCCCCCCCCCAAACGTTAATCTGAAGTGTCGTTTTATCTTTTTTCCACCACATGGATTCAAGTTGTGTAAAACGGCATTGCCATTTTGTGGTGCGCTCTTTGGCGGTTGAAGTTCAATAACCTATTTAGGTACATTTGACTTTGATGAACTTATTATCTTATTCTTCATCCCTTCTGTTCTTGAGGGCCTGCCTTTGCTGGCCGTAAGTACAGTTGATAATGTGTTGGCGTGAATGTTAGGCTGGGAAGGACTCTGCAGGGGGAGCTGGGCTGACTGTACCCCCTCTTTCTGTTGTTTTCCATATTCAGGTGGCACTGTGGTGGCCAGGTGAGAGCCTGATCCTCTGGCAGCACTGTGCCAAACTGTCACATTGATCTCTGTGGGGTATCGCCTGGGGCTGTTAAACACCCCCACCTCCCCATGCGCTTACAGATGATGAATGACCTTCTGTTCAGCAGATGGGGCTGTGAAGGGGGGCTTTTTGTGTATGGGGGGGGGGGCGGGGGGGGGGGGGGGGGGGGGGGGGTAAATTAACCGCTTTGCCTCTCTGGCTTTAATTTTTCTGGGATGAGCTTAGCTGTCTCTCAGCCAGAAACCTCGCCTCCATTCAGAAGTGCTGTCATGGCAATGGCAACAAGGTCAGTTTGTGATGTCACAATGTGGGAGGTCAGGTGGGCTGCCGAACACTTTTTTATTTTTATTTTTTTTACAATGCTCACTTTCACATTCACAGCATGAATGATAATGGCATTTTAATTCAATTACTCATCAGCCAATGTCTTGCACATGGTCTTGCCTCGTTTACTCACCGAAGAAAATTCCCACTTGTTAAACAGGAAGGGCCCCGCTGAGGACCATCCCACAGCTTAACACTGTCACCCATTACTCACCTACGTTCAGCACCGTGTCAGAAATGCAGCTTTTGGAGACCAAGGCTTAGTGTTCATTGTCCGTCGAATTCTTTCCCTCTCGGAGAAGGCGGCTTGCTTTTAATCATGTGACGGAATTCCCCACACGTACATGTGTATGTATAATGTCTGTCAGCCAGAAACCTCGGCTCCATTCACAAGTGCTGTCACGGCAATGGCAACAAGGTCGGTTTGTGAGGTCACAATGTGGGAGGTCAGGTGGGCTGCCGAACCCTTTTTTTTGTGTGTGTACATTGCTCACTTTAATAATAATAATAATAATGAAACTATTAATTGGTTTTTATTTCGAGTCCCTGTGGGAGTTTTTTACTTGTGTACTGAGCCCCACTCCCTACGCCGCTAAATTAATTCCTGTGGGTGTAATGTTTGGACTCTTAACAAATGCAATATAATGAATAATTCCCACTAAAGTACATGTACAGGACGTTCCAGTCGAAGGGCTCCCCTTTTGTTTGAACAGTGTGTAAACATTAACGGTTCCTCAGAGTGACTGGACGGCAGGTGATCCGGCTCCCTGAGTGAAGAGGTCGATGAGCCGAAATGTACCGGCACTCTGTCCTGGCAGTAAACAGTATATGGGGTCTGATGGCACAGCCGTCAGTTTGACAGAGTTCCTCATTGTACATCGGGAATGAGCGGGTAAAACGGATGAAGTGGAGAACTCATAACCCGCATGCAGCCACATACACATACATATATTATTTATTGATTTTATGATATTCATTTATTATTTGATCTTATTCATGACATGGTACTCGCCGGATTTTCATTTATTGTTTTTGTGCCTTTTTCAGCCTTGACAAAATAAGCGGCGATTCTCTTCCCCGGCTTTGCAGAGCGTGTGTTTGGGTTCTTGTTTTATCTCCCCGTTAGTTAAATCAGCTCAAGCGTCTCCAGGAGTGTTCTCCTGAAAAAAGCTACGCAAATTCATTCATATTAATTCATGAATGTCAATGATTTAAAAAGAGCCTCACTTTATACTCGCTCTCCAGTTTGGTCAGAGTTTATCAAGTCTTTGCTGGTGGGAGACTATATTCCGACACGTGGAAATGGGGATAAGATGTGGGTGCTGACCGTATCAGGTCTATTGCTGCTTGGAGCATCCAACCAAAAGGTAGGCATCTGCCTGCATGCTCCAGGAGGGTGGGGCTTGATGTCAAACCCCACCCTCAGACATCCTACCCCCTTGTCCAATCCAGAGCTTTGTAAGGCGGAATTGTTTTTAACCCACTGCACGCGTCGATGGTCGGGGTAGGATGTCAAAGCCCTGCTGTCGACATCCGAACCCGCCCCTCCCGCACCCTGCAGTCACATGTACTTGGACCATAAACTGCTCCAGGGTTTATTTTCCCGAGAATCGAAAGTATCCGTGTTAGCACGGCGCTCTCTCTAGAAGCCCTGAGCAATTGGTGCGGAAAGATTAGACGAGGCACCGCGATGCAGCTCACAGATAAGGTTCCGGTGAGGAAACGGAGCCCCGGCTGCCGGCGCGGATAACCCGCCGTATCTCCGCGCCGGCGCACACAGCGTCAATGATTTACGATCGAGTGAAGCGTGGAGTGGCAAATCCGGGCTGGCCCCGCGCCAGCCATTGTCGGCCGCTCCGGCCCAGAGGGCCGCGCCGAAACGCGCTCGCGCCTGTCTCCCGCCCACCGCCAGGGGCCTGTATCGCTAAGCAGGATTACTGAGTTAGCTGGATAACTGCACTGAGTAAAACCCAGAACAGCTCTTTTTACCTCAGTCCACGTTCCAGATTTGGGAAGGTTCCGGGTTTTACTCTGTGCAGTTATCCGGCTAGCTCGGTCATCCCGCTTCGTGATACACGCCCCAGATGGAGACAGAGGGAGTCAGAGCGAGCTAGTGCGCAGAAGCGACTCGCAGGGACAATTAACGAAGCCCTGCGCTCGTACGTCAGCACGGCAGGGTTTTTATTTTGCGTCCCTGTGGGAGTTTTTACTTGGGTACCGAACCCCGCTCCCTATGCCGCACGTTATTTTTTCAGTAACCGCTAAATTAATTCCTGTGGGCTGTGGGTGTAATGTTTGGACTCTTAACGAATGCAATATAATGAGTGTGTGGGAGGTGCGGCGTTAACGTCGTCATCTGCCAGCCTCCCGCGAGCGTTCGCTTTTTCATCAGCTGACCCCAGCCTCCAGGGTGTGAATAAACACCCGCCACCTGCCGAACGCTGGTAAAATTATGATCGTGGCTGGTATGATTTTCTACTCTAGCAGCCCCTTGGCAGGTAACCGACCAGGTTGTGTTACATTGTAAAAGGTAATGTGGCTGGAAAAATGTTGAAAATGGCTGGTGATTTTTAGAATCCACATGCCACTCTGGCCAGCGGGTGACAGAGTTCATTTCATGCCCTTGCAAGCCTCCCGATGACAATAACGACCAGACGTGTGAAAAGCTGTGAAACGCATGCCCGAAAAACACACATACACGCGCTATAAACTGTAAAGCGGTTAAAGGCCTCTGACCCTCAACACTAATGGTCTCTCATCTTGTGGACGTTTGTTGGACTCATAAATTCAAGGTCGTGAACTCCGAGTGTGAGTTCGAAACACCAGATATTTGCAGGAAGAGCATCAAGTCTCACAACTTAGACCTCTCACTTTGTGTTCCTCTCTCTCCCTCTCCTTCTCTGCTCCCTCTGCCTCTCTCTGTCTTTCTCTCCTCTCTGCCTCGACCTCTGCACGTCCTGGTCGCATCCAAATGATTTCACCTGACATGAGTCTTGACCCAGGACATTCCATGTAAAACCGGACCTCTGCCAAGCAAAACGGTTGACAGGAGGGCACGAATCGTCGTCACAGTTACTGTGCCTGTGTTGTGGGTTGTTTGGTTTTAATCATCTGCTCTAACCCATCTCGTGAGCATTGACACTGTGAACCTGTAGCCCAGGTTCTCTGTTTTCTCCAACGAGTAGAGTAGGCCAGGTTTGTTTCCTAATGCACATTAACGTGAATCGTGCCTGCAGAGGTCTCAGGGAAAGTGAATGGAGATCCCCGTTACCTCAGACTGGCTGCTGATCCTCTGCCTGTGTCAGCGGAGAGTGAGCCAGTGTAAGAGAGAGAGAGAATGGGGGGAGGGAGCGCAGGAAGGGAGGATCATGTGATGTAGAGCATTGGACCTTGGAGCCTCGACCCCTTCCTGTGGCTTGCAGTCTGCTCTCTGCGGCCCCCCCACCCTGCCATTATGTGGGCTGTCTGGCGCAGCATAGGGGGGTCAGATATAGCCTGCATACACTGCCCCCCCCCCCCCCCCCCCCCACGCTCACTGCTGCCTGCAAAGGGGCCTTATAGCGCAAAAAAGAGCTAAGCTAATCGCGTAGCTCGAACATGCTATGCTAATTGCACTTTATAATATATTCAGGATTCTCCATAGTAGTTCTATGGGATTCTCCCCCAAGTATGTGACCATAGAACTAATGTATGTGACAGAGGCGCGGCGCCACTCTTTCCTGTTGCGCCACTGTGTAACCCGCAATAGTAGCCCGTGGCACCCGTGTCTTGTCGTTCCACGCTCAGTCAGGGGATCGATGCTCTGCAAAGCTGGGGAAGAGAATCGCCGCTTATTTTGTCAAGGCTGGAAAAAAATGTCCTCTTTCCTTCGGTACGGGACTTTCGGTTTGGCCCGCGCTGCGGGAACAATTAAGTCTTGCTTTAATGCAGGTGCGGAACATTTTTTTTTTTTTTTTTGTGTGTGGAACTTAGTTCTCACTGCCTAATGACGTAGCTTTAACGTGCCTTATTTTGTTCAGAAATAAATTATGGCCAGTTAGCCACTGTTCCATTAAATGAAAAGCAATTTTATACTTTTATACTTTTTTGTACCGAAAATATACTGAACCATTAAGTCAAAACGAACGTAACAAACCAAGACTTTTTGTGTATAGTTACTCCTACTGGGTACCCATTAAGCTCAGTCTGGACCTTTCACATATTTCATAATATTTCTTCAACTAGTTTTTTAAAAGTTTATAAATTAAGTCATAATCTTGAAGTGATTTATTTTTCACTTTTATTTTTAATATTCCTTTGCAGTTAATTTTTTAATGAAAAAAAAAATACAGTGAGCACCATAATTAATTGGACAGTGACACATTTTTTGTTATTTTGGTCCTATACTCTAGCCCTTTGAGTTTGAAAGGATACAATGAGGTTGAAGTGCAGACTTTCAGCTTTCATTTGAGGGTATTTTCATCCATATCGGATGAACAGTTTAGAAATTGTAGAATTTTATATGGATCACTTTAAGGGTTGTTTCTCCTGACAAATTTTTCTATTGGAACTCTATGGAAAAATAAGTCAGGAGAAGAAACCCTTCAAGTTATCCATCCATATCTACTGCATATCTGGCAGCAGAGTGATGGTTTAAGGCTGGCGTGATACGTCAGACCCTTATGATGACTTAGAGCCATTTTACCAAACGTGTTCCATACTGTTCCAGCATAATTTACAGCTAAATCTAGTCCCACCCCCCAATTGCAATGTTATAGTATCGCTTGTAAGAGTATCAGAAAATAAGATATCAAGAGTCTTTTGATGTTGTTGGGTCACAGACATCAGGAAGTCATGGCATGCAAAAGATATGTGACCAAATGTAAAAAATTTAAAGGCACAGTCAACTTAGTGTATGTAAACTTCTAACCCTCTGAAATTATGATATAGTGAATTAAAAGTGAAATAATCTGTCTGTAAACAATTGTTGGAAAAATTACTTGTGTCATCCACAAAGTAGATGTCCTAACTGACTTGCCAAAACTATAGTTTGCTAACATGAAATCTGTGGAGTGGTTAAAAAATTTGCGTGCGTGCGGGCTTGAAAATCTATAATGTTTCTCTGAGCAGTGAAGGGGTGGTGGGCTGGTTCTTCTTGTATCACTGCTTTCAGACCAAGACCTGCCGAGGAAGTGAATGCATTTTTTTGCGACCTCTCCTGTGTGTCGAAATGTGCAAATATACCACTGCTTTAGATTGGCCCCCTCAACCACATCCTCTCTGTCTAATCCCTGTGCAGAGACATCATGATCACCCACTTTGAGCCGTCCATCTCCTACGAGGAGCTGCACAGAGACGTGCGGGAGATGTGCTGCATGAACAACGACCAGCTCTTCACCATGAAGTGGATCGACGAGGAAGGTGCCGCATCTTCCTCATCCTCTCCCTCACCATCCCCCCCACCCCCCTTCTGCTTCGGAGCTCTTAAATTTTATTTGCGGCCCGCCCCGTAGCTGAAAAAACGGTGTCGCGTGTAATGTAACGGTCAATACGCTTTAACAAATAGGCCGCAAATTAAACTGTACAAGGCTTTGTGAGACTGGTCACATGCGGGTGCGTGGGGGAAAGGGTAGTCCCGGGTAATTAACTGAACAATTAGTGCTCCTGATTGGCCAGACTGTCTTCACACCTGACTCCCAGGTAAAGGGAGGGGCGGGAAAACCTGCAGTTCTCGGACCTCAAGGACGGTGATTTGAATACCAGGGGTTTAGGGGAAATTTAGAATTTTAACAGCGCATTACCTGCCTTTTCTGCGGTTCCCCCGTCATTTTGACACCTGTAACAGAACAATACAAGCACCGCTCCACCTTCATCTCGCACAATCAAACCTGAAAATAAGATGCAAGTAGTCAATTTTCAGAAAATAACGGATAAAATTAGACCGTTTATTCCCGTCCTGCAGTATTGCCACCTCCTGTTGTGACTGCTTTTGTCTGTATTTCGGGTAAGGCGAGCATGAGGGTGCATAGACAGAGTACAAGGGCAGGGCGCCCTTGCTTCCTGGTAAAGAGAGCCCCAGCCTACACACCTGTGTGTATTTTTGTCTGTAATGAGTGGCTTGACAGGACGTTATCAGGCAACTCCAGTAAAAATCTCAAGCCGCCCCATTAAGTGGGCGTAATATCGCAGTTGGTTTACTGACTCAGGTAAAAACACCCGCGCCGCTGATAAATAGCTTAGCACTCGCCCTCACCCAAGGTGACTTTTATGGCTCGATATTTATTTTACGGTTGTTTTTTTGCACCGCTGAATATTTAATGGAGCGGTACAGTAAAACAGTTCAGTCTTAATGAATATTAAATTAATATGGAGATTCAGTCTTACGCTGCGTGTAATTGATTTTTAAAATAAATGCAATTAAAATTTAATTGAAAAAAATCTACATTAAAATGGCGTTCATTTTAAATAATTCTACATGGGTTTTTATCCATAGTTTTATCCACATTTTTGCCTCAAGGTGCTGCAACCCCAATATGTATGTATTTTTCCAAACAAGAGGGAAAGAGTGAGAGGTCCACTCAAAGGAGACTCAGACAAGGCTGTAAAACAGAAAGAGAGACTCGTAAACGCGAATCGTCACGGGCGGTACGCATTTAATGAGAGCACCTGCCGTGACGTGATGACCTGGCCGAGGCCCAGCCAGCTGGGAACAGGAAGTCCGCGCGGGCCGATAATGAGTCACGTGCCCAGCGCTCGCAGGAGTTCATCCTCCACGCAGACGGCTTAAATGCTTTTACCCGACTTTTGTCTTCCTAGCCGCAGAGCAGAACCCGCGCTTTGGAGGCCCGACGTCTGGGTTTGCGCTGATTACTGTCTGCACTGACAGCTGAGAGGCTTAAACACAGGGAAGCCTCGGCAGGGCCGGAACGGCGCACAAAGATAGCAGGCCTCTCCAGAACGCAGTGCACCGCCGCGTCGGCTCGCGTACAGTCAGTGGGGCCGGTGGTCAGAGCTACATGCCGACCGCGCTAAGCAACTGTCTGTTGTCCGTCTCGACGTCAGCCGGAGGGCACAACCTCCCGCGGCTCGCACACCAGATAGACTTCCTCAGACACCTGCAGGGGCCTCTGAGTCAGACCGGACGAACTGGCCTGTTCACAACAAGCAGCGATGTCTCTCACCACACGGTGCCCCGCCAACGGTGACACAACACAGCCCCTTCTGTTCCAACAGCACGGGGCCTCGGTTCACTCGGTTATACCTGGCCTCACAGTGCACTCGGTCTCACGGGTCCTCAGGCCCTCTGGCTGTGTAGCATGGTACTGCAGGTGTTTGCTGCATTTAAATCAGTTGTGACGTTACAGGCTAACACCGGCAATTTGAGACTTTAGAAGCAAACCTGCTCTTCCCTTGCGATTTTCAGATGCCTTCTTTTCCAGGTTGCGAACACACACATACATGTCCGCACACACTGTACGTTTTGATTTTGCTATGGTGAAATACTGATTGTGACTATTCTTGTTTGTTTTTCAGTATACATGCACACGTGCAATATACACACTGTGTGTTTTTGTTTTGGCTTCTATAAAGTTCATGTTTTTGCTTGTCATTGGACATTTACAAACGTGCACACTCGCTTTTTTGTTTGACTGCTATAATTAAAGAATGTTTTTATTTGTACACACACTTAAAGAATGTTCTGGCTGCGATCATTAAAGACTGGTTGTAGATATTCTGTTTGTTGTTCAGTCTACATGCATATGTGCACATATAGCAGCTGTAATGATCTTATTGTAATTACCAAACTGATTTTAAAGTATTTCTATTTTAGTACACACACACACACGCCTATACACACACACACACACACACAGAGTAAGTATGTTGTTTGCTTTAATGGGTTGTGCCGGTTGTTTCCCAGGGGATCCCTGCACTGTGTCCTCCCAGCTGGAGCTGGAGGAGGCGCTGCGTCTCTATGACCTCAACAAAGACTCGGAGCTCCTCATCCACGGTAAGCCGGGGGCGGCGTGACCCCCCCCCTCCGCTCAGCGTGGCATGTGGGCGCCCGTTACCACGTGAACAGCGCTGTGTTAAAACCGGTCCGCCGCTGAGACGTTTGCCAGTGAGTTATTTTCAGAAAGTCGTTGTGACCAGGTTCAGTCTGCCCACGGCGGATTGTACAGCTCTTGACGTTGTAGGTGTCTTCGCCTTGTATCGTCAACGGTCTGACTTAAACGTGAGCTTCAGTCCAGCTGGCATTCTTCTTTATCTGCAGGGACGTCCGTATCCCACAATGCCCCTGTGCATGTTCTTGTGTGTGTACGTCAACCCTTTTGGCACCAGTGTACTTCCTGATGTCTGATATTAAGACAGCACTGACAATACAATGTGCTCAGATGTGCTGGATTAAAAAAATAAATAAAAATAAAAAAGCAGCTCCCCAAAGTTGCAGAGATGAGATTCCTCTGGATAATTTTTTAATTTGCTCTAAACCCAGCCCTAATCCCAGGCCACTGTGTAAGGCTGTCTCCCAAGGCTCAATTTGTGCGTTTCTGGCCTGCCCGCTTTACGTCTCTCATCAGACTCCATCTCCCAGCAGCTTGTGCTGTGTGTTCTTGGAACATCCTTTATGTCCTGACCAACTCACCAGTGCGCAGTTTTAGCTCAAAGGTTGTGCCGTGATGGCCTCATGGAGGCCTCCATCTGGGCTCTTATTTTTGGTGGAGGAGCTGCAGATCTCTTGCAAGCCACCACTGACACTGCTCCAATTGACCCTCCCCCATCTACGACATTCAGAGATCCAATTGGCTCATGCTGGTGGGGGCTGAGCCCCTGAGATGTTAATCAGGGCTGCAGTATACAGAGCGTGGGGGAGGTCACAGAGGTCAAGACCAAGGTGGGCCCATTGAAGGGAAGGAGGGAGCTAATGAGAGGAAACACGCATACACACACAACTCCCAGCACAGACACACACGCAACTCCCAACACGCACACCCACAACACACACACACGTGCGCAAACATGCACAAACATACACACACTCAAGCATTCACAGCCACTCTGACAGGCCTACACGCATGAACATACACAGAATAATGCTATGTATATATTTTTTAAAGCACCATGGTGCAGAGGAAGGGAATGTAATGCTCTCTCCCTCTCTCTCTCTCTCTCTCTCTCTCTCTCTCTCTCTCTCTCTCTCTCTCTCTCTCTCTCTCTCTTTCTCTCTCTCTCTCTCTCTCCTCTTATGTCTCTCCTCAGTGTTCCCCTGCGTCCCTGAGAAGCCCGGCTTGCCCTGCCCCGGAGAAGACAGTGAGTACTCAACCCTCTTTCTTTCTCCCTCCTCTCAATGTCCATCCATCTGCTTTCCCCCTCCAGACCTCCGAGCGTCTGCTTCGTTCTCTCACCCTCACCCTCCCCATCCCGCTCTCCCTCCTCCTCCCTTCTCTCCTTTCTCTCTCCCTCTCCCTGTCTGTGTATCCCTCGTGTTCTCGCTCTTGTAAATTTTTACCTTTTTATATGCACTGCACTGAATGTACATTTGAATGCTGACTAATTACAACTGCAGGCTTGTAAAGCAGTGAGCACTGCGGGGCACGTCTGTGTTATTTTATTTTTTTTCGCACCCTTCCTGGCTTGTAGTTCATTTAATTTCCCCGCTTGTCTTTAAATTAGCACAATTTAATTAAACACCCTCCAGCGGAACTGGGGCTTGTTGAACTATGCGCTGTGCCCGGCTCACAAAGCGTGCGTGTGCGTGTGCGTGTGCATACGTGTGCTTCTCAGTGCGTATGCGCTAGTGTGTGCAGTACGTATGGTGCTCATGGTTTGCTGTTGCCCGCAGAGTATGGCCTAACCCCTTATCTCATCTGCTTAGAGTCCATATACCGGAGGGGTGCCCGGCGATGGAGGAAGCTTTACTACGCCAATGGACACGGCTTCCAGGCCAAGAGATTCAACAGGGTGATTTACATTGAGCCACATTTCAGCCAGTCCAGAGAGGAAAACTCAGTTCTGTATGCAAAAGCAAGCAAACCGGCCTACCTTTCAGCCACAAACCTGCCGGTCTGCTCCGTGTCAGTTCTGTGTATCGCCCCCAGGGGGGGCTTTTGCTTCGCACCTCATCTCGTAGAAGCCCTACACAGCTGCCTGGCAGAAAGTGCTGGAACAGCTCCTATCTGTGAGAGATTTTAGAGATTAAATGACGATCACGAAGTGCACAGGGTACAGCAAGGCAGAGAAAAACACTAAGAAAATGTTAGAAAATGTGAACTTGTGACTTTGCACCTCCCCACAATTAAACTAATCACTCTGGTAACAGAATAAAAGTGGTTTCTGTTATGTTAAAGCATTGATCACACGACCGCCAGGTAACAGAAGGCCTGCACAGACAAAACCAATGAGTAAACGAGAACATTTTCTTTAAGTCGGGTTCGGTCGAAAAGAGCGTTTAAGGACACCCCTAACAAACCGCACAGCCAATATCCCTCGCAGTCCAAAGAACTTTTTGCACACACCGATCGGCCGTTTCCGCTGCCAAGTAATAGGAGTTATTGGAGAAGCAATAGGAGCGAACGAATTGATTTATGTCTGCGGTTTGATGTCCTCTCCAGCGAGCGCACTGCGCCATCTGCACGGACCGGATATGGGGCCTGGGGAGACAGGGCTACAAGTGCATCAACTGCAAGCTGCTGGTGCACAAGAAGTGCCACAAGCTGGTGACGTTGGAGTGCGGCCGGCAGGTGATACAGGTGAGCCCTACCGGGGGAGCCTTCCAGGCGTCTCTCGCCGCACTCTGGGGGGGGAAAAACTCAGGGGAAAGTGCTTCGTTGGACACGTTAAACATTCTGAAAACGGCCTCGAGTGTATCCCGGGCATAGAGCAATCGATGTTTGTGCGTACTGATAAATGGTTTCTCCTGGAGTGCTTTTATTATTATTATTTTTTAAATTACGCATACTCACAAGTAAGTCCATTGATAGTGAACCTTAAGCATTAATTAAACGTGTATTAAAAAAATTATTGTTTGGTTCAGCCCAAATAATCTTTCCCCACCTCTTGAGCGAGGCTACACACGTGCTGCCTCTGAAAGGTTCTTCCCTTCCAGGAACCATTCATGGGTTCGATGGGTCAGCCGTCCACTCCGACCGATCTCCTAGAACCAGGTACGCCCACACAACTCTTCCACAGCCTGCGTTTACCAGTTTCGTCAGTTCTCGTGGAAGCGACCCACACGTATGGTTACAGAAACAGATGGCCAGCTCCTGCATTACTTCCGCCCTCTCTACTCCCTTGCTCTTGGAGCTTCCCGTGCCACGTTCCAGTTCATGAACACTCATGTAGATGCCTACCGAAGGACAACGTCCATGGCCATCAGTGTTGTCCTTCGTCGGGCCCTTTCGTGATTCCTTGGCAACGATTCAACATGCCAATACTGGAAAATGTTCCTTGTGATCCGAGCACAATACTGACACCTTTATGTTTATTGCAAAATAAGATAATTACTTAAAAAAGCATACCTGAGACACAGTATTGGTATAAAATAAGACAGTTCTAGATATACTCCACTGAGCATTGAGTATTATTATAGTATTGAGCATAAAATACATCTAATTTACCTGTGTTGTGTATTTTTACAAGCTTTTTTGCTCATCCTTATTAAGGGTGCCAATAATTTTGGTGGGCACTGTATATAGATTTTTCTTTGGCTAAAACAGTGAGGTCGTTTGCTTTGCAGATTGGACAAGCAAACGCAATTTTGAGAACGCCCTAAATGCACTTGCGCCTTGCAGGGCCGGATTAAGACACTACAGTGCCCCTGGGCATCAGCACCCCAAAATACATATGTGCCCACAATCTATTATCTAACACAATGTACTAAGGTATACCATACACAAGATGTCAAATTTGAATGTTACCGTTTCAACAGTACAAAGACAGAACTTTAAGCATCAAGAATACAGAGATCTGATTGCTCTGTAGAATCTGTGGTAACACACAATAGCGTGTCCCTTTAAAGGGCACCCAGGGCTGTTCTCTGTAAAGTTGTTTGTATGCTGTACCTCACCCTTGCAGTGGATGGGGGGGTGGGGGGGGGGGGGGGGGGGGGTGGTCCGGGGGGAGCTGAGCCATTGGTGCGTGTGTAAAATGAAAGCCGTCCCGGGGTTATTTACTGCACCGTTATTAACGTACAGCGAGCCGCGTGTGTGTGTGCGCGCGGTCTCCGTGTTTCACGGGTCATTAGGCGCCATCGGTTTACACGCCACTTATCTCGCTAATGGCCCACATGATTTCCCATTCTCTTGATTTCCTACGCGATACATCGGCTCGGTCGTAGCCCAAACTGTGGTCATTTTTTACTTTTGTATTCAATCGCGATCGCGATTTCGTTTACATAAATGGGGACGCATCTCTTCCCGCCGCTTCGTTTCGAGCGCACTTTCATTCCGGACGTCGTCGGATGTTGCGCAGGCTGATGTAACGAAACGCGCCGTTAGCGGTAGTCGCGCACCCCCGGGGAACCGCCTCCGCAGAGCGCCGTAATGACCCTAATGATGATGATGAAACGACGCTAACGTTCGCGGCGGTAACGCAATCAGGCGAGACTTCAACTGGAGCCCCGAGGACACGCGGGCGCGAGAGGGATTAACGCCGAGGTGTTTTCGAGGCCTCGTTGAGTGCGTGTTCGGCCGATGCCGTGACGAGAATGCTGAGTTGGGCTGAAGTAGTCTTGTAAAGCAGGTGCCTGACTCCATGCCCCTTGTTCTTGCAGTCATTCCGTACAAATCGTCCAATGAGAGCCTAAATCACGATGGAGAGGAGAAGGAGGTGAGGAAGAGCCCCCTATTTTTTCTTCTTCTTTTCTTCTCAGCCAGATTAGTATAATGGATTTTTTTTTTTTTTTTTACTGTTTTTCCCTAAATGTAATTTCCCTCCCACTTGTGTACCAGAACCTTGCACCTGCCCTGGTGCCATTAGCCAGAGCTGCTCTCTCTGTCACTAGATTTGTCCCTTTCCCAGTCAGTTATCCCCTATGGAAAAAGAATATGCTGCTGTATATTGTAGATATATCAAAATTATCTTCACAATATATTTAAAATATACTGCAGTATATTTCATTTCCATAATGGATGCTTTGGAGCCTGTCTGTTTGTGTGCATTAGCCTGCAAATCTTCATAAGAACAAGCTGAAACCGACTTTAATTAATTAATAGGGGAGATACTATATTTTGCTATGACAGCTGTCTAGGGTGGGTGATGTGTCCATTACTGAGTTTCACTCAAATGTACCCCCTTTTTTTTTTTTTATAGACACTACAGACTCATAAAGTCCAGCAGAGTTCTTGTAGTGAGTCTCTCAGCAGCCCGGACACCCTGATGTCCTGAAGTGCTGTGCTTTCGTGGTCACTGTCCTGCTTAACCGTGTGGTATCCCCCTTCTGCAGGCCATGAGCAGCCGGCAGAGCGGGAAGGCCGCGTCCAGCCTGGGCCTGGTCGACTTCGACCTGCTGCGGGTGATCGGGCGGGGCAGCTACGCCAAGGTCCTGCTGGTGCGGCTCAAGAAGACGGAGCGCATCTACGCCATGAAGGTGGTGAAGAAGGAGCTGGTGAACGACGACGAGGTGAGCGCGCGTGGCCGAAGGCGGCACGTGGCAACGCCGGTCAAACATGAAATCGATAAAGGCCGTGGGGCGGCCATTCGAGTAATGAGATTACGGTAATACTAGGATAAAAAAGAGCCGCATTTAAACGACTATGTCTCTTAGTTTTTGTGATCCTTTCACTTTTTTGCATTATTTTCTATCCTGTTTAAAATGGAGGCATAGCCGCCGATAAGCCTCGTAAACAGTGATTAGCCATTGACAGATAATCAATACTCAATGTTGTGCCTTTGTACGCCACTGTCTTTCTAAATAGTCAATAGAGAGTCCTCCACGGTCTCTTTTTCTGAGAGCCAGGTCATTAGCAAGGCATTCTGGGATTGCTTAGGGCCTATTGGGAAAACGGACTGACCTCCGTGCCTGTCTCCCTGGTGTGCGTGCAGTCCAGACAGACCCCTGCTGACGGGTCTCCTGTCTTACGGTCATTGGAGATGTTCTGATGCTCCATTGATTTGTGCGTCTGTCTGCGTGTGTCCCCTCTGCGCTGTAGGATATCGACTGGGTCCAGACGGAGAAGCACGTGTTCGAGCAGGCGTCCAACCATCCCTTCCTGGTGGGGCTGCACTCCTGCTTCCAGACAGAGAGCAGGTGAGGGCGGGCTCAGACTTTTGCGTTAGCGCGGCTGTGTGGGCACACGTGTTTGTGTGTGTGTGTGTGTGCGCGTGTGTGTGTGTGTGTGTGTGTGTGTTTGTGTGTCTACATACGCATGCAAATGGTGCATGCGTATGTGTGCGTTTGCTTGAGCATGAATGGGTGTGTGTTTGTGTGTCTACATAGTAACACATGAAACAGTGCATGCATCTGTTGGTTGTTTGGGTGCTGATAGTTGTGTTCTGTTCCTCCCAGACTCTTCTTTGTGATTGAATATGTGAATGGTGGAGACCTGATGTTCCACATGCAGAGACAGAGGAAACTTCCGGAAGAGCACGCCAGGTGAGCTCACAGATTCACACCTCGCCTAGGACCTCCTCCCACTCGTCCGATTGAACCAATCAATGGAGTGAAGGTGTTCCCCTGCTCATGTCAAATTTGACGTCAGAGGTTTTGAACTGAAGTAATCCTGCTTTACCCGGTGAAGGAACCCACAAGAGAACTTGAGATGAATCTTCAGTGGGGGCGTAGAGAGGTTGATGGTATGAGTCAGTCTGAAAGAAATTATTATGAAAACTGAAACTGTTTTAAGAAGGTGAAGTCACGTATTACCTTGAACATTCATTTATTAACTTTTTAAAATGTTTTCTCTTCGCTGTAAATTTGTGTGGTTTTTCTTTATCGTGTACCTCTCGGTGTTGGGTCAGATCGTTTGCTTTTCCTGTATCCCCAGGTTTTACTCTGCTGAAATCAGTTTGGCTTTAAACTACCTTCACGAGCACGGCATCATATACAGAGACCTGAAGCTGGACAACGTTTTGCTGGAGTCCGAAGGACACATCAAGCTCACTGACTACGGCATGTGCAAGGTGCGTCTCGCTCTGTGTCCAGCCTTCAGATTAACTCTGAAAAGTGTTGTTTTTCTATATATACAGTGCAGTCCAAATGTATTTGGACACGGATACATTTTATGTTGTTTTGGCTCTGTTCTCCAGCGCTTTGGATTTGAAATGGAACAATAACTATGAGGTTAAAGTGCAGACTGCCAGTTTAAATTTAAGGGAATTTGCACCCATATCCAGTGATCCATTACAGCCCTTTTTATATGTAGCCCCCCCTCCCCTCCCATTTTAGGGGACAAAAAGTAATTGGACAAATGAATAACCTTAAATAAAGTTGACATATTTAGTATCCTTTGCATTTGATGATTGCCTGAATCTGTGGTGCATAGACATCACCATACACTGGGTATCTTCCCTGGTGATGCTCTGCCAGGCCTGTACTGCTGCCATCTTCAATTTCTGTTTTGCCTTCAGTCTTGTCTTCAGCAAGTGAAACGCAAGTTCATTTGGATTCAACACGGGTGATTGACTTTGGCCACTCAAGAACATTCCACTTTTTGGCCCTGAAAAACTTCCTGGTTGCTTTAGCAGTGTGTTTGTGGCCAAGGTGCAGCAAGGTGAAGCTGGGGCTGCAATTCCTACACAGTTCACCCAATATGGATGTGAATGCACTCAAATTAAAGCTGACAGTCTGTACTTTAACCTCATATTCATTGTTTCATTTCAAATCCAATGTGCTGGAGTACAGAGCCAGAACAACAAAAAACTGTGTCACTGTCCAAATACTTACGGACTGCACTGGACATACGTTTATTTTTTTATTCTTGTTTATTTTGTGACGGATCAGGGTTACGGTCACATGACAGGACGGGGTTAAGCCTCCTGTTGGGTGTTTACAAAGGCTCATGGGTAATCTTGTGTACCTATGTTGTTCGATTGGGCAGGAGGGTCTGCGGCCTGGTGACACAACCAGCACCTTCTGCGGGACGCCCAATTACATCGCCCCTGAGATTCTGAGAGGAGAGGACTATGGTAACTGAAAAGACACACGCGCGCGCACACACTCACATTGGCACGCGTGTGTGTGTGCACACAGGCCTGTTTCTGCTGGCCATTTATTCTCAGACTTGTCGTGAAGTTTCTTCAGTGTGGGACTGGGGTTTCTGTAGCGCACTTCCTCTATTGTGTAATGAGCAGTGTCTGTGTTTGCTTGTGCTGCCGTGCAGGCTTCAGTGTGGACTGGTGGGCGCTCGGTGTGCTGATGTTCGAAATGATGGCGGGCCGGTCGCCATTCGACATCGTGGGAAGCTCAGACAATCCTGACCAAAACACAGAGGACTACCTCTTCCAAGGTACAAAATTTTCCGATTATTATTGCTGTTGTTGTGTTGTTATAGTAGTAATAGTGCTGTTATTATAAACATATTAGTTAAAATTTTTTTATATATTTGGTGGTGTTATTGCTGTCATATTCCATGACCCTTCATCTTTCTCTCTCCCTCTCTCCCTCTCTCTCTCTCCCCCCCCCCCCCCCCCTCTGTGTTTTATTTTCAGTAATATTGGAGAAGCAGATCAGGATCCCCAGGTCTCTGTCTGTGAAAGCCGCCAGTGTACTGAAGGGCTTCTTAAACAAGGTGGAGAGAGACCCACCGGCGGGCTCAGCGCTAACGGGCTTATTTACAGACAGCCCCTCCCCTTTGCAGAGATAATGTAACACGAGCCTTCTGTCCCTCCCAGGACCCCAAGGAGCGGCTGGGCTGCCACCCGCAGACCGGCTTCGCCGACATCATGGGCCACCCCTTCTTCCGCAACGTGGACTGGGACCTCGTGAGTCACCGCGTCCCGTCATTCGCTAGCCTCGCTTTTTACCAGAGATGGAGATCTCTGATCGTAACGGTGATGCATGTCTTAAAATAAACCGGTCCGCACACGCCCTGGCACGCTGATCTTATAACAAAAAAACAATAAAAGGAAAATCGATCTTGTAAATGGGGCAAGTGCTTTGAAAGGCTAACAAAAAAAACGACAACAAAAAAACGAGGTTGGTGCATTTGAAAGAAAGTAAGAACAAAGGGCGCCTGTCATGGAGATATTGCAATTAAAAAATGTAGACATGATGATTATATACCTGGAAGGATTTTTCCCCTTCTTTTGATGTTGCCCTGGATGTGGTAAAACAGCTGGCCTTCAGCCATTGGTTCGGTAGGTCACCCCTTATCCACCTGTTTGGTCTGGAGGGCAGCTGGGACTTGCTGATCAGACAGTCTGGAGGGGTCAGGTTACGCTTTCCTCTCAGACGTGCTGTTATCCTGTCTAGGGCTGCATTACCACAGGTTGCCTGCAGGTGGAGCTGCGCTGGTCGGGAGCCCACAGGCCCTGCTCCAGAGCTGAGCTGCCTGTGTCACTGCTGCAGGGCTTTTTTTTCCTCCGCGGCTAATACCCACCATGTTGTTCTGGTGTTGCTTCTTTACTGATATAGGGAGAGTGGCTGTGTGAAGTTAATGTTTGGAGCGCCAGTCTTCTTGAATATAACCTGTGGACTCTGACCTGGTTTAACCCCTTAATTAGCATTTAGGTTCAGAAGTGGTTTAGTTTATTTGCGTTCATTGCACTTTTTTACTGTGAAATTTTCAATCAATCTGGTTACACATTATAATGTTTTAAAGGGTTAAAACCCACAATTTCTACCTCCTATAAACTATTTTACGATCCAAATTCAGTGGCGGTTACAGAGGCGGTTCCTTATTTTGTAACACACATAACGTGCTTGATTTAAAAAAAAAAAAAAAAAAGAAGGTTTTGTTCAACTACGTGCGTTCTATGTGTTGTGGAAAATGCACAGACGACACGGATCACGGTAAAGTCGGTATCCCGGCGAAAGAAATTATGATAATAATGTTTTTGGTGAGAAAAAAAACTTCCACTGTATTTGAGCTTTTGTTACTTTGTTTCAGTAATAATTCTGACTCTTGTAAAAAAAACAAAAAACTTTAAAAAAACTCAGAAGGGTTACATTACAGAAGAGACCAGGATTGTGTCTGTAGTCAAAGAGGTTCAAGAACAGTAACCACTTTATTTTGGGGCTTGTGATCAAAAAAAGATGGAGCTTGAGAAGAGGTCTTAATGAATGTTTAGGTTTGAATTCCTATATGCCTGTTTTTACTCTGTTTAAAACTATGTAGCAGTAGGGAGACCGTGGGGCGCAGTCCTTAAAGCAGCTGACTATCAACCTATATACAAATTTCCCCCCCACCCCCCAGTGCAAGGGGCTTCGATAACCCACCATGGCACTCTGTAGTGTGACCTTTTCTTTATATGTAACTCTCTCCTTTCCCCCTGTCTAAATAAAGTGGGAAATGGAGTCATCCATCCCTGTGGTGTAACTAAATTCTTGTCATGTAGAAAGAATAAAAGAGAGTTTTATCTCTAAACAGGTGTCTGGAGTGAATGGAGGCATTAGGGAAAAGAGGCATGCTGGGTAGCTTCTTTTATTCACTCGGGTGATTTGGTTTCAGATGGAACAGAAACAAGTGGTTCCGCCATTCAAGCCCAACATCTCCGGGGAGTTCGGCTTGGATAACTTTGACGCCCAGTTTACCAACGAGCCCATCCAGCTCACGCCGGACGATGAGTAAGCGCCACCCCCCCACCCCGCCGTTCCGCACAGTCTCCATTTCTCTCGATTCGTTTCAATGGAGAAAAGAGGAAAAGATGTCATTGTTATTTTTCTTGTGTAACCACCTTTTATTTCCTTGCTTCCTCAGCGATGCTGTCAGGAAGATCGACCAGTCAGAATTTGAAGGCTTCGAGTACATCAATCCTCTCCTAATGTCCGCTGAGGAGTGCGTCTGAGCGTGGCCCTTCACGAGTGCCTTTCATGCAACTCTGCACGGTCAAGGGATCCTACTGTTTGGGAGTTGCCAGTCGCCAAGCCGAAGTCTTAATAAAGCGTTTGCCGTCGGCCTTCACTTGCCAAACTGATCTTACTCTCCGCCGTTAAGAACCACCACTCCTTAAGCGAACTCTTTTTATTCCGTATCGTGTAAACCCACGCAATGATGATGCAATGATGGAAGGCGCCTCCTGAATGCTGACCGGTGAGTGTACACTGAGGTCATGCCCAAGGTCAAAGTTCACCGAGGAAGTGAATATTAACAATATACAGGAGGCAATTCCATCAATTTCCCCACACGTGGGTGTTTAATACATATTTTATTTGTACATAAGACTTACGTGAGCTTACGTAATTGGCGAAGAGCTCTGAAGGACATGGTGTTTTTTAACATTAAGTCGATCTCGCGAGGGACAAATCTGAAACAGACCCTTTGTGAATCTTCCAAATTACCTTCTACCAGCACCAAGCCCATATAGAAAAGGGGGGTACTAGACGTTTTTTAAAAACTAGGTATTTCCTTTTTTATTTCATGATGTAACGGTCTGTATACAATGTACACAAGTGTTATGTTCAGCCTGGGTCCTAAATAGAACCAGAGCAGCTCACACTGTAGTATTTACGGTACCTGGGCCGACCTCCAAAATGGAGCCAGCTGTACTTTGAAAGCCAGCCTCCTCTAATGAAGCCAATTAACACTAATGTAAATGCAGACAAACTGTGAACAGCCGGAACGGCTTTCTGTCTGATGGTTAGAGTGAAAATGTCACTGCGCAGAACCGACACTTTCGCATAGGACCAAAAAAATGGCAATTAAAATACAAGGAAATGATGATAATGCTCTTTGCAGTTATCTCCCAATGCGCATCTCGCATAGGAAGTTCCAAGATGACACGGTCTGTCATAGTTCATTTTTTGTTTTGTTTTCTTCTTCGTGTTTTTAACAATATATTGCCTTTCCTGATGCTGTCTTTATATTCTTTATTCACTGTTTATTTTATTTATGTATGGCTACCTGGAAATATCATGGTTACTGGAAATTCACGTTTTATGTTGCGTGCATTTCGCACATCCTCCAGTCTCGATTTTGAATAGTTATTTTTAAGAGCTGAAAAAAAACCCAGCAGAGAGGTCCCCCCTGGTGTGTGCAGGCTAGGCCAGGCTAGGCTAGGCCAGTTTGTCTCATCCTGCTCCCTTGGCTGTGTTTCACCTGAAACTCGGTGCGAGTGTGGTCAGATGCTCTTAACACCTCTGATGCTGTCAACACACACACACACACACACACAAACACACACGCAAGCACATATGTGCTCAGACCAACACACAAAAATGTAAAGACTGCTGGACCTTATCGTACATTAAAAGGATTGTGTTCTATAGGGATCTAATCAAATAATGAATACCCCTTAAAAAATTGATACTCAATTGTTTTCTAAATATCTGTTTATATCTGTACATCTTGCGGACTTGTAAAAAATATGAAGAGGTCACTAAGTTTTACTTTGTTAAAAATCGATTTATGTACATGCACGCATATATTGTATATACACACACACACACACAAGCATATGTATATATATATATATATATATATATATATATATATATATATATATACATGCATAGTTGCATACATACACGTACACATTCCATTCAGTGTGAAAATCCTCACGTGAAATTCACACATTTTTAATGTCTGTGGAAAGAGACTTTTTTTTGTTTGTTGCTGTTTTTCTTTTCTTGATTTTTATTGTTGTTTTCTCCTTTTAACACTGAAAACCAGAGAGGCCTCCTGATGACAGGGGTAGCAAATTCACTTTAAAATGTAATTTTCTGTTTAGTTACTTTAAAACAATGTTCCTTTTTTTATTATTTTTATTTACCTTCTGTTCAATGTTTCACAAAAAGATTACATTGTTTCATGTTTTGTTAATGGGTCAAACGGCTATGAAAATAATAAAAAAAACCTGATAAAACCATGTGACCAGTCTGGCAGTTCCAATACAGTCAAGCACCAGAGTTTTTATTTTTTGCAATTTCATTGTCACTTAGTGCTGTTAATGGGAAAAAAAAAGTCATAGTAATATTAATTACCGGTAATGGTCAAAAGTGACTAATCATACTGAATAGGATTGAATTGGAAGCTTTGTTCAAGAAGTTAGTACTATTCTTTATCTGTGGTAGTTGAAGCTGCATTTGCTCTATAATTTGACCTGTTTTATGCACTGAATAGTTTGGTGGTTTTATGCGTAAGGATAGGCTAGAGTCTCTAAGTCAAATTGCACTTTAAACCAGCGTGATAAACCTGAATCAATGGGCTGCACCTGTCCTTCCTGAACATTCACTGAGTCATGTGACCACAGGCATTTCCCCCCACTTGCTACACTCAACCAGAGTTGAAAGGTCAGTCCCAAATTCAGTCACTAATTCTGACAGGCCAGTAACGAGTATGTCACTGCCTGGCAGCAGCTTGTTTCAAGATCTTCAGTTTATCAAAACTGATCTTATCAAATGCTGCTCGGTGCTTCTTTGAACATCTTTGATAAGACACCTGAAAGCAAGCTAAAGTGAAAAATAAATCCAAAATTCAGGCCAAAATGACTTGCCATCTGGAGATTAATATGTTTCAAAGACCCCGTGCAATCACTTCTTGCTTTCAAAGTGTTCCGTACGCCGTCAGATAAAGATGTATGCTTACTTGTTCCCAATTTAAAATGGGAAAAAACATTTTGCCTTGAAGTATGTCATTTGTAAACATGGGAGCTGGAGGTCTGATGCAGTATGTCTGTTTTGGCACTGCAAGTTTCCTTCTGGTTGGCGGCCCACTAGATGGACGTAGCTTCTGTAAGCAATTTTGTCTCCAAAAGACCAATACTAAATCCTCCTGTGGCGGTCAGTATTGGAGAATAAAAAACAGAATAAAAAACTAATTTAAAATCTCAACTGAAAGACCATAATATTGTAGCATTTGTTTTCTTTGACTTGTTATGTTTAATGTATGACAAAATTCTGATTTTCATTGCACAAGGTCATTAAAGTGGACAATATTCAGTTAAGGTGAGTGAGTAAAACAACATATTTTAGATTTGGATAATAAAAGTAGGCTATATAATAAACGTATTCAGCTAATGGAACATCTCTGTATTCGAGTGGTGAGCAAAATGTTGAAAATTGATCTACTTATGTTTCAGTGAACTGTGCTTTCCTGTGGGTTGAATATACGGTACATTATGATTCGAGCAGAACA
This sequence comes from Synaphobranchus kaupii, assembly GCA_029718625.1. Taxonomy (NCBI): domain Eukaryota; kingdom Metazoa; phylum Chordata; class Actinopteri; order Anguilliformes; family Synaphobranchidae; genus Synaphobranchus; species Synaphobranchus kaupii. The sequence goes on along the minus strand of CM056381.1, from coordinate 63,571,198 downwards.
GTGTGTGAACCCCCCCCCCCCCCCCAAATCCCAGGGAACTTTCTGGAAAATGTGTTAAAATGACATTGGGAAGGACATCAGTTCAGTGTGAGGAACCTTGTAGGTGTGCGACCTCCCCGCGGCTGTGCTATGCCATTGGATTAAACACAGGTTTGACATTGCCAGGGTTCTCTATTCTCCAGCACTGGGACTCTGGGATTCTCAGGGAGAGAAGAAAAAACGATAACCTTGAAGGTCGCTTTTGATTAATGATCTAAACGGTAGTAGATCTCAAAAACAATCTTGCATGCATTTTTTTTATTTATTTTTTGTTGCTCGCTGGATTTTTATTCCCTGGGGGCATTAATTAAGCAACAAACCAAGCCTATTCTGCAACAAACTGATCCCTTTGTAGAAAATACACTGCAGGACCAGGTGCGGATCCCTTTTGAATTTGCATGCCAAATGAATTACTCCAATCTCCATTACAGAAGGAATTGGCAGCAAATTCCACAACCACCATGACCACCATGCCCCCTAGTGTCATTTTTCTCATTCACTGTGTCTTTTAATTTATACGTGGTCCTGGTATAATCGATAGTGTGTTCATTGAGTAGACTGAAATATTTTGTTGGAATTTAATAGGAATCTTAAAGGGCTTTCCCCCCCCCCCCCCCAAGAAAAATCTAGATTTTATAAGATAAAGATAGTGAATATTATTTATCAAAGCATTAATGTTGAAATGCATTTATCACTTATACTTTCTGCTCTTAAGACTGCACCATGTCATGTTTTTAACACTTTGAAATGAGAAAGTTAATGATGCCATTGCTCTGTGGTGCTTTATGAACCCCTCCCCATAATGCACTGGCACACGAAAACGATCCAAGCATTGAGGGGTGGAGACTCGCTTATTCAGACTGCCGACATCCTGTGTTGTGCCGCGTCAGACTTTATAACCCTCGGCAGACTCTGTGGTGTATGGGCTCGCAGGCTAATGCCTTGGTCCTGACGGCGGCTTCCTCTATGCTTGTGTTGTGGGGACCACAAATTTATCTCATCATCCTGTAATGTATTTATCTTAAGCTCCTACTGAGGCCTGCTCTCCTGGGGGTGCTTAAAGCATCGTCCCAGAGACACTAATGGAAGTTGCCCGCAGACAAAGAGAGCAGCCCACCAGCCTTTGAATCGATATGGGAAAAGATCACTTTGCTCACAGCTGTTTCCCAGACTCTTGGTACAGTTTTATGTTTTACTATTAATGAACGATGGACTGCAGCAATAATAGTTCACGTGAACGATTAATTTACCTTACACAACACCAGGAGTAATTTGATAACTGGAATCGATGACCTCAGGACTTTGCTGGCCAGGGCAATGTGTTTGGTTTTGCCCTCATGTTATGGCTGGCCAACCTGCCATTATGTATATAGCGACTAGAGCAATAAGATGGTGATTGTAAGGCTCCATTACATCATTGGCTGGTTAGATTCACTTAAAATCAAAAACTACTCGTTCTTCTTGATGTGCTCATGGTTTCTTATGCCAGGAAAGGCCTAATGCGAGGAAAGCTTGAAAACAGCTTAGAGGGTCGAGGAGGGATTGGACACCAGAAAAGAAACAACACACATGTAAAAATCTTGTCATGTTTTGTTTTTCTGTTCGCATTTTCCCAAGTGGTTGCTGATATTCTAAACAGTGGTTCACAAACTCAGTCCTGAGGGACCACATGGGTGTGCTGGTTTTCGTTCCAACCACAATTGCAATCCCAGAATTTTAACAAGCTGTTAATTTTTTCTTAATTAGGTGCTTTTCATGTTTAGAAGGATTATTTACCCTCTTAAAATGCATTATGTCAGAAATAGCTATGCAAGCCATGAACAATAAACGTCCCATGTTCACGTTGTACTTATTGCGCTATATTGCAAACAATCATGTAAAAAAAGGTAACTCATTTTTTTAACAGATCAAAATAAGAAGACTGAGATGAATCAATAGGCTCCTAATTAGGTTGTGTTTTGGTGTTAATTGGTCTCTTTTCAGACGAGTTTCACTGCCTAACCCGAACTCTTTTACATGAAAGAAAACTTGTCAACAGTTCAAGTCGGGGGACATGGGGTCACCAAGCAGACAGCACCCTGTTTTCAAAAGGCCACAGTTTGTGAGCAGCTGACATCAGCTCTGCGCCCTGTGTTCCCACTGAATGCCACCAGGCAGTGAATCACCACAGCTGCAAGTGCTCTTGAGTTCCAGCGAAAAAACTTTAAAAAACGTTCCTTAAGGCAAACTGGTGACTCATACAAACTTAAGTCAGTTTTGATTTAACATTTTGCATCTTCAAATTTGTGATAAGGGCTAAGCCATGGCAAAAGAGTAAAACTAGGTATTTTTAGTGCGGTTTTTGCAAAACATTTTATTTTGCATGTCTAGGTTTGTCGTCCACGGCTTTAGAAGGAACATGCTGTGTTACTTGAAAATACTTGTGTGCATTCATTGCTATTGTATGTGCTTTACCAGAGGTTCCCAAAGCAAAATGGAAAATGTTTTCCTTTTAAATTATATTTTGTCTATTTTACATATTTGAAAAGATAGAGTTAAAACTTCTAGTTAAAAACTAGATTCACACAAAAATTCTGGTTTATATATCCTTGGAGTTATGATTATGATAATTTAATTTTGCGCATTATTACTGTAGTGAATATTTGTCTGACATATCCATTGTATATGTCTAGTTTTAGACATGTTTCCATGTAGTAACTAGTTCAATAGTCACTGCAATGTAGCCGATAGTGGGTGTTGGGCAAAGGGGTCTCAACACAGTTCATTTTATTGACATGGGTGTCCTTAACCAGAAGATGGTCATTTTAGAGGGCGTTGACATGAAACAGACCACAAATTGCATATAGTGGAAGATCTCCCTCCTGATGTCATGCCACAAGATGAGCTGGTTAACATATATGCATGATATCTGAAAACCTGATCTTTATATGAGTCCAAATCTAAGTGGGATATGTTCCTGGCACATAGGTGTGGAAGGTGTTGAGATTTAATCTAATTTACTTTAAATGACTACCTTAATCTACAGAGATGTTCTTGTTTGCAGCATAATACAAATGTAGAGAAAATGTTACCTCAATGTATTAGTCATTTGACTCATTCAGTGGCTCAAATGGAAACTATCTCTTCTGGCATCATACTTTAATTTGTCAGCTGCTTCACTGCCATTTAGCACTCTGTTCCCACACACATATATATGCGTGCATACACAGATTTGAGAACTATCTTTTTCCCCCTCAAAAGAAACCTAAGCCCTACTTGGAAAGACTAAAATTGGATTTCCTTTGTGGTTATATAAATGTTGTCCTAAATCATACTTATGAAATACTGAAAGACCGATATTAATAAAACATTGAGATGTTTTTTGTTCAAAACCAATCTGTGGTAGAAGCAAATGTTGCCAAGTTAAAGAAGGAAAATATTAAGGCACATATCATTCAACACAAGTAATCTGAAAAGAAAACGGTTTTTGCTGGCCTGTAACTACAATGTCTAATGTGTTAATATGTGACCTATTTAAGTGAAGCAGAGGTCAGTCAGAAATACGGGGTTTGAAAGCGACGCAGCCCGGGCTCCCCCACCAAAACACGGTGGTACAGACGGCTGGTGACACCGCTCTGCCGACGCTCCCCCTCCCCCACCCGTTGCAGATATTCACAAACCCAGACTGCGAGACAGACGGACACCCCCGCGCAGTTTCCGTCACATGCCCAAGTCTGCATGACGTAGTCCATTCTGTTGTAGAGTGACGTTGCGCGCGCGTCTGTAGTGCTGTTTCTGGCTGGATCTTGTTGACGGTCAGGCAGAGAGCGAAGGGACACCGAGGGTGCGGGAGGCAAAGGAACTCTTTTCAGGCAAGTCTCTTTATTTTTGCGTTTGAGCGATCGATTCTCATACATTATAACAATTTAGCTCGTCTTATACGTTGATTTACGCGAAATAAACCAGAAAATCGTGGAACCGGTAATAACGTTACAGTAGCCGAATACACTTTGACGGTTTTAACACGGGGTGTGAAGCTGGCAAGCTCGCCACTTGCCCGGTTAGTTTTTATAGCGTGATCGCTAATGTGAGCTTGTTAATTGGTTTATTAAAACATTACCAGGAGAACCAAATTTAAACTAATTACATAGGTAGGTGGCTTTCTAATGGCCAACGTGTGCGTATTCTCCGGCGTTGGAAACGAAAAGTGCCATTATGAGTAGAACGCCAGGCTGGAAAAAACAGTGGCGAAGGCATTCTAACGTTGGATGATTAGCAAGGTAACGTTAATATTAGTTGGCTAACTTAGCACCAGCCGTAACTGAAGCGTGCTTCTGGTACCTAATTTACCAAATTTTCGAAGTCCAAATAATAGTTAACACGTCGTGGTCATTTTAAAAGGAAGGCTACTAACGCTAAGCTAACGTTACTGGAAAGGGAAAATGCTCGGCGGTTCGCTATGTTGCTCGCGAGCTAGTTGACTGGCACACTCGACTCAGCGAGATAACTTGTAGTCCGGCTAACGTTAGCTGTATCTGTCCATCTGACTACCTATCTAATCCTGTGCGGTACAGAGCAAGCACGCGACGTATTCCCACGAAAGGCAGCAAGCCAATAAGCAGCCAGCTTTGCGCGCTAACGTTATCTGTAGTTAGCTAACGTTAGCTAGTGAATGTCATTACCGTAAACGACACGGCTTGCTAGTTAGCGAGCTAACAGAGCCCCTCGCCGAGCAGCAGTGGCGAGAGAGGTGATAAAAGCGAGGTGGGGGTGGAAATGGTCGGGCTGGGCGAGTGAGAGTTGTGCGCGGTGTCCTTGCTCGTGAGGGAGGGGTCCCTTATGGAAAAAGAATATACTGCAGTATATTGCAAATATATCAAAACTATCTTCACAATATATAAAAAATATACTGCAGTATATTACATTTCCATAAGGAGTGATAGTGTGAGAGAAGGAAAGCGGACTGTCTGTCGACCAGAAATAAGACGAACCCAGTTAACTGGCGAGTTACAACATACCCGGGGCTTGTGTTGCCCCAATGCTGGCTTCGTCTGACCGCAACTATGCAGAAGGAAACGCGGATTATCAGCAAAAAACGACCAATTAATTAGCTGCGACGCACTGGCGGATTTAGATTCAAACCCACAGCCTCAATAAGAAGCCTCGGTCTTATTGACACGGTTCAGTGTACTGTTGCTTAGGTTAGTCAATTGTAAATTATGGTGCCATCAAGGACGGTTTTCTACAACGGGAATTATGCTGGCTTTTACCACGACTGTAGTCTATCCAGTGGACACGTCTGTTATACATATAAACGGAGGTTAGGTGTTGTTGGTCGCGAGCTAACGCGTTAGATATATTCCATACGGAATAGAATCAAGACCTTATTGGAATTTACATGGTCGTTTTTGTCAAGTAGATTGTGTATGCGTCGTAATGATTGAATTATATTGAATTATTTTAATAATAAAATTAATTAATTTATGCTAATAATTGTGCCGGGATGCAGTTTTGGTTAACATTAGCTGTCCATTGTACACTGTTCTTGGAAAATAGTCGAGCCCGTTAATGATTCCAAATGACTCGATTTTCAGCTTCAGACACGTTGTGGATCTAGCTGAATTTGTGATCGTTTAATAGGGTTTAATGGCCTTCTGATATTATGTGCCCTCGGACAGAGCTGCTTGTATTGCCCTGTTCATGCTGTTGGTAATATGTGTTCCCTCTGTCAAATTTGGTATCACCTCACGGATCACCTCAACCTTCGTTGATAATTACTATATAATTACTTTATAATTACTATACCCAAAATCTTTTAGCATATGTTTCTCTCCTTTATCAGGTGCCCGCAAAGGTTGTTGTTATGCTTCACAGGTTAAATCAGTGCTGTTAAATTTGTACAGTGCTTTTTCCACCATTTTGCACTGCGCTGATTTAGTAGACAGGGTCAGCTTGGGGTGAGCAGACTTTCAGGAATGCAGACTGGGTAACGGAGGGAACATTTTGGATACATTTGAGCAAATTGCTGGCCTTATGGGGAAATTGCTTCATTTCAAAGCAGTGGTGTCGGTACATGTAATACTTTATTGAGCTTATTATTTTGAATTTGCTAGACAGAATGGACCCTGTCAATTGTGTGAATGATAAAAAAATCATGTGATTGTCTTGCTCACAGGAATTTAATGTTATATTTTGTCTGTACTACTAGCATATCAATGGTTGTTTTCATATATGGATGTTTGGCCACAATCATTTAAAAATTATTATTATTATTATTTTTTACATGTCTTAAGCCTCTCCATATCCATAGAAAGTTATTTATTTAATGGATATGGTTCTGTTCTAGCCTATTTTATACCTATTAGTTTAATAACTATTTTATATCTATTAATACCTATTTTAGTCTTCAGGAAATGTTAAAAACGTTATTTTATATCTTGTTGAGGGCACAGAAAATGTCCTGTCTGCTTAAACTTATGGGACGGAAATGTAATGTTAAATACGAGTGGTTTGCGTTTGAAAGGAAGCGGAGCTTTTACTTTTGAATTGCTCTCTCACTGTCTTTTCCCAATCTTTTTCCCACTTCTGCAGAAAAAGAAATTACAAAACAAATTCCAGCTCAGCCCCATCATGTATGTATGTGGACACATGAAGATTTGCCAAAAAAGCTAAAGGTAAAAAGAGAGAGGCTCACTTTTTCAGGAAGAACAAGTCGTGTGACGGAAGAGAAGGCCACAGATTGGAATACAGCGATGGCGAGCACTCAGACGAGTCTAAAAGCCCCATTCAATGACCTGACCTCGTTCAAGGGCAGCATGAAAAGGCTGTGTCGTGAGAGGCTGGAGGACGCGCCAATCAAAAAGCGGGTGATGGCGGAGATGAAGCTGAAGCGCCGTGGCCTGGACGGGCTTCCTCGAACCCCAAAGGTCAAGAGGGAGAATATAGAGGAGCAGCCCTGTGAAATGGAGGACGGGGGTGACCGGAGCGGGAGGCGGGACCACCATGCGGCCGGGGGCGGGGCCAAGGCCCTGGACCTGAGCCCGGGACTCAAGCACACGCTGGCCCAGTTCACCCTCAGCAGCCAGAGCTCGCTGGGCGGTCCCGCCGCCTTCTCTGCGCGCGGCGGTCAGGAGCCGGCCTCGCCCGGCGTCCTGGTGCCCCTCCCTTCCCCACCCATCCTGGGCGGGGGTCCCCTCCTGGTGCCCTGCGACAGCTCTACGGAGCTCACCCACTCCGTCCTGGAGGGGGAGTCCATCTCTTGCTTCATGGTGGGCGGGGAGAAGAGGCTCTGCCTGCCACAGGTGCTGAACTCGGTGTTGCGCGAGTTCTCCCTGCAGCAGATCAACGCTGTGTGCGACGAGCTCTACGTCTACTGCTCCCGCTGCGACGCCGAGCAGCTGAGCATTCTCAAGGTGCTGGGCATCCTGCCCTTCAACGCCCCCTCCTGCGGCCTCATCACGCTGACCGACGCCCAGCGCCTGTGCAACGCCCTGCTCCGGCCCGGGGCCGCCCTGCCGCACGACCCCAGCGGCAAGCTCCCCGCGCACGGGCTGCTGAAGGAGGGCAGCGAGGCCAGCTTCCAGGTGGAGCACCAATGCCTGGGGAAGTGCCAGGGCCTGTTTGTGCCCCACTTCTACAGCCAGCCCGACGCGCCCTGCATCCAGTGCGTGGAGTGCCAGCTCCTCTTCGCCCCGCAGAAGTTTGTGATGCACTCCCACCGGTCGCCCGACAAGCGGACCTGCCACTGGGGCTTCGACTCGGCCAAGTGGCCCTGCTACCTGCAGCTGGGCAGGAAGTACCTGGGCTCGCCGGAGGAAGCGGAGCTCAAGCAGCTGCTCGACGAGATGAAGGAGAAGTTCGGCTACCAGCTCAAGAGGACGCCGGACAAAGTAAGTGTCGCTCTTTCCCACCTTTTGTTTGAATGGGTGCGCTCGCTGTTTTCATGTTTGCTGGAGTAGATCGCCCGGAGGGTACATAGCTTCGGCGACTGGTGTGGGTTTTTAGGTCAGAACACCCCCCCCCCCCCCTTCTAGCTCCACTGTAGAGCTCTGCTGTCCATCAGAGATCGCTTCTGATGGTCTGGGCTTGAATGGCAGCCTGCCGTGAGGGTTTTTTTTGCTTTCACAGTTGGATGTTTTCTTAAACCAGAGTTGACCCAGATAGAGTGTGAAGAAGGTTGGAGTTGGCCAGGTGACGTGGCCTCTGTTGAGTCTGGAGGAGGCACCCAGCTGGTCTTGCAGGAGAGAGGGGGAGGGGAATTCGGGGGAGAGAACCAACTGTCTTACAAATCAGCATGGGTCAGTCAAATGTCACCGAACAAAAGATTCAAGCCGAAATCTATCACATTTAATTTTTACGCTGGCAGTTCACGCGGAGAAGGACCATTTGGCTTTTACATCGCTTTGCATTTGCACGGCTGGCCGTTGGCCGCTGATTGCAGCGATGGTAATGTAACGAGAGCTTTCACATCAGGGTTCATGGGTTAAATCAGGAGGCGAGAGTTTGCAGTTTGAGAGTTTGCAGTTCAAAAAGCTCGTTATGGGCGGAGGCCAAGATGGAAATTTCCGGTCCATTCATTTCCACAAACGAACATAGCTGTTAATGAGAGGATAACTTATTTACAGAAGGCTCGCGCTCATCCCTGTAGCCAGAAAGTTAGCACTCTACCCCACGCATCAGATGGCTGGTTTGATGGTTTCTTTGAGGCACACAAACATGCAGCAGTATCAGTTTCAAACGAATGAAATGCATGGATTGGTGCAGGTGAATTTGTTGTCACCATATTTTTTACACTTTCGGTAACACGCCACATAGGCTAGTAGTATATCAACGATGGAAAATGGGCTAAATTGTTGGCTAGGTAGGTGTAAGCATAACTACTCCTCAGGTTATTGATGTACAATTGCTTCCTTTTTAGTGAGGTTTTTGTTCCTCCTCCATAAATTTACATTCACTGGTGTAAAATGATCCCTTAGCTATGATAAGGCAATCTTACTGGTAAATTAAATGTGACCGATACAAAATTTAAGGTGAAGTACCAGTGGATTTTAAGACCCCTGAAAATTAGTTCCCAAGATTCTGAGGCACTGAGCGAGAAAATAAAACTATGGCCAAGTGAACACGATAGAAATCTTAATGTAGCACATTAACAATTTCTCTGCATGTGCACATTTTATGATTTGCAATTGGAACACTGCTGAAAAATATATTTCTAGAAAAACTTTATATATCTAAATAAATTGTGTCAATTTATCATCTTCATTGTACTTGGTAGCGTGCAGGGATTCAGTTATGTTTTTTAATAGTACAGTATTATTACAGTATTGTTATTGAGCATTACAGTAATACGCAAACGCATGTACAGGAGTTCAGAGAAGTGCTGCGTATTCGACACGGTGTAAATAGGTTAGGGCCTCTTGTGGCTTTTACCAACCCCCCTCCCCCTACCCCACCCCACGAGAAATCTGAAGTCACCGGGGACCTGCGGGAAAGCCTGCCCCAGTGAAAGAACCAACATTAAAACTTTACGACTGGCTGACTCACGTCTCATGACCTCACTCATCCACGCTTGTGCCCTTTATCTATTTTTTTTTTTTTAAAGAAATGTTTGGTTACATAGTCACTATCATCAGCGGGGGAGGTGCGCCCGGCTCTAAACTCAACCTGCGTATTTCTCCCGGCCCGCCGTCTGGCCGTTCTCAATGGCGCGGCTGCAAGGCAACGGTTAAGAAAAGAAGTCTGCAGCGCACATGAATTAGCGGGAGTATTTATAGTCGGCGCAGGTGCGAGGGCCCGTGCTCTGTAATCTGGAGTACACGGCCCGTCTGAGGGGAGGGCGGGGGGGAGCCCTGTCTACGGCGAAGTTTCGCCGGAAATACCGTCTGGTGTCTCGTCTGGCACTCAAACCGCATTCCTGCTCCCCTCTGCTCTCTCAGTGCATCCGTCTGAGAGAGCGAGCGAGTGAGTGAGAGAGAGAGAGAGACAAAAAGAGAGAGAAACAGTGATCAGACAAGAAAGCATGTCTGGACCGCAGGCTGACCTCACCTTTACTGTCAGACACCCCCCCTCCCCCCCACGCGCACACACACACACACCCAGCACCCTCTTACCCCCCACACACACAAGCGCACACACACACACACACACCCAGCACCCTCTTACCCCCACACACACAAGCGCACACACACACGCACGGAACCTCCCCCTGTACACACACACACCCAGCACCCTCTTACCCCCACACACACAAGCGCGCACATACACACACGGAACCTCCCCCCATACACACACACACACACACACACACCCAGCACCCCCACTGCCCCCGAGTCTGAATGCGAAACACACCAACCTGTGAAGCAGGCGCAGTCTCGCTGCATAATGAAGCAGTAACTGCAGGGGCTGTGACATGTCCCTGTCTGGCGCCGTCTCGCACCTCAACACAAGCCTTCTGCCGGCTTCACCATCATCAGGGTTTCTGTTTTACTGAAGGGGATTTTTATTCCCCGCTGTCACCATCTCTGTTTGTAGGCCGTTTGGAATGGCCGTATGGTGCCATTAACCTTAAAAAAAGTCATTTTATTTTGAGTTTCCCCCATGCTTTGAGAGTTTATTTACTTTTTTGTTTGATTGTTTTTTTTTTTTTGTCCCCCCCCCCCCCCCCTCATGGTTTCCCTGACTTCCCTCAAACACACTTCACAAACACACATGCAAAGGCACATGCGTTTGTGTTTCCAATTCTCCCGGGGGCACAGTTGATGTTTCGCGGGCCGGAAATGTGTTCCCACTTAAAACGTTAAAAGGAAACGGATGTATGAGTGTGCAGGAGACGAATGCCCGGAGAGTGAGTCCTCCGCGGTTCCTGCTGTTTCGTGCCACTTGTGGTTTCGTGGTTTTTCGGGGGATTTTTTTATGTTGAAACGCGGCCTTTCTGGACGGAAAGCGCCAGAGACGGCGGCGTCAGAAAGTTAGCGCTCTGCTTCGCAGGACAGGGAAACGATGGTGGAAAGACGCCGTTAAAAAGGCGCCAACAGGCCGGCCATGGAACGCTAGAACAACGTCTGAAGCCATCTTTTCTCACGACGCCGTGAGATCTCAGGTCCAGGAATTGTGTCCTTTGGCGGTTATTTTAAAAGGGCCATGCGGCAGTGGGGGTGAACGAGCTGTTAACCCCCCGTGACTCACAGTTTCCAGAGCATGTAGGAGCCGCCGAAGCGCGTAGCTTCAGCGAGACGGCGCCGCGCTAACCCACATCGGAAACCCTTACCGCGTTTAAACAAAGTGTGGACGTGAGCTTTTGAATATGCCGCAAGGGTTCCAGAGAGAGCGGAGCACGGGGGCCGCGCAGTGAAAAGAGATCCTTCCGGATGGGCCTCTCCCCCCCCCCCCCCCCATTTCTTTCTTTCTGTTATTTTTTGTTTACACGTTTGTTTGTTTGTTTGCTTGCTTGGTCGCACCAGCAGGCGGGACCCGGCCAAAAAAAAGGACCCGGGTCGTCAATTGGCCTTTTGTGGCGAAAGACGCCTCCCGGGCACGGGCCGTTAGCGAGACGGCGCAAAAGGCAGCATGAAAGCAAAGCTCGTTCGGCGAGTCGCTCGTCATGGCAACATGGCCAGCGGGAACGAGTTTGATTGATGGCCGGGGCTTGGGGAGATTTGGGGCAGGGGTGGGGGGGCATTTGTTTTCACAGCCTGACTGGGTGGGGCGTTGCCGAAACTTGAGGGACGTTGAGTCTCACGATTGAGAACAGAGACACAGAGACAGGGGTGCAGGGGGGCTGGCCGGTTTTCGGTGTGCAGGGCTCCAGGGTCGCTGGTCCGGGCCATGTCATAGTGAGAGAGCAGGGCCGCTGCAGCCATTAGTCAGACAGGGTGTGTGACGCTCTTGCGGTTGCAGGTTTGGCTTGGTGACGGCTCCAGCTGTCTGAAAGAACACACTCCCTGTCTGTCTGCGAGTCAGAGGCTGCGGTACAGACTGCAGACAGCTGCCTGAGTTGTGTGTTCCTCTTTGGAGACCAGTGACTTCATTACCACAGGCCCTATCTCTCTCTCTCTCTCTCTCTCTCGCTCAGTCCTAGGAGACACGGTGCTGCACCCTGCTGTTTCTCTCTCTCTGTCTCGCTCTCTCTCTTTTTCTCTCTGTCTCTCTCTCTGTCTCACTCTTTCTCTCTCTTTCTCTCTCACTCTCTGTCTGTGTCCATGGGATTCTTACGCAGGATCTCTCTCTCGCATTTTGCACCATACGTGCTGCCATGAAAACCTGTTTGCCAACACCTGCTATTATCAGGCGGCTCAGCGCGGCGACTCCCGGAAAGTTTCCAGGATACGAAGCGTCGGCCTCGTCTAGGACCTTCAGCTCGGGAAGCCCCACGCCGCACGCGACGGGAGCTACGCCCCGGCCCGGCCCCGTCGCCGCGGGAACGTTCCCCGGCGGAGCGCGCCTCCGCAGGCCGCCGCGGCAGGGACTCCCTCTCACCGGAGCCCAGGCGCGTGTTTACCAGACACCGCGCCCTGCCCCCCCTCCCCCCCTCCTCCCTCCTCCCTCCCCCCTCCCCCCTCCCCCCCGGGCTCAGACAGCCAGAGCTAAGCAGATCAGCGACGCGACAAGCCGACGTTTGCGTAACAGCTGTTTGCGTAAGGATCGTCCGTGCGTTATCGCCGGAGGGGAAGGCCAGCGGAGATGCAGCGGCCTGGGCGTACAGGTTTGTACGCATCTTCTGCCCCGTCTCTGCTTCCCTCCCTCCCTCCCTCCCTCCCTCGCTCAGAAACCTTAGAATGACACAGGCAGACAGAGGAACAGCCAGACAGACGGATAGACAGACGGGCAGGAAGTTGTGTCTGGAATTTCCCTTGCGGCCGATTCAGGGCCAAGATGGAGAATGAGCTCAGGACAGCTGTCCATGATTTCACCACGACGGACTGGACCCATGCACCACATACACAACCACAAGCACACACACACAGTTGGCCAGAGTGCACAGTATTCAGAAGGGGGAAATTAACCTCACACTGGTGCCCCCTAATAATCCCCTGTATGATTATTGTACCCAAACAGCTTCTAACCTGCAAACAAAACATGGTGAAGTGGTGGAAACCCCACTGGTTCCTGTATGCACATCACTGACCGCAGGATCCCCATTTTATTTCGGCGGTTAAAATGGGGATCCTTTTCAACCGCCGTGGACTTGGCGGCCTGCCGTTGAGGAACATGGCCATGCCAGTCATTGAAACGAGTTGGTCAATTCCAGAGGTGGAAATCCAGAGCTATAAGGCCACACTCGGGGGCCCGCAGAAGAGCACGAACACTGCAGCGCGCAGAGAGCCTGAAAAAAACAGCCTGGGCCTGAGTCCAAGCGGAAGAGAAACCTGCGCGCGGGTTTACCATGGAAACCCAAAGCCGCACGTAGGCCGAGAGCTAGCCGGCTTAACTTCCCGCGACGGAGCAGCTTGCGACCGTTTTTGAGCCACAGTTCGCTGCGACCCCCCCCCCCGCCCAACGTTGCCTTCGCGTCTATGCCACCGCCGTCGAGGCAGCCCCAGTTACTCAGCCCGGCTTAATCGTCCTTCGGGGCAGACGGGATAAGAAGCGGCGGTAATGGAATTGTACCGGCAGCAGATTTAGAGGGGTAGTACAACACGCCAATTAGGTCATTAGCCAAAGAGTGCGATCACGGGGAATTGCAGTATTAATTAGATGAAGGTCGATAAAGAGGTTCCCCGTCTCCCTGTTCGGGGGGGGAGAACACACATGAGTCTTTGCATTCGAAAAGGTGGGGCCGGGACTGACGTAGAGACGAGCGCGCAGGAGCTCCCTGGGTCTCGGCGACATACGGCGTGAAAGCAGCCGTCGCCGGACCGCCGCTCTCAGGATTCGCAACAGGTTCTCGAAAGCCTCCTACTGGTGGAACGAAGCACACCGTTTCACACGGCAAGCTGAATTCGGCTTGCTGTGTGCGTATGTGCGTACATAAAAACAAACTGCGGTTTGCGCTGCTTTAGATGCTCGTCATTGGATAGCGATGCTTTGCGGGCCGGCCTTTGAACGATGTGGTTCAATGAGGAAGCGGTAGCGGTACAGCTCTTCAGTGCTTCTGTCCTTCAGGGTCTGAGCACTGCAGCCCTGAATAGCAGGACTTTACATAGTACTGCTCTCTGCAAAGATATCTAATGAGACCCAGCCATCAGTCCTGGGAGACATGGTGCTGCACCCTGCTTCTCTCTCTCTCTCTCTCTCTCTCTCTCTCTCTCTCTCTCCTCTCTCTCTCTCTCTCTCTCTCCCTCTTGCTCTCTCCCTCTCATTCTTACACTCTCGCCTTTTCTCTCTCTCGCTCTCTCCCCCTCATTCTTACACTCTCGCTCTTTCTCCCACTCTCGCTCTCTCTCTCTCTCTATCTCTCTCTATCTCTCTATTTTTCTCCCTCTTGCTCTCTCCCTCTCATTCTTACACTCTCGCTCTCACTTGCTTACTCTCTCACTCCCTCTCTCTCTATTTCTCTAAAATATGCTTTATTGGTGTGACAAATAAACACTTGACGCTTTGTTTTCACATATCCGATATGCATCTGATATTCGCAATTCCACTTTGGATGGATCAAAACTAATTTTTTGCCCTGAAGTTTCACTTTTTCGTCACTCCCCACGGGACACGCCGTTGCCTTGCATCATCATTCGACGACTAATACAAAAAATACATTCTAGGGCTGCAACAGTTAATCGAACTAATCGATGTAATCAATTATAAAAAATCATCGATTATTTTCCCCCCGCGTCGATTCGTTAATTCTTTAAAAAAATATATGTATATATATTTTTTTATAATCTCTCCAAAGCGCTCATCTCGCGGCCATTTTCGACATTTTCTGCACTGCAACGACGGACTGATCTTAACAGTGCAATTAGCAATACCATGATTGGGTTTGTGAGTGAGGGAGGATGGAAGGAGTGGGTCGAGGGAGAGAGAGAGGGGAAGAGAGGGGAGAGAGATGGGAGAGGAGGAGGGGTAAAGTGGAGGGAGGGTAGAGAGAGGGGAAGAAATTGTGGGTGGGATGGGTGATTGGTTTGTTGTTTGTTAAAAATGTATATTAATTAAATAAATAATAAATTATTATTTATTTTTATTATTAATTCTTTGATGAAATTATATGACATTTTTGTTCAGATCTGTCATTGGTATATCAATAAATTGTTCTGTTTTGGAGAAAAAAAAGTGCTTCGATGGAATAATCGCTAAGAAAATAATCGATAGTTGCATCTCTAATACATTCCTTTGAGATGGGAAGCCCTCACCTTTCGCGCACGCACTTGCCACCTACGTTGGTTGTGCAACCTACGAAAGTCACATTAGCACTAGCCATCCTTATGCGAATGGGGGGGCTTTTAACCGGGTCGCAATATCCCGAATCCAGGAAACTCCGTTGTTTTCCCTGGGGTTCCTATAGAACATGACGGCAGTGTTTACAGGGGATCGTTTAAAAGCGTCCTCCAGCGCTGCGTCAAGCACCGCGCTCGGGCCACTGGGTAAGTCCCCGCGGAGCTCCCTTTTGAAAAGTTGGGGCTTCGGCGTGGTAAACGGAGAAACAGCTTGCAGGTGCGTCCACGCGCCTTCCCTGCACTTCGATTCCTCCGGTGCTTGGCTGCGGATGAAAGCGACGCGGCTTAGAGGTGCTTTCGTGTGTATAAGGTCTCACGAGGAGACTCTGTTCGGAAAGGGGCAAGAGTGCTTTAGCGGCTTAGTGGATGGTGGTCACAGTCGCCTCCACATGGTCACAGTCCTTTGTTTGGTCTGTGGGTCACTTCTGCTCTTACAGGCTCGTTATAGAACGGAGAATAATCTCCCGCCGTTTAACCCCTAGAATATCTGATGCAACAGTTAGCGCAGTATTCGTTTAACAGGGGAAGTCTTCGATTGATTTATTTGTCACTATTAGCCTCCTTGTTTAAGAACAAGGGATTTTAGAAATGCTCTTTTCTATGGGACCGAATGTCTTTATAAACTGTCCAAAAGCAGGGCGTTTCTCATCTGCCTTTTTTCCCCTCCCCCTCTTCTGCTTTTAAATGATTTCACTCTTTGACGTTTTTCCATTGAACGATTCGTTCGTCGCATTAATCGTCAGTGCGTGCCAAAAGCAGAGGTTTTTACGAGGGTCAGAACGCGTTCGCGCCTGAAGCGCTCGTTAGCAGCGCCGTTGCCGGATCCGTGTCGACGCTCTCCCCGTTACGGGAGCTGAGCGCCGGCCGGCTGGAGACTTGCTTCTCGTAACGGACGCTAGGGTATGCGCGGCGGGCGGAGCGCCCTCCGTCTCAAACGCCGAGCGTCTGCCCGACGCCCGCGCGCGCTCTTCGACAGAGCCCAAAAAGCAGAGAGGCGGCCGCCGCTGCCTAGCGACGGCTCGTAGATGGGCGACATCACAAGGGATGTTCTGACTGAGAATGTGAACCGGGGACTGGTCAGGGGGGTCCGGTTGGCCTACTGGGAGGAGGGATGAAAAGGCAGGCCAACAGACGGAGTAGTCCTGTCACAGCGGGGGAGGGGACGGCGGTTATGGCCCACCCCCGGGGAGCGATAATGTCAGCGAGAGAGAGAACGAGAGAGGGAGACAAAGCGGAGGGGGAGGAGAAAGAAAGAGGGAAGGTGACCTTCCTCAGGGGTCCTGTGACCTGACGCACGTCGCTCTGTCCACACGCCCCTGAACTGTGACAGCTGGGTAATTAACACGGTTAGCCGAGCGCTCCCGGCCCGCTGCTACAACAGCAGAGCACGGCGCTTCACCTAGATTCTTCTATCCCGGGAGGGGGTGTGGCACGGGGGGGTGGGGGGGGGTGGCGTTCAGTGGAGAGACAGAGAAGACTTTGACCACGGAAGGCAACGGCACTCCGTGATTTAGAAAAATGTTGCGAGCGGGCGGGGGTCATCCTGGGCACGCTCAACCCGAGCACAGACTGGGCTTTACACCAGGAAGGTATTTACTGAGCCACAGACAGACACAAGGCGAGCAGACAGACGGACAGATGGGCGGACAGAAATAGCAGCGGGGGCGGGGGCTGCGCGTAACCTGACACTGCCAGGGGGGAGTGGCCTGTGCCAGCCTGACTGTGGAGCCGTGTTTGGTGGGGTTTGGCGAGAGGTGTGGGGGAGCAGGAGGGATTACATGGGAGGGTCAGGTGCAGATGAGCAGTGAGCTCAGTTATTTTCTTTCTTTCGTCACTTGGATGCTTTCAAAATTCACTCCGTCTCTCTGAAAGAAAAAATCGTGATCCACATCGAACTTGCATACTTGTCCAGTCTGTTTCCTGCTCACTCTCTTGACACAGACATGTGCTTCTTCCGTATATGTAGTTCTGAACTGAGGTCAAGAGAGAGAGGGGGGGGAGGGGGGGGAGGGAGAAGGAGCAGGTTGGGAGGGAGATAGGAGACCTGGACCGATGCCACTGGTTTTCCACTCAACAGCGCCTGATTTTGTCCCTAAAGCATGTAGCAGGGCCCAGACGGGCGTCTGGCTGCGAGGCGTACACAGTGGCGGTTTGTGTCTGCTGCCCAGGACAACGTGCGTCTAGACGGAATGTCCATGTGTCCCAAAAAATCTGCCTACGGCATATGGCCAAATTTGGCCAGGTGTGTGTGTGTGTATGGGTTTCAGTTTGTGTGTCTGTGTTATGCTTGGTCTGTGTGTGTGTGTGTGTGTGTGTGTGTGTGTGTGTGTGTGTGTGTGTGTGTGTGTGTGTGTGTGTGTGTGTGTGTGTGTGTGTGTGTGTGTGTGTGTGTGTGTGTGTGTGTGTGTGTGTGTGTGTGTGTTAGAGACTTGCTGTGTGCTTTCCTGCTTTGGTACACACGTTGTGTCTTCGTTTTTGTGTTTGTGTATGGGACTTTTTTTTATCCATTTTGGTGTGTGTGTTATATGTTTGTGTGTGTTTTGGTGTGTGTGTTCTGGTATGTTTTGTGTGTGTTCTGGTATGCGTTTGTATGTGAGCGTGCTGGCGTCTCTCGGTGTGTGTCCTGGTATGCGTTTGTGTGATATTGATGACCGGAGAATAGCATGCCAGTTCGTGCTAAATGGATAAATAGCTTAGAGGATTAGTGGCTCTCCACAAAAGGCCCTGTATGGCGGACCACCCCCCGTAGCAGCATGTGCTGTTCCTAGATTACCATAGTCCCCGGCAAATTAAAAAAGCAAATGAACCCGATTCATGGAAAAACACATTTAAAAAGCGTGATGGTTGGCCTCTCTCTCCCCCCCCCCCCTCCCCTCCCCCAACACCCCATCTCTGATATACTAGAGGCCTGAAGTGGAACAGGATGTGGTAAAGAACAGACAGGGCGTGACCAGCTCTGGCTCTCTCATTCCTCTCTCTCTCTCTTTCTCTTTCTCTTTCTCTTTCTCTTTCTCTTTCTCTCTGTCTCTGTAGAAGGGAGTGAGAAATTTGCCTAAAAAGGTTGTTTACTTGGCGGGCACTCCGTCCTTCCCTGGCCCCACACAGATTGTGCCCCTCTGGTGTGTCGGCTGAATGCCGGCAGGATGAAAAGGGGGCACAGTGGGGCTTTGTGTGCCCCCCCCCCCCCCCCCCCCCCCCCCTCCCTTCCCCCAAACACTGGAGGAAGGGAAGCGGCATTCCAGACACGCTCTCGGGGCAGGGGAGCCCGCCCCAGCGAGGCGGTGGGCACACGGAGCACAGTGGAGGGTTTGCACCTCCCTCTCCAAACTGCAAGTCCATTTAAAGAGGGATACGTTCAGACACACATACGCACGCACACACCGAGCCCCAGAGCGGTCCCCCTCAGGGACGAGGCCTAGGCACCGCTGCTGTGTTCAACCCACAACTTCCAACAGCAGGATTTCATCCAGCAAAGATGTGGTTGTGTGGTTGTGTGGTTGTGTGTGTGTGTGTGTGTGTGTGTGTGTGTGTGTGTGTGTGTGTGTGTGTGTGTGTGTGTGTGTGTGTGTGTGTGTGTGTGTGTGTGTGTGTGTGTGTGTGTGTGTGTGTGTGTGTGTGTGTAAGAGGACCTGCGGGGTATAAATGGTGATTCTGGCTGACATTACTGGTGTGGCTGATACGTGTGTGTGTGCTGGGGCGGGGTTCATGTTAGAGGCACAGCTACAGCAGACTGCTGGTGGATTAAGAGCATTGTTGCGAGGTGGTGGCGGAGGGGTTGAGAGTTCAGCTGCAGCCAAGGCTGGGCAAGCGACTGGAATGCTAATCCACGCCGTCATAAGGATGGGCTTTGGGGAAGTGTGTGTGTGTGTGTGTGTGCGTGTGTTGCCAGTTCCAGCAGAAAGCCTTGTAAAAAGGAACTTGTATAATTTATATGGTACGCGCAGAGTGAGAGGGGGCTGGGTCCGCGGCCGCTGACGTGGGCTGCATAGTAAAGCGCGCCTTTAACCCCGCTCGCTCTCCCGCTCTGTCCGCCGCTCGCTCTCCCCCGCTCTGTCCGCCGCTCGCTCTCCCGCTCTGTCCGCCGCTCGCCTCTGCCGTTCCGTCCGCAGCTCGCTCGGAGGGCTCTGGGGGAACGTGTGCGCGTGTAACGGCAAATGTTTCTGCGTGTGGGAGCAGGAGGCGGCGATGAGAAGTTTTTCATTAAAAGGAGATTAGAGCGGAGAGACGCTGCTGAAGGGAGCTTATGTCCCTGTCGCTCGCCGTCTTGCCATGGATCCCTCCACCGCCAAGAGAGAGACAGAGAACAGGAGGGGGATCTGGAATGGTTCACTTCTCCTCCAGATGCACACACACACACACACACACACACGGACACATACGTGAATGCTTTATTAGATCCCCATTTATAAAATACATTATAAGGGCCCAAATATATTTCAATTACTGTTTGATGTCATTCACTTGTGTAGCAGTACAATAGATATATATACCAATAGAGATATAACAACTTGAAAAATGCAGGACAGGCAATTGCATCGCAATTATTAACACTGTAACATGGGGAGTTATACAAATAAAACATCCTATCCTCCATATACAGCAACTGCCAATAATGGAGGAAATGGACCGATATTTTGCAAGTTGCACACGGACACACGTATGCACACACACACACGGACACACATACGCACACACAGCACAGGCACAAACACGCGCGTGCACAGACTCGCCACGCAAATGGACTCTCACATTCGCACGCACCTCCCCCACACACTCGCACAACGCCCACACGCGTACACCCAACATGTATTCGCAGACACACTTCCTCTAGTGTGTACACGCAAGCGCGTATATACATGCGCTCGCATTAACGCGTACCTCCACACACACACAAGCGCGCACACGCACACACAGATGGCAGGCTCCTTTGCTGGGTCTCCAGGCTCCCTCGCCTCCTTGTACTCCATAAACGGGGGGAGGTGAGCTGGCGGAGTCGAGGAGGGGCACGGTTCTAACCCCTCACCCCCCCCCCCCCCCCCCCACACAGCAGAACCACGCAGAATAAAGCAGGAATGAGGAAGAGGAAGGGGTCGGGGGGGCGGGGGGGCACGGGCCACTGACATGGGAAAGTGACAGACACGCCCCTGAAAAGCAGAGGTGTGAACCGGGAGGCAGGTCGATGGCTCCCGCGCGACTCGCCGCCTCTGACATGTGCTAATGTGCTGAGGGCACGCGTGTACCGCCGGGGGAGGGGGGGGGTCGTGTGCACGGTAACACGGCATTCGCTCGGAGACGGAGGAGAGGAAAGACGCCCGAACCCATCGCGCCGGCTCTCGCTCCAAAACCGCGCTCGGCCGGGTGCCGTTTCTTCAGCCCCACGGCCTCCTTCCCACAGTGCATTGCGTCTGGCCATTTTGTGAGTAGCTACGAGTAAGAGTGTTTGCCAAATAAATAGAGGAGAAGAGACGACAATGGCAGGGTCTCTGTTTGCCTGCTGAGGACCAGGTTCCACTGTGCTGCTTTGTGTTGCTCTGTGCTCCGCTTTGCTGTTCCGTGTTATTCTAGGGTATGAAATGAACTTTTTCACCCACTGGCCAGAGCGGCGTGTGCATTCTAAAAATCACCAGCCATTTTCAACATTTTACCAGCCACATTACCTTTTACAATATAACACAACCGACTAGGTGGCTGCTCGTGTAAAAAACTTACCGGCTTTTTGCCGGCATTTGACTGGTGGCTGGTGTTGATTTGGCACCCTGTGTTATTCTGTGCTCGGCTGTGCTGCTCTGGGCCCTGCTGTCCCGCTGCGGCTAGCTTGTTGTTTTCTCGATACCGCAGTTCTCTTCACATCGTTGGGAACCCCCTCCCCCTCCCCTCTCCCTCACACACACACACACACACACACACACACACATACAGACGGATCTCTTAACACCCCTGCATCAAATGCAGAGAGAGAGAGAGGGGGAGGGAGCTCTGAGTACCTTCTATTTTAATTTCACCTCCATCTCCACGCTAATCGGAGGCGTAAACTGTAAAATAAATTCCCGTTAAATGTCTGAAGGTCAGGTTGCGGTGGAGAGCGCGAGAGGCTCCACATCTCTCTGACACTCCCTGCATGCGAAAGAGGTCCCGTTGTCTGCGCGTGTCGCTTGGTTAGGGGAAACACAGAGAGGACCGCTTGCTGTGTAGGCAGCCTGGTGATTCTCTGTCCTGTTCTGCGATGAAGGAGAATCTCCTGGACACTGCAGGAGGGTGCCAAATGAACACCCGCCGCCCGCCAAATGCTGGTAAAATTTTGACTGTGGTCGGTAAGATTTTTACTCTAGCAGCCACTTTGGCCCGGTAACCAACCAGGTTGAGTTATACTATAAAAGGTAATGTGGCTGGTAAAATGTTGAAAATGGCCAGTGGGTGAAAAAGTTAATTTCGTACCCTGCACTGCAGGCACTTCCTGTCCAACAGCGCGGTGCTGCTTCACTTTCTCTGGGGACTAAGAAAGAAAATTCAGTCTGACACATTTACCTCCACTTGCGTCTTGTAACCGGAACGGGAGGTTAAGGAGACTTTATGAAACGATCATACACAAAGGAAACGAATGCGGCGAGAACGTTGGCGAAAAATAAGAAGACAATCTTTTTTTTTTTTCCCCACAAGAAAATGTAGTCGCAATAGGTGGTGTGGATCTGAGAATACAGCAGCATTGAGTGTCCAGTGTCCACGTACTGCAGTTCTGACAGAGGCAGATACAGCGGAGTCACGCGTGTACATATGAAACACGGCGACGGAGACATTGTCATTCTGGCTTCCTCGTGGGATCAGAGATGAGACTTCCCTCTCACACACTGGTAGAGCACGCTCTCCTACCACTCCCCCTGTCCCAGGCCAGGTTTCAGCCTTTTTTTTTTACGGCCAATTTGAGGAACAATGGAGGTGGGGGAGGGTGGCGCTTGTATGTGTGTGTATGTACATTTATGTATGCGTGCGTGTGCATGCGTGTATGTGTGCGTATTATGGGCGGTTGTTTACTCTGTTGTCGTGAAGCGCTGCTCTGCTCCTGCCACAGAGATCAATGCGGGCAGCAGTAGGCTGAGGGACAGCAGGGCCGTACGCACGCCGCCGTCTCTGTGCTCTAACCCCGCTCCCTGCTCTCTTGCAGAAAGCCTGCGCCGAAGACGGCCAGGTGAGGAAAGCGGCCCCTGACTTCTGCTCCCTGAGCGGCAAGCTGTCCGACAGCGACCCAGGCAGAAAGGTACTGTTCCAGAGCCCCTCCCACCCAACCCCCACACCCCAAACCCCAAACAAAGGTCACCACTTCAAAACAGCAGCTGCCCCTCAGCACACCCTTCCCCCCGGCCCCTCCCCCACCCCTAATGCCCTCCACCCGCCCCCCTTCCCCCATCAGCTCAGTGATCTCTGTATTCACAATTAATGATACTATTCTACCTGTCAGGCCACACGGCATGATATAGTGGTATGAACTGCATGCGTTTGTGATGTTCCCGGCAGTAGCGGGCAGCGCCCTTCAAACAGACTGTAATGTGCGTTTGTGTGCACACCTGTGTTTCCCACAGGCCAAATCCCAGCCCGCCCTGGATTTCAACCGCCTATATCCCGAGATCAAGCAGGAGCCCGCCCACACGGCCATCGTCCACCCCAGGTAACCACGTCCCCCCCCCCCCCCCTCCCATCACCACACACCCGCGTGTCCCGGCCCGGCCCGGATCACGGCTGGGATTCGCTCGATTGCGCTGACGGGTCGGTTTGGAAGGGCCGGGAAACGGGACGCGTCGCGTAGCGGCTAGGCTGCGGAGATTGACGGGATTAGATCGCGCCGTCTGGCAGTGAAACGCAGCAAGGGGAGGACCTCCTCCGCACCATTTTAAACCTCATTTAATACCGTTGGCCGTTCAGCGATGATAGAATGATCCATTATGGAAGCTGCTCACTTGGGGGACGGGGGCAGCATTAAATGGCGCTTTAAAGAGCCGCTTCTTAAGTGGTGAGCTGCAGTTTCCCTTAATGGGAATCTCCGCTAGAGGAGAAAAAAAAAACCCACGAAGCTAAACACACAGAATAGTAGAATGAGAATATCTCACGTTTGGTTCCCGTTTTCAAAATTGCTTGCTTTTTTTGTAATTTTGCAAACAAAAAGGCAGAGGCCTTTGTTATTAAGCACAATGGAGCAATGCACTATGCGATTGCTGGCTCTCTGCCTCCATAGTCTCCCTTTTTGTGGGGTCAATTGATTTGTATCAATTCAGTATCCAGGGGTGGGTGTGGTTTTAACAGACACTGATTTTATTTTAAACCTGGGCATTCAATTGAATGCAAGTGCATTAATGCAAATGAACAACGGTGAAAGCCGCACCACTGGACATCGAGAGCCATTAATGCCCCTTCAGAACGAGAGACTTTCGAGCCAGAAATCCCATAGCGCATCTCTGTTTGGTTTATAAGCAAAGCACAGAACCTGGCAAATAACACAGAAGTAGGCAATTTTGAAACGGTAACCAAATGAGAGATGTCCCGTTCTCCGCGTTTTGAGTGTCAAAATGCAGCTTGATATGAACTGAAGGCTTTTTTTAGGGGGTGGGGTGGGGCGGTGGGCACAGTGTAAATTGGAAAATGAACCCCAGGGAGAGCGTTTGGTCGGATGCACTCCAGGCGTTCAGCAGGACGACGACCCGTTCACAAAGGCTCGGGATGTCCAAAGGGGCGCCTCTCACGGGGTTCGCTCCGCGGCAGACGCGCACCGAGGCCTTTCAGAGGCCTGGGCTCAGGAGCCATTAAACCCCAGCGCAAGCTTGTCCTGCTCCGTTCCCTCACAAACGTCAGGTTCCGGGGCCGGCCGCTTACCCAAACCGCACACAGGCCAGGGGGCTATGCTACGAAGCACGATTACCCAGTTAGCTGGATAACTGCACCGAGTAAAACTCGGAGCAGCTTTCTACTTCAGCCCGTGTTCCAGATTTGGGAGGGTTCCGGGTTTTTCCTCAGTGTAGTTATCCAGCTAACTCCAGTAATCCTGCTTGGTGGTAAGGAAACGGAAACAAAGTGCCCGGTGCGTTTCTGAGGGTAAAGGAAGCTGGTCTCACAGCGTAGCGCATGCTCATTAATAACGAATGAAACCGCAGAGACGAATAACCTCCATTCGCTGCCTTGAGCGACCGCACGCTTTTCACCACCGTTCTTACGCGCGGCTCCCGCTTCCCCCTCCGGATATCGGGTTAGATAATGCCAAAGACGGCCCCAGACCGAAATGGCGTCGCGCCGGCGGTTGGGGCAGGGCGTCAGTAGCGTGCGGCTTGTTTCTGAAGGCCCTTTTTTGCCCTCCACAGTTACTTCCTTTACACGTATGACAAAGTGGTGGCGCCCAACGTGTCTCTGCCCCGCTCGCTGAGGAAGGAGGGTGAGGCAGGCTCCGAGGTGCTGGGGGCCCTGCTCAAACGGCACTACGGCGAGGCGCACAGGAGGGACCGGGACCACGACCACGACCAGGACCGGGACCACCACCACCACGACCACAACCACGCCACAGGTATGTATGCCCCTCAGCAACAGCACGGCCTCACACACGCTTGCGCTCACACACGCAGGCATGCGCGCGTGTACACCCTCGGGCACACAATGCGCACATTCACACGCACACACAACCTCACACATGCACACACGCAGGTACACACATTCCGGCACACAATGCGCACGTTCACGTACGCACGCACAATGGAGCAGTGGGAGAGAGCAGGGAGACAGATGAGAGGTAGTGGGAGAGATTTAATTGCCTGGATTTTTCTAATGATTAATTTGACTGAGGAGTTTAAAGAGCAGCGCACCTAGAGAGCGGCGTTCAGTGCGCGAGCGAGTGTAAGCGCGCGCGCGCGCGCGCGCGTGTGTGTGTGTGTGTGTGTGTGTGTGTGTGTGTGTGTGTGTGTGAGAGAGCGAGAAGGGGCGTCCATGTTTGTGCATGTAGCACATTTACTCTGTGTTGGGGGGAGGGGCGTGGGGGCCACAGCCAGGCGGAGACTCAGTATGCATCGCGTCTCTCTCTCTCTCTCTCTCTCCTCTCTCTCTCTCTCTCTCTCTCTCTCTCTCTCTCTCTCTCTCTTCCACTTCTCTGCTCAGCATCCCTCTTCCACTTTCCCTTTTGCCCTCCCCTTCTTATCTCCCTGTCCGTCTCGCTCATAACCTCCATATCTCTTTTCCACATCCCTCATCCCTCTTCTCTCTTCCGTACTCCGTCTCTCCTTTCACCCTCTTTCTCTTACGTCCCCCCCTCCCCCTCTGTCTGTCCCTCTTCCTCTCTGTTCATCCTCCCTCCCTCTCTCTCTCTGTCCTCCACCTTCCCTCCCTCCCCCTCTGTCTGTCCCTCTTCCTCTCTGTTCCACCCTCCCTCCCTCTCTGGCTGTCTCTCCATTTTTTCTTTCTCCCCCTCTCTCCCCTTCCTTCCCGTCCTTTCTTTCGCTCTCTCTCTCCCTCTCTCTCCCCCCCTCCCTCCCTCCCTCTCTCTCTCCCCCCCTCCCTCCC